>OX388311.1:30166948-30549202 GCA_947579605.1 Athripsodes cinereus | reverse complement strand
CAATCATCTGTAATTATTTCAAAGATGTCAATAGATTCTTCGTGAAGCACACAACCATCTTAAGTACCTTGAATTAAAATGGTACAATTCAAAAATCAAATAATATAATAATCATTACCTGATTGAGTGTCTTTATCGTGTGTTTCTGAAATACTCTCCATTTCATTATTGTCCAATGATAATCGTGCCAGAATATGCTGTATTCTATTCTGCGTATGTTCCACTTGTTTTCTAAACATCAGACATTCTCTCAGTCTGATCACACAGTTTTCACATATCATTACTGCCTCTCCTGCCCCTGTATCTACCTGAAAATAAAATATTTTACAAGTAACACCTAGTCCGGCTACAGACATGCAAATTATATATAAATACAGTCCTAGGTATATTACACTAACGCGAATAAGGAAACATTCTGTAAGCATATCAGAATAGATCTCTGCCTTTCCTTTGTGAGGATAGCTCCTGTACATATTTTTCATACAATTATCCTCTTCATCATAACAACATTGACATATCTTGGTCATTTTTTCCAATAAAGTTTCTTTAGAAATTTGGCCACAATCTACATCTGCCATTTGATAGGTGTTTTTACTAAATAGATATCCAAAATACTGCGAAAATAAACAAATTATAAATGTATTTATTTGCGAATGTTTTAAATTTCAATCTGTCACAAATTTGGCAGGTTTCTGGATTGTGGTCATAGACAATTATTATTTTTAAAAAAATATTTAAATAGGCGACGGAAAATGAAAAAACCCAGAGTGAAAAAACCTGAGTTGGCGACTAATATTGTGACAAAACAATAAAAATCATAACCGAACTGCAAAAAATGGGTTACTGTTATACTAGGTGAGCGACTACATATTTAGGAAATAGAGGTTTTTACAACTTATCGAATGATTGACAGAAAATACCAAGAGAAATATATTTTGAATTGTGTTTGAGTTTTTTGCTTGTTGTTTTAAGATGAATAGTTTTTATTTATAAAATTAAATGCATCATCACGTAAACTATATGCTAGAATTGTGAAGGTGGAGCAAGTTGGCACCAAGACTCGAATTCATGGTCTCCAGTTGCCGACCACATTTATTTTAACAATATTTTTGGTTTTAAGCAAGTCATCTTCAATAAAAAATTTATAAGCAAGTCATCTTCAATAAAAAGTAGCTCATTTCAAATGATATTGTCTGCCAATTTTCGATTTATTTGTTTACCATAATTTTATCACCTAAATAGTTGTATGGTCGTGTAAACTATATTAAATGGTCACTCACATTAGTGCTATGTATTGTTGTCACTCACATTTAGTCACCCAGTCAGTAATATTATGAAAAGTAATTTCCGTATTATATTTTGAGTTTTCTGTCACTCGTTTAAATACTAATTACTATAATTTATCTGATGTTTTGCATCTGCAAGGTATTATATTCTGAAATTAAAAACAAATGCTTTTTTCTACTATATTCATGAGGGATTGACGAGCTTATTACCTGGAGGCAATATCTTCCAGCTAACGTACACTGAATTAAATGGGATGTTCTGTTACTAGACCCTCCCCCCCTCATAAAATTATTGTGGTCAACGTGTGGGATATGGATATAGATTCTTTGAGCTCCAGGAGCACCAATCACCCTCACATCATGTAACATGCTTGTGTCTTTAGCAGTGGTATGAAAACTCAAGATCTCTCAGATGACTGATTGTCTTTTCAAAACATCTTCAAATTAGCGATGAGATATGTTACCTATCCTGGATATCTTATGTTTCACATCTCTGCTGAATTGAAGAATGAGACGTCCAGGATGGGTGGCATACTTCATCACTGAATAGACCATTAAAGGTCACGTGGTCTTGTCTATGGATTTGCTTTTGCTTGGGGGGCAAACAGTCAGATTGTGCAAATCATCCTTGTAGGATGTTATGCCATAAGAGAAAAAAAAGAAAGTCAGACGACAAAATAATAACAAAATCGACACTGACAGTTTTTTTGATTATTAGGTATTCTTTAGGCGTTCCACCTAATATTACACCGTAATCGTCTGTTGTGTTGGGATGCCTGATGCCCCTCAATGATTTTTCTGTGACGTCATCCTTTAATGGTCTGTTGAATGTCTCACAGGAGATATTTTACAAACACTTACCTTTAACAAAACACTCAAAAAGTTACAGAAGAAAGTGGAAGACTTATTCTTTGCGGAGATTCCAGAAGTTAAATCTTAATCACTTGTAAAATAAGAATGGAAGTTTTGGCTAACTAAAACAAGTTTATAGTAAAACTTTTAACTGCACAAAACAGCATCTTATAGAAACTATGAGTACATATACCATAAAATAATAGCTCTTTACATTTTTGGGATATTTACGAAACAATACATAAAATCAAGCGTACCAACTTTTCTTTTATCGCCCTTTAATGCTCCCTGTGAGAGTACAGAGAGTCGGCCAGCACATTTTCCTTTAATGAGCATGCGGGCAGTAATGGCATTTCCAAAATAAAATACTGATTGATGTGCCAAACACAGGTTAAAAAATGAAAACAGATATTTTACAATATTTTTTTATTAACAAAATGGAATATGTTTACTCACAAACATTATGTGTATGAACAAAACATTAATTCAAAGTACGCTTCCACACTCATTTTGTTTTATTTTTCACTACAATTTGTTCTTTTTCTTAGAACATAAATTACTTTCTTTTTTCACTTTTCATCAAGCGATCAAGAAAATTATACTCCGTAAATGTGACCTGTATTTGTGTTGACAATAAAATTGTATTCATCAAATAACAAACTAGTGCAGACACAAAACTTAACTGAAAGATGTAAATGTGTGCTTGAGGTACAAATATAGACATAGAAAAGAACTTGGATAACTGACTGACATAATATATACATATGTTTAAGTTTTATAAATAATGTTTTTTTTTAGATATTGTTTAAATTATAAATTATTATTGTTAGAAGTCAAAGCAATAATTAATACAATTATTGCTTTGACTTCTAACGCTCCTCTCGGAAGCGTAGGGTGGGAATGAGCTTATTCATTTCAGAGCAATTCTGCATAAATTGAATTACAACTGCTCACATCATTTCTAAGTTATAACTCATATACATTCAGTGTACAAATTACAACTATTCAAAATTTTCTACAGTCATAGGTTGAAATAGGTACATAAAATTATAAAATATACATTGAAGTTGGTATGTGACAAAAAATTCAGCACACTTGGTACAAATTTAAGTAAACAAATTCTTTATTTCACAACAAAGTGAGAAGTTAAATATTTTGTATAGAAGTTGAAAATCATTTCACATAAATTCTCACTTATTTCATAGTATAGTAAAACTACTAAATGCTTCAACTAGAAAGTATTTTCAGTCTGTGAAACAAACAAATAAAAAAAACTAACAACTTTGTGTAAAAAATTAAGAGTGTGCTTGCCATAGGTAATATTATTATTAAATTAGATTGTATATTAATTATACTACTTAGTCTTTGTGATGATCTTCTTTCTGAATGGAAAAATCTAACCGAACATAAATAATAACCAACAGGAATAAGATGTAAAGGAACACAACAACCAGTAAAGGTTCCTGTAACATCAAAATGCGGGGGAAGGAATAACGCAATTGGAAATCTTGGATGTGGTTCTCTACCAAGTTCTTCTTGGTAAACGAAACAGTTGGTCTTCCTTTAGTGTCCAAATAAGTGTAGTGCAAAGAATCCTTGTGTCTAATTACAGGATAGGGAGGAGACAATTTGATATCTATAGATCCTTCAGGAAGAATAATTTTGGTAGTGACTTCATCCACAACCATATCATCGTAAATGTGGTCGATTAATCTCATCTTCAAGAGATACTGATCTCCAGAATGGTAGAGATACTCGTAACTGGGCACGTTGTATCCTAATGTGTAGTGCGTCTTCCAACCTCCAAACAAGGGGAAACGGGGGCGTAGGTCTAACTCAACAGCATCTTTCTTTACTTTCATGTGAGAAGTGGAAATGTTTCCATTGGTATCTCGGTAGTAAACTCCTGTAGCTGAGGCTGGGAGCAGAGTCTTATATGATTTTATACTAGATTGTCCACTGCTTGCATCTTGCTGATATTCATATCTGGAGAATGAACCCTTTAATACAGCTCCCGAGTGATACATATCAATAGTCTCCTCTACAGCAATGTTTCCCCAATGAGATATCTCAATGGTACGCTCTATCTTGCTCACCGTTAGGAATGGAGAATTATTTTCATAGTGCACACTTAAAGGATCTGTCGTAAAGCCTTGAACATTTTCATACACGCCATAAGTAACTCCTGTGTCACTGGCAGTGAATGGTTTCAACTTAGAATAGCTTTCAATATTTCTCGTACCAAGTTGGACGATGGTCTTCTGAGAAGTCGTGGTGTACGGAGAGTAGAAGTAATGGTTTCCAGAATATTTAACTAGCTGCTTCTCTTTCTGAGTGATACTAGCTGGATAAGGCTCAAGTGATTTGGAGAACACTGCATCTATTACATACAGCACAATTTTGCCTGGTTGCAATGCTTCTTTCAGATCTATCTTATAGAACTTCGCATCTCCCTTATCAGTTACAGTTGTTTCTACCAAACGTACATCTTTCTTGGACGCGTCTTTAGCGCTTACATGGGCTAAACTTTGCTTGAAAGAGGGTTCAACAGCGAATATATAGGTTTTAATAGGACTTTTACCGATGTTTTCGATAGTAACCTTAGATGAGATCTTAACAAGTTGTGTAGATAAATCGATCGTTCTTTCTACATTTTTGTTAACTATATCTTTATTTATCGTATCGACGTTGGCGCCGAATGTATTTAAAATTAAAAATACACATAAAAACAGAGATATTTTTAATTTCCCCATCGCCGATAACACGAAAACACCGATTCTATTCAATCACCGCAAATGACACGCAAACGGATGTTGCGTAGTTGTCATTCACCGGGAATCATAGGCAATAATAAAAAAAAATCATTTCCTGTATGGTTTTGGCTAGTTACGTATTTTTTTCATCTAGCAACAAAACATAATTTCCATAGAAAGTTAATGATTTTTAATGTTGGCTGCTCTTATTACATTGGAATTTAGTATTGGTAAATCCAGTTCTTTCTCAGGAATCGGTACTTGAGACATCGTTCTTCAAAACAATTCGTTCTTAACATTCGTTCTCGTTCGTGGAATTTGTCACGCGATTTTCACCTTAGTCTCTTTGAAAATAAAGTATTTTAAAGGCCTTTTTCCCAAAAGACGACACGAAGATTTAAATCTTTGAATCATGTTTGTTACATTTGACACGCGATATAAAACCTTAATTCCTTTGAAAATAGAATACTCCAATGGCGTTTTTTCCAAAATAATAACACGTAGATTTAAATCCAAGAATCTCGTTCTCAACGTTTGACACGCAATATGAAACCTTAGTATCTTTGAAAATAGAGTATCTTAAGGTTTTTTTTTCCAAAAAAAAACACACACGAAGATTTAAATCTCGTTCGTGTTTATTTGCCACGCGATGTTAAACCTTAGTTTCTTTGAAAATATAGTACTTTAATGTAATTTTTCCCAAAAGAACGAAAAAGACCGAACAGATTTGGCATTGAGGATTTAGTTCTTCGAGTTAAGTTGAAGAACGAATACATAAGAACGAATATTCAGATTCTGAACAATACTATTGGAATTCCAAGAATGACAGAAGGGATGTGAGAAAAGTTTTGGGGAAGTTTTGAAGGCTTTTGTTTATAATTAAAATACATCAAATTAATAAATAATGAAGCACGTATATTGCGTAGCGTTTGTTTTAATAACACGTAAGTTTTATTATTTTTATTTTGATATCCCCGAACTTCAAATTTCATTCGTAAACATTGTGTTGTTTATATTGTTCGAATGCCAAATAATCACAATAAAATGATAAATTAAATGGTTAACATCTACCCAAGTTTAAATTCATGTATTGTACCATCAAGTTTGTATTTTCGTACAAGTTTTTTCACTTATCCTTCAAGGATATGTTTGTGGTGTCTACCCAAGTCTATGAGACCAAAATCTGATTCACCCTGTATTACTTTGTGGTTTTGATGATAATTAACGACGGTCAATTGTACAAAAAAACCTTTGTTAAGAAATAAATTAAATGCGCTGTTTGATAGTAATAAAAACAAACTTGCACAACTTTCAAGTTATAATTATTAATCTATCAATTAAAACACTGTTATAATTTTCACCACATTTATTCAAACTCTAACGTTTTCGCCCACTTCAATGGGCATTCTCAAGAGTACTCGAACGTTAGAGTTTGAATAAATGTGGTGAAAATTATAACAGTGTTTTGATTGTTTCATAAAATATTGAATATGAATTTTCACAGTGTGAACACAAACACCCTTCAACAATCTATCAATTGTTTAAATTAAATATGTTTCAGTCCTGGCATATTCAGAATGTTTGGGTGGATCAAGATCAGGAGGAGGGATGAGAGCCTCCAAATACAGTGGAAGTGCCAAGCCTGCTGTGTATAATGGAGACGGTTATAGCCAACAATATTCAAAAGACACAAACAAAAGTAAGTTTTACAAATTGGGCAGATTTAAAAAAAAAATTAAATCTGCCCAATTTTTTTGCATTTCGCTATTTATATCTTAAGTAATCTATATTGTTAATTTATTATGCTAAATTTCTCAGTATTTTTTTTTATTTCACATTTGTTAAGATAGTTTATGAAAATACAATTCATACTCTGTGCCATAAAAATATAACATCCAGGATCATCTCTTAACTTGAAGATGTTACATGTCATGTAATAATAATAATAATAATAACAATAAAGACAATTTATATTTGGCGCCGTTTAATGATCCGTGACCATCTCAAGGGCGCCATGGCTTTTCTTGAAAAGCAGTGTTTTCAGCTTACTCCTGAACGTTGCAGTGGGTTGGTTCTGTTTCAAGTCCGCTGGCAATCGGTTCCAGGCAGTTGGCCCCGCAACGCTAAAGCTCCTCTCTGCGAATTTGGAAGTGTTTGCCCTGTTGGGCTCCACAAGTTTGTTGACAGCGATGGAAGCTGATCGCAGTGGTCGCCTCAGAGTTTCGTCAAGGGGACAGAGTTCAGCGAGGCATAGAGGTGCCGTGCCATTCAAGGCTTTGTGGACCATGAGGCACAGTTTGAATTCCACTCTCTCTGGGACTCTCAGCCAGTGTAGCTCCTTAAGCAGTGGTGTGATGTGACAGCGCTTGTTCTCTCTATAGATGGTCCTGGCAGCAGCATTAAAGGCCATCTGAAGACCATTCAGAAGGATCTGGGGCAGTCCTGTACATATGATGTTTCAATAGTCTAGACGAGAGACGACAAAGGCGGCGACTAGACTCTTAACCGCGTCTACAGATAAATGTCTTGATACTATGTACAATTCTCTGTCACTGGCACCAACATTACACCACCGCGCACAATATCCGTTCTCGGCGTCTTACTGGACGAAGCACTCTCCATGGAAGCCCAAGTATCCAGGACAGTAAGCACAGCCTTTTTCCACATTCGTCAACTGCATCTCGTATCCAAAAATCTATCTGTAGATGCAGTAAAAAGTCTGATCGCCTCCTTTATCATCTCTCGTCTGGATTACTGCAACATCATATACACAGGACTGCCCCAGAGTCTTCTCAATCGCCTCCAGATGGCTTTTAATGCTGCCGCCAGGACTATCTACAGAGAGAACAAGTGTTGCCACATCACTCCACTACTAAAAGATCTACATTTTTTTATTTTTTATTTTTTTTATTTTTGATAAAGTCATAAAAATAACACATATTTTTATAACTTAAAAACTAGGTTTAAGTGATACATACACTACTTAATTACAACTTAAACTCTAAACAAATTCATACTATACTAAATATACATACTACACATCAACATTACAATATATTGTATCATGAGAATCTCTCTTTGACATAGCGCACACACAGTCTCCTAAAAGATGAGATGTTTTCAGCCCCCCTGATTCGGCCAGGAATTTCATTAAACAGCCTCATGCCTTTAAACATGAGACTGTTACCTGTTGCTGCCAGTCTTATTCTCGGAAGTCTAAATTCGGAAGTCTAAACATTGGCTGAGGGTCCCAGAGAGAGTGGAGTTTAAATTGTGTCTCACTGTCCACAAGGTCTTATGCGGCACGGCACCCACATGTCTAACCGAACTCTGTTCCGTTGACGAGACTCCGAGACGACCGCTGCGCTCGGCCTCTTCTGCTGTCAACAAACTCGTGAAACCCAATATGGCGAACACCTCCAAATTTGCAGAAAGGAGCTTCAGAGCCGTCGCGCCATCCGCCTGGAACAGACTGCCCACAGATCTGAGGGTGAATCAGTCCACAACCACATTTAGAACCAAGCTGAAAACACTACTGTTCGGGAGAAGTCACGGCGCCCTTTAGATAGTCACGGTTCATTAAACGGCGCCACATATAAATAGTCCGATTATTATTATTATTATTAATTGGCGGATATAAAAGAAAGCTGTGCTCACTGTCCTTGACACTTGAGCCTCCATTACATGAATGTACATGATGGTATTTCATGAATATTCAAAAGCTTTAGAACAATTTAGACATTCAAGATGGGTGGCATAACTTAAATAACATTGCTGAATTTAAGATGTAATTTTTTTCAAACGCATGCCTTTGCAGGACACTTAAAAACTTATGGAAAACAGTGGAAGACCTTTTTATGTTATGTTATGCAGATCTTACAGGAGAGACGTATGTGTTGAGCACATTGAGTAAGAGAGCATGCATGAGGTGTATAAGGTTGTGTATAAGGCTGTGAAAGGTGTATAATGTTGTATTTGGGTTTATAACAAAAACCCAGATATATCTTTAAAATAAAAGGTATTACAGTCTGGCCCCGAGCTATACTACGGACAGAGTGGGCATTTGCCCAGTGTGCCAAATTTTAGTTATAAAACAATATTAGTGTGAAAAAGGGCACCAGTAGACTATTTTTGTTCAGGGCATCTTTCACTCTAGCCTGGAGCCTGATGAAAGTATAACAGTGACAGAAGGGTAAGCAAGGATAGTAGTAAGAGATACTTGATCCTTTCTGCCTGTCCCACAAGATGATTGAAGCTTGATCTTTTGATTTGATTTCAGCTGTTGCCAAAACACCTCCTCCCGTTAAGAGAAGTTCAGGTCTCTCGGCATGGGGTATCATTGCTATAGTTCTCAGTGTCATTTTCTTCTCAGTGGGTTCTTACTACACATTTATATTCTATCCGCTGCTCTGTAAGAAGGAGAGGAACTACGACATGATTGAACTCTCCAATGTTTAAAACATAAAGTTATGGAGCTCTGTGAGACTCATATAATATTATGAAGCTATGTAAAATTACAAGTTTTATTAACTTGAGTAATAATTTGTGTTGATAAAATGTAAAAGAACAAGATCTCTTAAGATGATCAATACAATTGATTTAAGACTGACTCAAACTACAGTTTGTCAAAATAAATACATCAGTAATGCATATGTAAATTTTCATTTTACATTTTCGGCAATCATTTTTTTTTTTATTTCTTAATTATAATAATTTAAATGAGATTGTATTTGAAAATTGCAATATTAACTTTATGCATAGACTCTTTTTTGTATCCAAATATTATAAATAAACTTCTTAACTTTTAAAATAATAGAGTTTGGATCAGTCTTTTCCATAACTTATTTAACCATGAATAATAAAAATATTTGACCATTCAACTTCACTCATCTAATCCTGTTTCAACTAGCATTAAATTAATAAAATTAAATTTTGTATACTGTCTCATTGTGATTAATCACAACAAAGGAGTTAAAATATCATTTTCAGAGACAACAAAATATTTCCAAAATTATGATTTCAATATTTTTAAATGTTTGTAACAGTGTTCACTAACCCTTAATAAAATTAATAATATTTTTTGCTGTGTAGTATTTCTTGAATATTATTAATTATGCACGATCAGTTTCGTGGACTCCGAGTTCACATCATCAGGTGCTGATCTATACTAAACAAATGCAAAAATTCATTAGGATTACAGTGGAGGTGTAGTGGTATGTCGGTTAGTGATCCTAATCCTAAGGAATTTTTGCATTTGTTTAATATAGATCAGCGCCTGATGATGCAAACTCGTAGTCCGCAAAACCAGTCATGTATTACTAAATTTAAATAATACTACACAGCGACAATTATTATTAATTTTGTTCAATAATTGAAAACGAAGTGTTACAAAGCTAATACCGATGCAATCAATTCACCAACCTTATTTGATTTATTGATTGTGAAAACTGAAGACTTTTTTGTAACAATATTTATAACTAGACAGTTTAAGTATGTTTGACTTAATGTATTGTCTAAATATTTTGATTCCAGGGTACTTAAAAAGGCTATAATAATTATAAAAAAAAGTATTATGTTTAAGTTTTAAAAGACATGCACACGTGGCTTTATTTCGTGTTACATTTTTTATATACATATAAAAGTGTGTTGAATTTAAATAAATTTGAGGCAGATTGTTTTTTGATACATTTTTAAGTATGATTCTGTCATCTTCTGTATTTCCAGTAGAGTTTGTATGATAATTAATGTATTCTTAGTGTTGTGAATGGAAGCTTTACCAAAAGAAACACAATATATCTGTATTATATTAATAATGCTTTTTAGTTTTTATTTTTACGTAATATGTATTTGTTTATTTAAAAGGAATTTGTGTTTCTACTGTGAAAATTTTTGCTGAATAATTTAAGAAATATCCTAAAATATTGTTAAAGGTACTTCCTTTTTAACTTTAACTTTTTTGACATATTACAACTTTGTTAATGTATGTTTTCTTTTAACTGTTAATTAAATCGGGCTCAATAATATTTATAGTAAATTAAAGTATTAAAGATTATACAAGTTATGTTCCTCAGTCATAGCATTGTTTAACACATTTATCAAACACGAACTTAAGTCACCATAGTTTGCCATATTTTTCATTTTAAATATTGAGTTGTAAGCAATCCTTATAAAAGTGATGAACAACTTTATAAATACCAAAACTTTAAGAAAAATATCTGACTTAATTCAAATTACAAGTTTAATATAAAAAGAATTTCTATTTTTGATACATTGATTAATATGCCAAAAACATCAAATTAGATCTTGATATTTACAAGTTCTTTTGGTCCACGATTCGTTTGTGGATTGTCATAAACAAAAAAAAAGTTCTATTGATGCGTCTTAGGGTTGCCATCATTGATATATAATTTCATTAGTAATAGAAGGACATGCTAGCAATAATATTTTATAAGTAAGAATGTATTTTATTATATCTATGTATTAATATCTTAAGGGTGTGATATTTTTTATGAGAAATAACATGATTTATTAGTTAAGAATCGCTTATATTTTTATTATTAACTTTTGAGCTAGAATGCACACATTAAAGTAATAGTTGATCAACTGTTTGAGTATTTATCAAATGGTTTAAATATAGTGATTTCAATGATACCATTATTCTCTTACGTATATACATATATATTTGTTTTGATGTTTGAGGAAAATCTTTTTCTCAATTCAACAAAAGTAAAAATATTAGTAGCCATGCCAAACACAGAAAATCGTAGACAAAATATGAACTCGGTATATTTAAATGCTTTGATATTTTTTAACAATTGCTCAATTATTTTTTAAAATTGTACACTCCGCCTTATGGTATGATTTTATCTAATTACATATATAGATTAATATTGATAAAACATCGCTTTAATTTTTATTGTTAAGAAGTATACTATTTTAATAACAAATAAGTTAATGCTCAAATTTTATATCGGTAGTTTTATAATATACTATTATTTAAGTCCCAACGATTGTTCATAGTTTCATCACTTTTCATTATCAGATTTTGCATTTAAAATTGTACAAATTTAATTTTTATTGTCTATGAGGCTAATCTTATTATATACAATATTAGTAACATGTCTTTATCAATTGTAATTTACATACACATTACTCGAGGTTATTAGTTTCACGACAATTCAATTAGGCATATCGTTATTAAATTTTAATGACTTGTGATAATTATTTTTACATGGCCGTAAAAAGCATTTATGTCTTTTTGAATGTAGGTTAAAAGTATTTCATATTTTTTTATTAATTGAAAACTGAGCTCTCTATATACATAGATATTATCTTTTGATGCTTTTCTGCACAAAATTTTAATAGGTTAACTTTTTTTAGGAACACGTTTCTTTCGACCGCCCAAACCCATTAATAATATTGAGATACATTTAATTTCTCAAGACTCGAACCAATAGTATCTTTGTGATTCTTGATCATCGTAGTAATGTAGTTTCAAAAGCCAGTGACATTTTATGTAACATCTTCTAAAATAAAATAATCAAGATTTTTTTCATTATGCGGTATTAAAACAGAATGTATAGGTTTTTATTTTAGATGATTCTTGGAGTAGGTACTTAAAAATGATACAGATGTTACTACTTATAATTTTAACATATTGTGACAACACTGCCATATTCCTATTTTAAGCAAATTTTAAATTAGTTCTTTTTATTAATTCAAAGAGTATTCTACGAATTCTAGAATATTACTACTTTTAATTCCAGTGTAATTATTATTCCTTAACTTGTTTGATGCCTTCATTGTCCTGTGACAAACCGTCTGAATGACATGCCTATATCATAACAATGAGACATTACATTCATCAAAGTCATCCCCCTGTTGACTATAGAGTTACGAAATACACCAGTCTAATACACCCAGGGTATTCCATTTATCATCACGAAATATTATAGACTTTATTTGGACCATGACTTTTTAGTTTATAAGTTTTATTATAAAGATTTACAATTATTTTTGTAATGTTACTACTCTTTATTGTGCCTATTTTGTAAAATAATATTTTTTGTAATTCAATATTTGTTTCATTATTCATCTATAATATAATTTCCCTTGCAGGGTGGATAAAGAGGGTCCAGCTCTATGCACTCTTTGTCTCTCTTGTATTCAAGGGTGGCATTATGCAACAATTTCGCAAGCAACACATACCTCAAAATGAAATATTGTATCAAGTTAAATGACACTTAATGGTTGCATAGGCTGCAATTATAATAGGGAAATATTACAGAGGATAGTTACATTTTTTTCAGTCCATATTCATCCAATGCTGTATATTTTTTTTTTTTTTTTTATTTATTTATATAAGCCCCATCATAATAATGCCACTTAAATATGTCCTCTTAACAGTGTATAGACCTCCCTATCTTTAAATATTGTCATCGCATATTTAAAATGACGCATGTGAAAAAAATAAATAATTTGACATTTATTGGATAAACTGATTTATACGATATTTAAGTCATTTTTAAAGCGATTCTTAGTATCAAATATTAAAATTTAATATTTGGCAATAAAAAGTTAAAACAATTTTAATGCCCTAACAAATAGTTATTTAAGAGCTTGCCTAAATAGAAATACTTGCACATGTGTCATTTAAAATATGCAACAACGATATACACTCAATAAGGATAAAATAAACAAGATGTAATAAATTTGTACATTTTATTTAGGAAAACTTACATAACATAGATATTATCAATACATACCAATAACTATTATAGTTAAATAATTGCAAATTAAATCAGTCTGTAATCTGTAACACACTGTAAAACAGTTGCAAAACTCTACGGCAAAATTTCATTACACACATCTGTTAAGTACCAGAAAAAAATATTGTGTCCACCCATTTTAATGACCAATTACACAATTTTTAGAACATACATAATATACATATATTTTGGAAAAAATTAGTACGTTTCACTAGTTTATCCCAATACAAGTCTTTTTTGTTGATAAAATAAACAATTATTAAACCAAATATCATAATTTTACAATTTATCATTGTATGAGGTCACATTATGTAAATTTAACACATGAAACTATCATAAAAGGTTTAGAAAAGACAATGTCACCTTGTTTCTTAGTGGCTTGGACGGGACTTGAGCCCGCAACCCATTCTTTTCGCGAGATGTGCTTTATACAATTAAGCTACTAGGAGACATGCCGAAGACTTCAAAATTCTTTTTTATAAACCACAATGACAGCTTCACATGTATGTGTTGTTCAGAGATACCGTTGTTGAACTATTACATAATTCCATTTAGCTTTATACATTAGAAGAAAAGTAAAAAAATACATAAGAATTTATTAAAATATTAGTAAGTATTAAGTAGAAAAATAGTGTCTAAAAAAACATAGTGAAAGCTAGGCGTTCAAACAAATTTTTGACTGATGATCAACGGAGTTAAATATTGGATAAAAGATGCTAAGTTCTGAGCATAAAATTTAATCCTCAATATAATATAAAAAAAACATGCATGCTTTGATGAAACATATTCAGGAATAATTTACATTATGAAGCATGTAGGGTTATTAAAAATTCTCACATTGCAAAATGAGTACTATCTGTCGTTGTGTATTTGGCAATGTTCTTTCTTAAAGAATCAATTTTCAGCGTATCGACTTTAGGGATTTTTCTTTCCATATTCTCCAATCCCAAGTTCAATTTGGTGGTAAAAATTGTGAAATGTAAAAACTGCAGTGTGGAATGTGATGACTAAATATTAGAGAAGAAACATTCTAGAGATCAACTCCATCAATATTCTTCTCTGAAAGATGTGAAGCAAACACCAAGAAGTCTAGGTTCATTAATTTATTTATACATAAATCCACGGCGTGAGCCTTTTACATGTTAAAAATATAAAACAAAAACAAACATAATTCTCATTTACAACACAGTTGGAACAGAACAACAACTGGCGAAGAAACAATACAATTGGAAATCAAACTATAACAATTATAAAATGAGTCAAAACAAAACAATTAGAAAAGTCAAAACATTGTGGTGAGAGTGTAAATGTCAACAAAGGTTTGATAAATGTCAAGAACAATTATTTTGATACAGTAAGGAGATGTCAAGTAGATAGAAGAAAAAAAAATTATATATATGAATTGTAATAGATAATTAAAATGTCAAAAAAAAATAATAAATAATTCAGCAAGATGTCAGAAATTAAATAGGTATATATCAATTATATAATAAATTGTCACTAGTAGATGAAGGAACAATAATACAAATGCATAAATTCAAATTAATAGCCAAAATTAACAAAATTGTTTATTCACCTAGAAATGATATTTCATCAGTTTGGCATGGCCGATGTAATCATATTAGTATTAATTCGCTCTGTTTAGAAATACCTATATCACTACAACACCCCCACAATTAGGATATGCATTGAACAAACTGCAAATTATAAATAAGAAAGTGAGGGAATTATTTATTTTAAAAAATGTGTTAAATCATTTGATATAAACACATGATATTAATTAAAAGTTTTATTTTCAGTTTAATGATATATTGGAATGCCTAAATAAATATAATCAGATACAAAAAATATGAAAAACAAGATATATCTTTCCTAAAATGCAACAGGCGAATCTAAAAAGACTCAAACCTAAAAATGTAAGAATAATTTTCAGATTTTTTCAAAATCTTTATAAACACTCATTTTAGTGCTGAATTAATGTAAAAGTGAATTATGTTTATTTCCACATAATAAATACAACTTAGTGAAATTGTTACGGCGTTATCTAATACTGCTTTACTGTATAATTTTGAGCCTACGATAAATATGTACTGCACAATCGGAATCAATAAAAAATAAACATCAATACGTTTGAAATTAAAAATACTTGTCGCATGTTTATTTCTGTTTTTTGTTTTAATAAAATAAATGTTATTTATTGTGCTCATAGCAAGCTGAGTGATGATGTATTTAAACGAAAAGCTCGAAAAACATAATTTTGTGTTGGAAGACGTTAAAATGAAAAAAAAAATACAAGTTAAAATTACATCTTAATACTATATTCACATAATTTTATAAATTTATAATATTAGATAGTTATAAAAATGACTTATTGATGGTGTGAGGTGTACCCATCATGAAACAGTACTATCAACTTCATGATATGTAAAGAGTTAAACATCCCTATTATAACTCATCTTTCTCGTCACTCAAATCAACATCAGAAAGATCTATGTCTTCCTCCTGTGGCAACACTCCATCTTTACCATCCCAAGGTTCGTTTTCGTAGATCTTTGGCATCTCGGCACCTTTTACTGGAGCAGTCTGTCCCCTGCCAAAGGATAAATCTCTGAAAACGAAAATATTGAATAAGCTGGCTGTATCAATTTATTACAAATGTTTGGAGATGTGACTGTTCCAAAATCAGAGAAATCATTATCCCCATAAAACAGTCACCATTAACATAAAGGTTGTAGGTCAATAGATTACTGTAGACAGATAAATCAAAATTACACTTGACAATGACAGGATCCTTGTCGAAACCTTAGCCGAGCGTAGAATAAAATATTAATGTTTTTGACTTCAAACATTCCTAATAATAACATTATTAGAATCTAAACGTTTAGATTCTACCACAACACTACCGTCAAATCAATAAATAATATGTATATTATTATTGACTTACATATACGTATATTATTCAAAATTAAAATAAACCTTAAGGTTTACAATACAAGTTTTTTTTGTGACACTGTTGTTTTTTGTATATTTTAATGTATTACATTGTATACTTCTATTTACACAAATAAATAAATTAGAGAACTTATTAAATAATAATATTAATATCACAGATGAACAATACAATTGAAGAGATGATTATTATAATAAGTAACATTTCCAAATTGAATTACATTCGTTACACCATTTATCAAATAGATACAATAGCATAGATTGTTCCATGGAGTTCTTAAAACACGGACACAATAACATTTTATGAAGATAATATACCATCTGAATGAAAAATGTAATACTTTACATTTGTGAGACCACTAATATACAAGCTAATATACACTCCATAAATCAATCACTAAACATAAAATGTGGAAGAACATTAACATTTCAATTCTCTTTTCTAGGTTGAATAAAATATATGTATAGATAATATATAATGTAACATTTGTATAATATTTATAAGTATTTTAATAAATAAAAAAAAAAAAAAAATAAAAAAAAAAAAAAAAAAAAAAAAATTATTAAAACAATTATTGTGTGTTTGTACATATTTTGACGTTATATATAAATTAAATTATTACTTTTACGAACTGACATCTCAACATTATATTTTGTTATTTTAATTATTATCTTTACTTGTTATTTTGATTGTTATTTTTTATTACATTGAATTTGCTTGTTGTTGTTATATTTATTTTGTGCTGTTAACATGTAAAAGGCGAAAGCCGTGAATGTGCTTAAATTAAAAAAAAAAAAAAACTTGATAATCAAGTTTATAAATGAAATTGACATACCTCAGGAACTCATTGATTCCCTGCTCTGAGAATGATCCTCGTAGAACTGAGAACTTCAACTTCTTTGGATTAACAACAGCCATAGCGGGATAGCCAAATCCTCCAATTTCAAGTGACTCCTCCACTCCTGGCTGGGCACCTCCCTCACTCCACACCCAACTACGCAAACATTGCAATATAATATTAACTTTAAATTGAGCAATTAATACAAATCATAAATATAAAATTTATACAGTGGCCAGTTGTTGGATGTCACTGGGTTCACACCCACATCCAGGTAATTTACCTATTTATTAAAGTTTATACAGCTTTATATTAGCTTTTACATAAGAATAAAATACAATAAAGAAAAATATACTTCATGGTTCGACATTTACATTATCAGGCATACTCCATAAATATACACACAAACATACATATCAATCACACTTCATAAATATGTATATTCTAACATACTTCACACTTCAGCCTTTACATAATCGACAACAAAATTTACAAGAAGACAATGAAAATACAGAGCAGGAAGACCCTCGTGATAAAGTAAGATAGAAATAAATAAAAAAAAAAAACTCCACAATTGGCAAATTGAAATTCTGAATTTCAATCCTAAAATTCGTAAATCAGTGACTGTCGAGCCAACTGTATGACCCTTTCATGACAAAATTTATTTATATTCAGTTAATCTCACTCACATTATACATGGATGGTGCTATGCAACAATGGTTCAAGAAACAAAATTTAAAAAAAAATGTGTATTTTTCTTATGGATATTGTGGTATGCTCAATTCTTTGCTGACATTTTTATGGATATCCTTACTTGTATAAAAGCTAGAAGGTTCACTGTTACTGTATAGTAAGTAGATATAGTTTGTATTTCCTTACCCCCACATCTTCTTCTTGTACTTCTCGGCCAGCTTCTTAAGGATGTCCAGATAGTTGTTCCTACATGCAGCATCACAGTCCAGGATATGAGGCAACACTGAGAACACACACAGTGGTTTGTCTCCGCATGACTCCTTAACAGACTTCTCACTGACAATCTGGTGAAATAATGAAAAGATGAATTAATTAAAATAAAACTCTTATCATCTTCCGATTAAAATCTTCTGCTTTTGAGCCTTGGTTAGGTGCCAAGACTCACAGCTATATAGAAGGATTATGATATACGATAAATGTTAAATGCGATTAATATTTTTAAATATAAAATGCGGGTATACATAAAATAATCAAAATTCAAAATTTTTTCCATTAATTTTTTACCTGTAGTACTTCAGGTGTTGGCACATTCTCAGCTGCGAGATCCATAGCATAGTTGACAATCTCACTGCTGGTGCGTCCTCCATTATAGTCTGAGACAGAATCAGAGTCTTTCTTACCAGCTGCAAACACTTTAATGGTCGGGTAGCCTTGCACTCCATACTGACTAGCCTTCACTTGATTTACTGTGGCATCAAGAGCTCCAAGTTTTACCTGATGAATTCATAAATAGACTTCCAAATATTACACTATCCACACATTTTTCTCACTGGTTTACTATCTTCCACTTTATTTACACATCTCTCCCATTCTAATAAAAACTCTTTACTTTCTACTTCTTAACAAACTCAATATGGAGCATTTGGCATAACAGGTCGTAGATGTAGAAACAAGCTGTCTCTGAGTCTGTGAGAAGGGTCGAATAGAGAGGGATTCAAAAGAAAACCATAGATACACCTGTTTGCGGGGAGTTTCGGACAATAGATTCACAGAATTAAAATTAATTTCAATTTTGGTGTAAATAAATATGACACCCTTGTGGTCATATCATAAGTAAATGGTGCCCTAAAAATTGTTTATGTATATGTAAAGAAAGTTCTTGTCTCACCTTTCCTTTCAATTCGGTAGCAGCCTTAGCCCAGTGGGGCTCCAAATTTTTGCAATGTCCACACCAAGGGGCAAAGAATTCTACAAGCCACAAGTCATCACTGTTCATAACGAGTTTATCAAAGTTGGCATCTGTCAGTTCAATCACATCATCAGAATCAGCCTGACAACAAAAAATACATCATATTATTACTGAGCAAAAATACAGATAGGTAAAATAAACATCAGTACAGCCGAGTTTGTGAGAACAAATTATACACTATAGAAAATGTTTTAAAACAGTCTCAATTATTCAAAGTTCATGTTCATATTTTATGAATAAATAAAATTCAAAATTAAATACTTGAATGCATATTATCAAAATGTAAATCATTAAAATATCCAAAGTGAACCCACTCTACCATGTTAAAAAGTCTATATAGCAAATTACTTTTTTTGTAAAATAAAATCATCAAATTTTGATAATAATAGTAAAAAATACTTAGCTATAATGGCTGTTACATGGCACTGAGGATCACTATATCTGTCTCTTAAATTTTGATGTAAAATACTTGTGAAATATAGAAGTTTATTGGATATTAAAGTAAATTAAACCAAATTAAGGGCTACCTCAAGATAAGGTTCATTCCAAGGGAACATTATAAGAGAAATATGTACCTTAGATGATCCACCAGTCTTTCCACCAAGTTGAGCTTTAACTTTGTTTTTACAAGCCTTGAGTACTGCATCAGCCATATCAGAAGCTGTCCTGGCACCATTGTATGTCTCTGGGGAGCTCTTGTCCTGGCCAAAGATCTTGATAGTTGGGAAACCAGATACACCATACTGACCAGCTAGAGATTTATGTTCATCCGCATTCACTGCACCTACTTTTGCAACACCCTGAAATAAAAAAATTATACTAAAATAATTTTACGTTTATTAAACAGTATGATAATAAAGTACGCACATCATGAACTTTTGTATTCTTCTCGAGGCTAAAATTTAATCTTCATCATAACACTAAATTCTGTTTGTCAAAGTGCGCCGTCAAGGAGACATATCTCCAGGTACAGTGCTATGTATGTAGTAAGAACTGCTCGCATAAAAATGTTTAAAAAATCATATGTACATTTTGTATCTCGAAAATTTTAAGAATGCTGGCTGATGCAAATTAAAAATTCTGTGTTGTAACAAACGAAATATTGTTTCTTCGATTCCAATAAAAGTATTTACGAACAAAATCTCTTATCAGACTAGTACTAATCTTCATGTTACAACTAAGTAGGTAGTTATAACATGACAATAACTTCCATATGCTAATATATGACAATCCATGGAAAGCAAAATGTGTTTACCTTCAGTGCTTTTCCAACTTTGGTATATTCCGGAATCAAATTCTTGCAGTGACCACACCAAGGTGCATAGAACTCTATCAGCCATACAGCATCACTCTGCTTCACCATACGATCAAAGTTACCTGGGTTAAGTTCTAATACATCACCACCCGAGGAATAGAATCCATGGGCCAAAGCCACTGAACAAGCTGCAAATGCACAATTTTTTATAAATTGCATAAATAATGAAAATTTTGTTTACAATTATGAATTTATTCGACTTAATTTTTTAACAATATCATCAAATAGTTACGTTCAGTAGGTGACTGAATGCAAGAAAATAAATAAATAGAAAAAAGGCACCCTAAACATAAAGGTTACTTGTTTGATCTATAATCATAACAATGGTAGCTAAATGTTTGATGCATTAAGTTTATTGCGCAATTTTTCTATAGATATATTAAGTAATACAAACGGGAACAATTAAAACATATATATTTAAGAATTCTTACCAAATAATATGATGGATTTCAGCATTTTGTGGCCAAATGTGCCGGCAATAACAACACGTCAGCTCTTCACCGGGTAGATAATTCGGTGATATTCCAATAAAACCTGAATAGATGTTAAACTTTAATCACTGCACACGTCGAGTAATTTACTCCTGGATTACGATGCTCGTTTAAACTGCAAACTTCAATGCCATATATTTTAAACAATATGACTTCAACTGCCTACACATTCCCACAAAACTAATCAAACCCCCTACACCTCAGCTGTCGCTGACATGGACCAATCTGATTGGTAGAAATCATTCAGTGCATCAAACTTAACAGATCAAAATTTTGAATTCCAAAGAAAATTCTCTATGACTGTTTTTCTTTCAAGTTTTATGGCAATATTTCTACTGTCAAATGAAATGTCATAATAATAAACATAGAAAAATATGATTCTATAGAAAATTGAAAAAGGGGAATTAAGTGGGATGATAAATAATATGGAACAGTTGTGAATTATTGCGTTTATTTTTCGTAATCCTCGATTATAATTTTGGAAAAATAGTTTAAATATAAAATTATCTGGATTTTCATGTGTTGAACATGTTGAAGACATTTGCGTTTGAATGAAATGCCGTTGAGTAAGTCGTTATTATGATTTTCCCTCCATTTTAACACATCTATGAATACAGTATTTGTTAGAAAAAGGCGGTAAAATACTCATTTCTTGCCGCGTCGTTAATTGGGTTGGTCTAATTATAACGAATCTTCCTTGTGTTTCGGTTATTTTACAAGTTTTCATCAAGGTAAATCACTCACGTGTTACTTAACCCTTTGAATATAACTATAACCCTTACATCCTCGCATTGTGCGATTTTGTGTGGTGATTTAGTTTTCCCTTTGTTGGAAAATGGAAGATTTGTATTCAACAAGCCAACATTTTGCCCATGATGCAATATAAAATATATTCCAAAATTTGGCTTATTGATTAAGTACTAAAACGTCAATCAAGTAATGTCCTTGAATGTTCACAATTTCTCACAAATTCCTAATATATTGCATGAATATTAAGTTCTATAGTAATCTGGGTGGGGCCGCCCCTGCTATCATTAAGTGCATAGACTTGCCCTAGTTTATGTCTTAATTAGTCATTGTTTCAATTTTTCAGATAAAATCTTGCGACCAATTATGGCTTCAATGGCAAATTTTTCTTCCTTCACAAAGAAGAGACCATTCACCGTTTTAGTTGAAGGTAATATTGGCAGTGGTAAGACAACTTTCCTGAACCACTTCAATCAGTTTGAGGACATCACGCTACTCACAGAGCCTGTGGAAGACTGGAGGAATCTCGAAGGATGGAATTTACTAGTAAGTATTAAAAAATCTACATACTTCCTTTTCGTGATAAGCAGAGAGGGTAAAGCACCCACTCTTGTACTTACACACACTAATTTCTTCCTGGAGATTCATACAGTTCTTTTAGCATAGTCTCATATCTGTCCTTTAGAATTTGGTCATCATGCTCTATCCATTCGATCTTCAAATGGTTATATCTCCAAACTGCCTTTTTTATTTATTTATTATTTTTGCACATCATCATTACATAGCAGTGTTAACATTAAATTTTAAAAGCTAGGACGATGTGCGGTGGCGAGATTATCACTATAAAGTGATTTCTTCCATCTAACCAAGTAAAATAAATTGAAGTACAAAATATACCTGTTTGGAGCAAGCAAATGAGTATGTAATGTAAAGTATGTGGAAGTTGATTTGCGTGGGAGGGGAGATGTGATAGAGAAATTTAAAGAAGTGGCCAGTGTCAAAGTGAATGGTGCGTTTCGACCTATTGTCACTAATAGCAATGTGTCAAATATGGCAAAATATCATTCTGGACACTAGGACATGGTTGAAAAAGGTTGAAAATGTAATTAATGCTGTATTCATGTGATCGCTGAGAAGAATGGTTAGTAAAATGTGATAAGAATGAGGATATTAGGAGAATGAGGAGATGCGAGAGGAGTATTGTAAAAAGTATGCATGTAAATAAACTGTGATGGTTTGGGCATACGGAGTGAATGAATGACAAAATGATTACAACGAAAGTATTTATCTTATAGAGGGAAAGTGTGGAGGTCTGAAAACTATTTGGCCTGATCACATGGATCAATTTCTCAAGGATGGCCACACTTTAAGTTAGAAACAATTTTAGCACATTCTGGCATTATTTTCAATTTGTGAGATGCACAAATCATCAACCAGTATCAGAAGTTTGTCAGAAAATCTGCAATCCACACAGGAATAGTATTACGGCAGATGCAAATGAATATTTTTATTTATTTTCCACAGGATTTGATGTACAAAAATCCCGAAAAATGGTCTATGCCATTCCAGTCGTACGTGACACTTACAATGCTTAAGATACATACAAAAGAAGTACCTACCCGGATTAAGTTGATGGAGCGCTCCATATTCAGTGCCAGGTACTGCTTTGTGGAGAATATGGTACAATCCAAGATAATGCATCCAGCTATGGTGGCTGTGTTGGACCAGTGGTTCAACTATATTAATACCACTACAGACGTTCACGCAGATCTCATTGGTAAGAATTCCTTTTTGTCAAACAAAATAACTTGCTGTTTTCTATAAGTTAACGTCCTATTAAAGGCAGGTGCTTGTAAAACATCTCAAGTATGACATCTTCAATTCAGCAATAGGTATGCTTTTCAAAGGCACAGAGAGGACAACTTGCATATTTATTATATCTATTAGGTCTGCTGGCTGCTCCTCTTGTAGGCAATACCGTAACGACATAGATCTATATTCTTTGAATCTTTTTTTATTACAGTATACTTGAGAACCACCCCATCCATAGTTCATGAGAGGATAAGGAAGAGAGCAAGATCTGAGGAGCAATGTGTGCCCCTAGACTATCTGGAGAACTTGCACAAGTTACACGAAGACTGGCTGATGCATGCATCTGGATTTAAGAGACCAGCACCTGTAAGTAGAATTTAGAATATTTTTTAAATTTTTGTATGGGATTATGGCTGTATAAATTATGGAGTAAATTCTTTGTTAATTAGTTATACCAGTAGTCAATTCATTTAGGTCTCTTCTAGTTTGTTATTTATGTTAGTCACACTCATGCTACCACAAATCCGTGAACTTCTTATCTTATCTTTTAATGATAAGCCTGCTGACCACCTGAGCATTCACATCTCTGCCGTCTCAAGTTGCCTGTAGAACTGTGTATTTTTAGTATATTTTTTGCATTGACTTTAGAATTCTATGGACACCCAATCTTGAAAGTTGGTTACGGTGGCGAATAACATGCCGAAACAAAAGAACATCGATTGTATTATATTTATTGACTGAATATTTTACTATTTACTGAGTATATAACAGTAGTGAACAACAATTTAATGAATAAACTTCATAAAATACCAATGGATAATACCGATTGAAGTTTCATGACATCTCCAAGACAATCTGAGGCTTGAGTTAAAACACATTTTCGCATTACGTTTTCATTCCGTTAACGTTTGAATATAGACAAAGTTTCAAGCAAGTGTCAATTTCGTTGCTAAGATACACAATAGTTACGAAAATTGACACTTTGGTGCAACGTCGTCTACATTTGAACGCTAACGGAACGAAAACGTAACGTTAAAATGTGTTTTGACTTTGAGCCTAGGTCCGTTTCATTACCATAGCAACACACACATTTAGTCTAGTGTTGTTAAGTCCACTCTTATTAAGTGTGATTTTTTGTTAATAAAGTGTGTAATGTTTATTGTCAGGTTCTTGTATTGGATGCTGATCTGGACTTGTCACTCATTAGTGATGAATACAAGAGAATGGAACATCACATATTGCAGACAGCTGTGGATCATGTTATTAATTCACCAAACAAATTCAGCCCAAAGAGACCTTGCTCTTCAAAAGGATCACCCAGAAAACAAGCCAAAATCAAAATCAACTTATAAAAACAAAAAATAAGATATATTCGATGTGGGAGTTTTTTAAACTTTTTTATTAGCTTAATTAAAAGTTTAGTAACAGGTGACATGGCAAACCTAGAAACATATTACCTGATGAAGATTACTATAAAAACTTACTAACAACAGCAATAGGGAACATGCATGTGTGAGGAATATGAATAAATGTTATCAATTCATATTAATAAATATACGCTGATCACGAATATCCTAATAAGAAACCATAAAATAAAACTTTTCATTCATTATTTTCATTTTAAAAATCCATATTTTCTGTTATTGAATTAGTCCAGTGTGACGTCGCTAGGCGCTATTTTGTATTGCCACACATTTCACTCTTAGTACTGTTTGTAGCGCCTGATATTGTCAAACACTGCTCCGCCACGAGTGGACTTTTTTGCGGCGAAGTGTGAAAATTGCTTTTTTAAATGGTGATAAAAACCTTAAAAATGCACATTTAAAAATATAAAAATTACCATAATTTTTCTTATTTTCTGTACTATTTTTTGGGTTGAAAATATTTTTTTGTGAAAGTTCCCCATTGTAACTGTCAAATTATTAACTTTTTTATATATGAACAAATACTGTGGACATCACAGTATACGGATGACACACTGCTCCGTTTATGAACAGTAATTGTATATGACGCGAGAATATAATATTGTCATAAGTAAAAATATCACATTATGTTTGTTGCCATCGCACAGTATTTTAAGCGATCTGAATTCCATTGACCATTACATATTATTTTTAGAATGACATTCATTTTCAAAACAAAAGTTGACGATTAGTCGGTAGAAGACACCGATTCACTTAACGAACTACCAAAAAACATGGTAATAAAAAAAAATATCAGGTTTACTGTAAGTTTCTTTTATATAATCAAATTAATTGTACATGTTATACATGAAAAATAAAACTTTTTGTCAGGTGCAATGAATGACACAATCCTAAGATTTCTTAACATACTTAAATTTAAACAAAACCAATAATTGCCATTTGAACGCCGACTAGTTAGCAAGTTGACCCATTTATAAATTTAGTAATTGACTGACAAAGACACAAGCGTTCAAAAACTTGTTGACGCTTATCAAATCCTGTCGCATATAACATATAATATATGTTTATTTAATTTTATCTTTGTAATGTTGAAGGTATTAGATATATTTCTTTATAATTTTAATCATAGTTTATAATAATTTAATTATAGTATTTAGATATGTATTTATATGTTTGTAATACCATGATCTTTTGACACGGTGAGATAAGACTGCTAAGAAAGAAACTAGGAATTAATAAAAAAAATTGTAAATATTTTCTAATTTTAAAATATTAAAATAAGACATATTTTTGTTTCGCAACTTATACCACAAACACGCCTAGCGCCTTCACCATGAGTTGGTGTCATGATGGTGAAATCGCCAGGACTGTTTGTAATATACGTTGCATACATTTTTGTGAAACAAAAAAGTGTTGTTTTTATATTTTAAATGTTGTTTCACAATATTAACACTGAAACATTAAATTCAGTTCAATATTATCTATGTATGTATTATAAATGTTTTGAATTGCTATATCTGAAAGCGATGATATAGACCAGACCCCTCTTTCCACCTATACTTAAAGTAGGTAATAAACTTAAATTTTAATGACTGAGATCTCTCTAGTAGATCAGTTTTTATGATGGGTGTCTGACTGACAGGCCTCTTAGACTCGGGAGTCTTATTGTTGTTTATAGTGAAAGTAAACATCGTTTTAATTTCAAAATCATTAAAATGAACTGTCACAAAAGTTGTTCTAAATTCTTTTTAAGTAATTAAATTAAAATGATGAATTAAGTTAAAGGTTTTTAAGTTAGCTTGAAAATTAAACAGTTATTCACTTTTTCTAATTTAAGAACTTATTGATTAAAGAGCTAATTCCCAGCTCTGATCCTATCTCTAGTTATATAAATATTAGCATGTACATTTCACGAGAATCTCTTTATTTCTGCGAACAGTATTTAATAGCATTCCTTCTTTTGATTCTGACACTTGATGTTTATGTGTGAAATTTTATTACTTTTATATAACGTACCTCATCAATCATATGCTAATAAATTGTTAATTCATTTGTTGTCATTGACACTATTGTTCAGTTTCATGAAGAATAAGTTACTGATTATTATTGATGAAGTTTAATGAATATTTATACCTATATTGACAAACACGGCATAACTGCTATTCTAACTCTTGAATCTGGTTAAGTACACCTTACTCGTGAACGTAAATCAGCATTGTTACAACTCTATACCTGATTAAAATTACTCTGTGTAAGTGACAAAACTTTCGGTACAATATTAAATGGGTGCATTGCAGAAAAGTTATTCTGTGAGTTAGCTTTTTCCTGATTTAATCAGAGTAAACTTCAGACATTTCTATCTGAGTACATCTGCTAATTTTTTCGCTTATATTATGTTTCCCTTCAATTGTGTACCTAAAAAAACTAATGCCTAGATTATCAGATGTGCAAGATCGCCATGGAAAGGAAAATTATTATATTTATTAGTTGTTATAATTGACAATATCCTATTAAGACGAAAGACATATTTCTCGAATCAATAAACATAATTACTTTTTAAAGATGAATTTGAATTTGAAAAAAATAAATATAACTTTAAGTTCCTCAAAGTAAGAAATATGCGTGGGCCTTGAAGGTGGAATTCAACCTTAGGTCTCTCGATAGAAAGTTTACTCTAACCCAATATTATCTATATATCACAAATCTATAGTTTTGTAAAAAAAAAACAGTTACCCCCAAAGATCCTCACATTGTGCAAATGTTTGTATTGTGAAGGTTTGGAATTTCTGTAGCTTTATTAGTTTTTGATATATTTTAAGTGTATCTGACCAAAGAGTACAATAAATTTATTGGAAAATGTTTCTAATAGTTCTAATTACGCTACAATATTACTATTGTGCAACTTTATCAGTTTTTCTGTTTAGTTAAAATATTTTTATTGTAACATTATGTACTTACATTTAACAACATTATGGAAATAGATTTATGAAATAAAATATATGTAATATAAATGTAATATATTGTTTTATTGAAGCGTATCCATCTCCATGTCTCGTTAATTTTTTAAATACATATTTTTTTTGAGGACATGTGTATACAATTTTTTATTTTATTCATTCATAGGCAACCTGTTATAATATTCAAAAAAATATAAAAGATAGTCTATCCATACCCCTCACGCAGCATCCCTTGTGGGGTAGACAGAAATGATGCAACACCACATGAACTAGTGAAGGTTAATCTAGTAAACACACCTGTAGTACGCAATATTTTCTACAATGGAACATGATAATTATGCTAATGTTGGCAGAGAAGTCATTTTATTTGAAGAGGAATAGGGAACATGCATGTGTGAGGAATATGAATAAATGTTATCAATTCATATTAATAAGTATACGCTGATCACGAATATCCTAATAAGAAACCATAAAATTAAACTTTTCATTCATTATTTTCATTTTAAAAATCCATATTTTCTGTTATTGAATTAGTCCGGTGTGACGTCGCTAGGCGCTATTTTGTATTGCCACACATTTCACTCTTAGTACTGTTTGTAGCGCCTGATATTGTCAAACACTGCTCCGCCACGAGTGGACCTTTTTGCGGCGAAGTGTGAAAATTGCTTTTTTAAATGGTGATAAAAACCTTAAAAATGCACATTTAAAAATATAAAAAGTACCATAATTTTTCTAATTTTCTGCACTATTTTTTGGGTTGAAAAATTTTTTTTGTGAAAGTTCCCCATTGAGATTCAGCAATGAACATGCATGAGATATTATTCAGGATGGGTGGCGTACCTTATTGTTGAATTGAAGATATTCAATGTAATTTTTCGTGATTAACACTGAAATTCCATATTTATTATTAATTTAAAAATAAAAGGAACTGAATGATTGTTCCATCATCAGTAACAATCATCAATAACAGTATTGTTACTGATGATGGAACAAGTAGTTCCGAAAACGTTTTAACTAAGTGAAGTTATTTTAGCAAAAAATACAAAGTTCCTTTTATTTTTAAATTAATATTCAATGTGTAAAAATACTACGACTAAGCCTCACGGCATATCCCACAAGTGGGGTAGCCAGCAGACCAGCAGCATTTAATAAAGATGCCAGCTATTCTTTCCGTGCCAACAAAAATTAAGACATTTAGGATGGGTAGCAATATTTACTTATCATGAGTTTTGATGTGAGCTTGCAGAGTACATTTTTGTGTAAATGCCCTACTACATATATTACAAACAAAATTATAAGTGTTATTATGAATTTTCATATGCTCCTTGAGTGTGTACTTGCGTCCGTATCTCTTGTGACAGACTTCACATTCAAAGTTTCTTTCTTGTGTGTGTTTTATCATATGTTTTTGTAATTCATGTTTATTGAAAAAATGTTGGTAGCATTCGCTACATTTATGGTTTTTTTCACCAAAATGTATTAACTTTATATGTGCGTTGAGATTTGACGACACCCCAAATACTTTAGAACAAATGTGACATTTATATTCGTCACCTTGATGGTTGTGTTCCCTTCGCATGTGAGTCATTTTAGAGCCGTGAGATGTAAACTTTGCAGTGCAATAAAGGCATTTTATTTTGTAACGGTCTCCCGTATGCGCTCGTACATGTCTCGCTAAACTTCCTTTCTTTACTAACTTTTTGCAGGTGGGGCATTCTACCCTTTCAGTATCGTGAGTATAATTCACGTGCCTTTCTAAATGTATTTTAAGTATAAACAGTCTTCCACAGTGATTACAAATATGGTTTGGATAGTGTACTGGCATATGCATCACTAGAGCTTTGTGTGTTGGGAATGTTTCGTTACAGTCTTTACATGTACGATCCGTTTTTTCTAATTTAAATGGAATATGTTTAGCATAATTCTTTCTCCATTTATATTTTCTTCTCTCTTTTTTGTCCTCTGGTTCCGAGTCACGAGCTTCAAGTGAAAGTGTATCTCCATGACTGACTAATTTGGGAGTGTCGGAGCTTTCTTCTGAAAGTCTGTTCTTTAGAAGTTGTAGATTCCTTTTAGTTCTTTCTAATGCTTTTTGCAACACTTCATTACTGCTAAGTTCTTTCTCTGGTGCATTGTACTCACTGAGAATTCTTGAAGAGTCACTATCAGACTCATTTAAAGCATCTCTGTCACCGTCACTATCAACTTCCTCTTTCACTTCATCGCTGATAATTTCTTCTTTCAACTCATTATTGATAATTTCTTTCTTTTTACAAAATTTTTCTGCAAATTAAAGCATCACATTTGAAGATGTAAACCAATTTTACAGGAAATGAAACATGAACGCTTTCTCAGGCAATTATAAGTTGACATCACATTTATTCAAAATACAGCTAATAATTTTATTTCACAAGGGTGAGAGTTTTTTTGAAAAATTTGATTGCAGAAAATATAATAAATTCTATACCTGGTAAAGAACCCAGTCGTGAGCTCCTTAATATCCTCTGGCTTTGTTCTATTTGTTGTCTGAATTTCTGTATTTCCCTCAGTTTATCAATGCATAGTTCACATATTAACAGTTCATTGGGATCTGAGGTGAGCATAGGAATCTGAAATACATAATGTTTGATTAAATACTCTTCAAAACATTCGTATTTCTACCGGATCTATAATCAACAAGATTTGTACTTATACCTGAATAAATAAACATCGGCAAATAATATTTCTGTAAACTTCCGGAGAGCCCCCGAAATTATATTCCTGTAACATGCTTTTCAGTTCTCCACTTCCATCTAAACAGCACTGGCATACTTTATTCGAAATTGGATTTTCTTCACATTGAACTGTTTTCATTTCTTCCATAATTAATGTAATTGACAATTAAATTCATCAAACTGATAATGAAAACAAGAGTACAAAATTCGGCTGTTGGATCCGCAGCAAATAATTCTATAACAATCCGTGCCCAAATAAAAACAATCGATTCCGCGAATTTATTATCAAGCACCACCTGACAGTGACAGTAGGCTGATAAACAAATTGTCTATGAGATATTTATGTAGTCTATGGTAGGCCTTGGAAAATTTAAAGGCTATAGTTTGCGTAGTACCTCTTACCAAAAGGCGCAAATTCAATTTAAAAACTTTTTACTTATTTAATTATGATTGATTTTTCATTTCCTAGAAATTAATTTACACTTCAATATCATATGGGTATACTAACATTTGTACTACTCAATGCAAGAGGACAAACATGAAACCTATAATAAATATTCTATATTTTCAAGTGTAACTTTGTGGAAATACATTATAAAAGATAATATTTAAATTAAAACACTGTTTAATTCCACTATGAGATTGCTTTAATTAAAACGTTTTCGACTACAATGTAGTCATCATCAGTAATAACACAATACTAGTATTATGTTATTACTGATGATGACTACATTGTAGTCGAAAACGTTTTAATTAAAGCAATCTCATAGTGGAATTAAACAGTGTTTTAATTTAAATATTATCTTTTATGAAACCTATATTTTATCATCAAGGTGAGAATTTCACTACCAACCTTATGTTTTCACATTTGGGTGTTATAAATTTTAATTTTCATTATTGGATATATTTTCGACAATAAATCCAGACAGATGGCATAAGCTTGGCAAAAATTTCATATGTCACTCATACGGAAATAATGATGAGTGAACCTCATGTCTACAGGAAGACGAAATAAAAATAACTACCCAACAGTTTTCTACTGGATGTATTTTAACTCATCACAAATTCAACAATGTCTGTAAAATTATTTCTCATGGGTCTTAATATGAGCTTGCAGTGTGCACTTCTGTATAAATGCTCTGTTACATATACTACAAACAAAATTGTACATATTATTGTGTATTTTCATGTGCTCTCTCAATGTGGATTTTCTTCCATATCTCTTGTGACAAACTTCACATTGGAAATTCCTTTCTTGTGTATGTTTTACCATGTGTAAGCTTAATCTGTATTTATTAGAAAATTGTTTGTCACACTCGGAGCATTTGTGTTTTTTCTCACCTATATGTGTTGATTTTATATGTGTGGAAAGATTTGAATATACTTTAAACATTTTGGAACAAATGTGACATTTATATTCTTCACTTTGATGATCATGCTCTTTCCGCATATGGGTCATCTTAGAACCATGCGTAATAAAAGTTTCTGGACAGTAAAGACATTTGACTTTGTATCGATTTTCTGTGTGAGTGCGGACGTGTCTTGACAAACTTCCTTTCTTTACTAACTTTTTGCAAGTGGGGCATTCTACCCTTTCAGTATCGTGAGTATAATTCACATGCCTTTCTAAATGTATTTTAAGTATAAACAGTCTTCCACAATGATTACAAATATGGTTTGGATAATGTATTGGCATATGCATTAATAACCCTTTATGTGACGGAAAGGTTTCGTTACAGTCTTTACATGTACGATCTGTTTTATTTAATTTAAATGGAATATGTTTAGCATAATTTTTCCTCCACCTGTATTTTCTTCTTTCTATTTTATCTTCTGGTTCAGAATCACGGGTTTCGAGTGACAAAGTATCACCGTATTGAATACATTTAGTTGTCTCTGAACTTTCTTCGGAAAGTCTGCCCTTGAGGAGTTGTAAATTTCTTTTAGTTCTTTCTAATGCCCGTTGCAAAACAACATCACTGGTGGGTCTTCTTCTTCTAACAATATTCTCTGTATGAAAGTCATTAGCATCACTATCAGAATGAAGTGCAATACTCCTGTCATTTTCATCATTGTATACTTCTGATTTCACCATTACATTCTCTGTAACAAGTTACAAAATCACAGTTAATTCAAACATGTAAATATTTTATCCATATATTGTGTTTTCTCCTTTATAAACATAAGACAACGAAACAAAAGAATATACAACCTGTGGGAGACATTTGATATTGTCGTTTACTCTTCAGTATTCTTTGACTACATTGAATTTGTTCTCTGAATAATTTTATTTCCTTCAGTTTATCAATACATTGAGCACATATTAACATGTCGTTAGGACCCGAGGAAGGTATGGAAATCTGAAACGTAAAGTATAACACATAAACCAACACATTTCACTATATTCCAAGAGTCATTGTCAAATATCAACACAGTAAAGTGGTGTACCTGAATATATAAACATTCATAAAGAATATTGGTATAAGTGTCTCGAATTCCTTTAAAAGTGGTTCTTTCCAACATTCTTTTGAGTTCTCCACTACTATCCAAACAGCATTGACAGACATTGGAGGGAATACAGTCACCTTGATCTTCAACCACTTCTACATCACCCATCATGAGCATCAAATAGATTGTCTGAATACGCGCGAATATATTAAGTATGTAAATTATTAAATGATATTATTTTATTCTTTAATAAACTACCATGTAACGGTTGAAACAATTTTGAGTATTTTTTACACGATTCCTGCCAAAAGTACCAAGTAATGTAATTACTAATTTCTTACAATATCTTGTGAATTTGACACTTGACACACAACAGATTAGAGATAGGGGAGGAGTTGGAGAAATAACTCGATTCAGTTTAGTTTATTATATGAAAGATCCGGCCAAACGATTTCGGCCTGAATTATTAAAGTGAGTGTGATCTACCGTGATCTTACTTAGAATACGAATTATCCTACTCAGGATGAGATTCCTGGGTAAGATCACTTTATCACTGAGATCAAGCGATAAACTTAAGTAAAATTATTGGTTTTCAGAGTGAGGTCCTTTAGACTAGTGGCCTTCAGCCTTTTTATCTCCACATTCTCCATGTACCGGTCAACGTTTAATATTGTTTTCGCGGCCCGCTGGGAGAAAGATATTGATTGTTCACCATTTTTCTTTTTTTAGATTTCATTTGATGATTTCTCTTAATATACTCAAAATTTCAACCCCCATGTCGTCAGATTTACGAAAAGTAATTTGAAATGTAAAATGATATTTAATTATGATCTTGTAGTACTAATCGACTCTTAAAATAATGAGGACATTTTAAGTTACGATGGTTTGGACATGTGGAGCGAGAGAATGAAAGAATGACGAAAAGGATGTATTTATCTGAAAGAGGGGGTGTGAGGAAGCGTGGACGGCCAAGTATTACGTGGCTTGATCACGCGGATCAAATCCTCAAGGTTGGTCGCGAATTGAGTAAAAGAAATCGGTGTGCATGTACGAGAAACTGGATGAATGTGGACGAAGCGAAAGAAGTTTGTAACGATACTCTGCCTACTCCTCTTGGGACATGGCGTGAGGGTGTAGATAGACATTTTTAGGTCTCTGTTTCCAGAATTTGGTCAAAATTTCCCTTATACTCTAAATCTTTACCTCTTCCTTCCACCGCGAGATTTTCGAAAACGTATAGGGATTTGACATATTATTAATAATTTCATAAATTTTACACAACAAAAAAGATCGCAGAATCACGGATCACTTGTTTTCGAATCATTGGAGCATTAAAAAGAGCCAGATCGATGAATCGCTACTCGGATCTTTGGCCCATGTAATAATATATCTGTGGCCTATGAGCAGTTGTCAGTTGTCATTTTTGTTTAATTTCAAAATAATGTTTTGTGCGGTGATGCAGTTTATCGTTTATGAATAATTGTTTTTATACTGATTTTGGTATAATATATTTGTTGGTTTTTCTCAGATAAACATTAAACATAATGGACGTTTTAAGATACGAGAATTTTAGTATTTGTGATAAATATTGTCAGTGCTGTTTGAAGAGCAGTGGAGAATTTCGAAACATGTTGGTGGAATTCACCCATGATGGAGTACGAGAGGTGTACCAAGATATTCTTCGTGAATGTTTATTTATTCAGGTATTAAATCTCATGTGAAAGAAAAATTGTATCAAATCTGTGGGAAGAATGATTGAGGACAGAATGACCAAGAAAATTTATTTGGTTGAGAGCATTGTGCTTGGAGACATGGCTGTCTGAGAATCAAATGTTAAGATCATTATAAACCAGATCCTACAGGATCGTCACCTGTTGAAAACATTAAACAGGAAAGCATGCATGAGAATTTTTATGATCATATCTTAACATATCTATATGTCAAGATTTTGAATTTTTATTTATGTAGATATATGGTTTAAAAGATATATGTATCTGGGTTTTGTTATAAACCCAAATACAACCTTATACACCTTTCACAGTAAGCTAAAAGCTTGTGTCCTGAAAGGGGAGTTTGCCGGCACCTGGGATCGAACCACGGACCCCTTGTTCATGAGGCCGAGACTCTACCTCCAGGCTACCGACGAACTCAATATTATTATTATTACCAAATTATTTGCATTATTACCAAATTTAGATGTACCATCATTTTTCGGGTAAAAAAGTATAAGTATAATTTCGTGAATGTAAGTAGAAAACTCATATATTTAATTTTGATGCATTCATATTATCTGAAATTTTATCCATTAGATTATTCCTGTTAGATGACATTTATGTCTTCAGTCCAGAACTTTTTCATATATTGGATTCCTTTTATTAGTTTTTTTTAATTATTATTATTATTGGACAATATTAAAGTGTCGTTTACGTGCCGAAGCACCTCAAGGACACTGTACAATTCATAAATTCTAGGACATTACATCCACGTCATATTATAAATATTAGATAAATGAGAAATCTTGGATACATAAAGGTAACCACGTCAGAAGTTCCATACTACATTGAGTTACAAATATTTTAGATACAATATTATTATCATATTATTAAATTATTATTGCTATGTAGTATTGATTTCGTTCATTTTTATTATTGCATAATGTACAATTCCTATTCCATTTGATCGTATTTATAATTTATTGATTTTGTAATGATATTTTTCTTTTTTTTATTATTTCAATTGTTATTATAATATTCTCTGGTTACTGTTTGATCTTCGACACTATAAATTATTTAACACATTGTTATGTCTATGTATGTATTTTATATTTTGTTAACATGTAAAAGGCTATTGCCGTATATATTTGAAATAAATAAATATATGTATGTCCTGATGGTATATGTATGTATATCATTATTATTTTTATTCTCTTTAAATTTACTTTGTACATCATTACAACTTTTAGCCAATGCGATGTGCAAACAGATGTATTATTTATATTACTATTGCAGATACCTGTATCATTGTCAGACTCCAATGTGTTGATATGCTCAGAATGTATAAATAAACTAAGGGAAACTTCAATATTCAGACAACAAATTCAAGCAAGCCAAAGGAAATTGAGGTCAATGCGAATTTATCATATGGTCGTTGAAGGTACCAAGTATTTTTTTTATGTATTAACTAGATTTATGTTTCAGTTAGGTAGCAGAGAATGAATTTCAAAAAAATATAAACTTTTTTATACACGCATTTTATTTTTATTTACGTAGACAATATTGTTTATTATTAGTATTGATAATGTTTCATTGAGAGGCAAAACAAGTTTATAGTTTCTTTAATTCATTCAATATGGATACACAAAAAGTAATACATTGAAAATATGTAGCAGAGCTATAATAACTGTAATGTATATGCTACTTTCATCTATTTTCAGATGAGGTGCTGCTGAAACAAGAAATAGATACCGATGAGGAGAAAAATGTATCACAAGGTTATGATAATAATTTGTCAGCAACACATAGGAGCCACGACGACGGACAAGACTTTAATAGTGAAAATATTCTGCAAATGGCATTGAAACGAACCAAAAGAAATCTTGAATTACTAAAAAGCTCATGTACAGATAGCCAGTTACAATCTTTGACATTAATGGATACTGGTGACGTGTCTCTTCTTGATGGTAATGACTCAGAACCCGAAGATAGAGTTGAAAGAAAGAAGTACTTAGGGAGAAAGAGGTATGCAAAAAGTTTACCATTTAAATTAGAAAAGACAGATCGTACATGCAATGTCTGCAATGAATCATTTCCAACATACACACGTCTAGTGATGCATATGCCAGAACACTATCCTAACCATATTTGTAATCACTGTGGAAGACTATTTATTTTAAGAGTCCACTTGGACAGACACGTTAGACACACCCACAGCACTGAAAGAGTACAATGTCCGACATGTAAAAAGTTGGTCAAAAAGGCGAGTCTTGTAAGGCATATGCGTTTACACACGGGAGATATTTATATATACAGCTGCCATTACTGTCCAGAAAAATTATCGTCTCACAGTGCTCGAGTTAATCATATGTGGAATAAACACAACCACAAGGGAGATGAATATAAATGCCAAATGTGTTCCAAAGTCTACAGAACTGGCTCAAACCTCTCCAAGCATATGAAGATTGTACATTATGGTGAAAAGAAACACAAGTGTCCCGAGTGTGACATACATTTTTACAGCAAATACAGGTTGCGTTTACATATGGTGAAACATACGCAGGAAAAAAATTATGAGTGTAAAATATGTAACAAGAGATATGGAAGACAGTTCACTTTAAAAGAGCATATGAAGATACACAATAACATAAAGAATTTTGTTTGTACTATATGCAACAGAGCATTCACACAAAAATGTACATTGACTTCTCATATTAAGACACACGAAAAGTGAACATTTTTATTAACTTTTTTATTAATTGCATCACTTCATTGTAGTACAAATTAATTGAGATAAATAAAAAAAAAATATTACTTTCGAGTATTTTTGTACCCATGACCAGTTTCATAGACTCTGCATTTATTCATCCATAATAATAATAATAATAAATCTTTATTGATTGCAAACTTATTACAATGCAATGATAAGAAACAATATAAACAATAGTTTGATCCAATAGTATAAAACAGTGTACAAACTATGAGCTGTCAAAAGGCAGACTCATTGTAATAAAACATCTTCCAGACCACCCTTATCAAAAATTCCAGTAAGTATGTTTATTTTTTATGTGAGAGATGCTGCAGGGAATGTAGTGTGTGAGGCGTTTAGGCAGGCGGAGGACAGGGTGCAGTGGAGGAGCTTGACACTTGGTTGGGGTCATGGTGGTCACGATCCTCAGCATTGAGGGACCGACTTGAAAGAAGAATATTTATTACTATACTATACCCTCACGCCATGTCCCAGGAGGGGTAGGCAGAGAGAACAGAACGCCATATAGATCTATCCTTACATACTTCTTTCGCTTCCTCTACATTCATCCAGTTTCTCATACATGCACGCCGATTTCTCTTACTCAGCACACGTCCGTCCTTAAGAATTTGGTCCACGTGATCAAGCCACGTGGTTCTTGGACGCACTTCCTCACACCCCTTCTTTCAGATAAATACATCCTCTTCGTCATCCTTTCATCTTGCATTCGCTCAACATGTCCAAACCATCTTAACTTGTTTACACGCATTCTGTCCACAACACTCCACTCACATCCGCTCATTCTCCTGATATCCTCATTCTTCACTCTATCTCGCAATGTTTTACCAACCATTCTTCTCAGTGAACGCATCTCCACAGCATTTATTCCACTCTCATCCTTTTTCAACCACGTCCAAGTTTCGCTTGCATACATAAGTGTCGGTACCAGAATGGTATTGTTATGTTATATGTTATATGTTATACCATCACGGCATATCCCACAAGTGGGGTAGCCAGCAGACCAGCTGGTATTGTGCACTAGCATTTTTGCCATGTTCGACACACTGCTATTGCTAACAATGGGTCGAAGTGCACCATTCACTCTAGCACCGGCGACTTTTCTTCTTTCAATGTCCTTATCAAATCTTCCATCCCTCGCAAACAGACTTCCCAAATAAACATACTCATTCACTTGCTCTAAACATTCATCATCAACCTTTATTTCACATACCGTTCTTTTACTCTCTCTTTCAAACACCATTACTTTCGTCTTCGCGACATTCATTTTTAACCCATTTGCACTACAGCTATCATACACACACGACACAATGTCTTGTAAATCACTTTCATTCTCAGCCATTAAGACTAAATCGTCTGCATACATCAAAGCATTCACTCGATTTCCATTCAGTTCAACACCTACATTCATCCCTTTCAAAGGTCGCATACAGAAGTCAAAAAATAGATTGAATAGCCACAGAGACATAACACAACCTTGCTTCACTCCTTAAGTGAGGGTAAACCACTCCGAGAGGGTATTGTTTACCCTCACACAAGCGGAACTCCCCACGTAAAGTGAAGATATTGCGCGAATCAACTGTATACTCACTCCATACTCCGACAGCACGCAGATGCAGATACAGAATATTTATTTTTATAAGTATATTTATTACAAGAGTGGAATAAATGCTGTGGAGATGCGTTCACTGAGAAGAATGATTGGTAAAACGTTGCGAGATAGAGTGAAGAATTAGCAGATGCGAGACAAGTGTTGTGGACAGAATGCGTGTATGTGTAAACAAGTTAAGATGATTTGAACATGTTGACTGTTGAGCAAATGCACAATGAAAGGATGACGAAGAGGATGTATTCAGCGTTGCCAGACGTACGGTAATGTATTTGTACGGTAATTTCTGGTAATTTCATTCCCCGTACGGTAATAATTTTAGCAAATTACCGTACGACTAACAAGTATCCGGTATTGACATAAACAATCATCGGTACAAATACCCGTTACATTGTAAAAAAAAGGTACTGTGTGAGAAAATATTCAATAAGAAAACCGAGGAGTTTTTGAAATATTCCAAATTCCTATACCATTTCAAATTTTGGCGAAGGGGGGGGTAGAAATACCCGTTACATTTTGAAAAGGTACTGTTGTATTTCCGATGTGTACGGTAAACGAGCCGATTCGTGGCACAAGAAAGACACAACATACCGGAAAACGTCATCAGGATTGTGCGGGGTGGGGGATATGTACTTTAGTGGTGGGAGTGGTCAAAGGGAGGGGGCGCCGGTGCATCCGTCATTTGTGTCATTTCGTTTTTGGTCCAGTTGCCTGCGGTTGTTACTGACGTTGATATTAGTGCACGCTGTTTATTGTTGTTTTTTTTTGCCCAATTAATCACGCAGTGTTGGAGTAGTTAGTGAAAAAGGTAAGATAGTTTGAAATATTATTTAAAATGCTGGTAAAAAAAGGTAAATTATATTTATAGTGCGAATAATTTTTGAAAGATCGTTAATTGTGATTAATAGTACCTATGTAAAAAAAACGTAATGTTTTCAATATTTATTAAATTCATACAATAATTTATTTCGTGATTGCCAGTAGGTAGGTACATAAAAGAGACGTATTTGGTTTGGTTTTATTTTCATACTATAAATTTGTATTTCGATCGCCACATTGATACATTGTTTGACCTCAAATTTGGCTAATTGTGGACATTGATCATTGTGGAACCGAATATTGCTGATAAGATTATTAATTCTCGTGGTATTTAATGGGTAGCATTATATAATAAATAAATAAAAAAAAAAACAAATATAATCCATTATTGGCATACAATCAATGCGTTTGTGAATTCAATTAATTATTTCTCTTTGTAGATTTTTTTTTATTGGTCACGTGACGTGCTTGTTTATTTATTTATTTTTTAGTGTCTAGATTCCCTAAATTTTCTGTAGAGATCCTTTCAGTATACTTGTTTAATATGCGTCCTCACCAGCTTTCTCTGGATGGTTTACCACCCTTCTGCCCTCTTGTACAGCTTCCACTATCTGTAGGTATTTAATCGGGTCAGGGGCCCAATGTGCCTAGGTTCTTCCTTGTCCATTGCTATTTCCAAGCTCCCTAGCCACTGTTTAGAGATTCTTTCAAAATTCATGTTTAATATGTATCTTCACCAGTTTCTTCTGAGTTGTTTACTGACCTTCTGTCCTTTTCTACAGCTTCCATTACCTGTATTCTTGATCCTCTCACCCTTTGTAAGCATTTATGTCTATTGTCCATGTGTTGGAATAGATTGATTTAATTATTGTGTTATTTATGCATATTATGATCATCTGCTGTATAAGTTTACATAAATGTTTCATATTATTTCAGATTGTTTGGACACTCTTCTACCATGGATCCAACTCTTTTTTGTGATATATTATGCGACAAAATCTTTAGCAGAAAAGATTACAAAGTTCGACACATGGAAAAGTCCCACAATGATGAATTTATAAAGAATTTCAAAGCGTTCCTATACAGTTGACGAGAGTATTGGAAACAGGTACCTATAAAATATATATTACTAATCTATTATTACCATACCACTGTAGGTACTACTTAAACCATCACAGTGCATCCCACAAGTGGGGTAGCAAGCAGACTAGCTGCATGTAATAAACTAATGTAATAATAAAACTAATCTTGCCTTGTATTTTCTACTATACTGTACTATACCCTCACGCCGTGTCCCAAGTGGGGTAGGCAGAGAGAACGGAACGCCAAACATATCTATCTTGTATTTTCTCTTTTTATAAATATTAATACTTCTATCTCATTCATATGTTTTCAACGATTCTCTTTTCTGTAACATTTATACTTCATTCTAAACACAACTGATTAATTCACAGGTTATTCTACAAAGAAAATTTTATCAATCATATTAATTTTCATAACTTGATATTTAGATTTTATATACGAGTGCTAGAGTTTAAATATTGTGTTACCGAGAATGTGTGAACGGTTGCTCCAAAATGTTTTGACTCTCATAGTTAATTAATATAGTTGATTTTTAAAATGTTTTTTGTTATTATTGTTTATTGAATATTGATATATAAACTATTAATCAACTCCACATTATTATTTTTCAGAATTTTTTTGAAACAAAACATTATTGATGCACACAGTAAATCTTGAGATACATCAACATCCACCTCCTCAAAAACTGAAAAAAAATAGCACGTCCTGACTGCAGTTTACAATGTCAAAATAAGTGTTTGATTGTTCATCTAACAGATAAGTCACATCTACCAAGATCACATGCAACAGCTGACATTCAGTTCAATGGAAGGTATATTCTTCAATCATATTTTATTTGATTTGAAATGCAAACAGAGTACAGGGTAAAAATCTTAAGTAACATTTATTATTTTCCCACTTATATTTTATGTTCACTTGAGAGATCTACGCACTAAAGAAAATATGTAAAATATGAAATGAGGGACGGTAAAATCTAAGTGAAACTCTTACTTACTAACCTCTACCAGTATAGATGTTACAGGAATATTATGAGCTTCTTTAATTTAGTTTTTAAGTCAAATAGAATATATAATCTATAATTTCATATTTGCATATATGATCTTAATTATTTATATTTTTTCAAAGTTCACGATATAGAAGATGTGAATGGAAAACTACTTGTTACTCCCTTGTCAGGCATTACAATGCGATGCAAATATCTGATCGTACTCTATACTACTTCGTATGCCACCGAAATGAATTTTTTGCTGTAACATTGTATGTAACTTTTTCATTGTTTACCGGAAAATAACTATATGTTTTCAACTTATATTTAATATTTGTTATGGCTTTTTTTATGTTATATGTTGATAAATAAAATAATGCAAATAAACATCGTGTTTAAATTTTTATCAAGTATTTGCTCTTGCCCCTGATATACCTACTCTTAATTCTCTACCTGCTTTTTTTATAAGGGGGTTTCTCTTTTGGATATCGAAGTAGGCATATTTTATTTCCTTCAGAAACAGTCTATAAGAGGTCTGATATTCTCTTAATTCTCTACCTGCTTTTTTATAAAGGGGTTTCTCATTTGGATATCAAAGTAGGCATTTATTTCCTTCAAAAACAGGCTATAAGAGGTCTGATATTCTCTACCTGCTTTTTTATAAAGGGGTTTCTCATTTGGATATCAAAGTAGACATTTATTTCCTTCAGAAACAGGCTATAAGAGGTCTGATATTCTCTACCTGCTTTTTTATAATGGGGTTTCTCTTTTGGATATCAAAGTAGGCATGTATTTCCTTCAGAAGCAGGCTCTGAAAGGTCTGATATATTCTGATTCTCTACCTAATTTTCTTATAAGGCTGGGGGCAACCTTTGGATATCTAAGTAGGTATGGCTTTCCTTCAGAAGCAGGCTATAAGAGGTCTGATATACCTACCTACTATTTTATAAGGCTGGGGTCAACATTAATTTGAGGTCAACCTTCTTTTGATATCTAAGTAGGTATGTATGTCCTTTGTGAAATCTGTTTGCGAGGGATGGAAGATACAATAAGGACATCAAATGAAGAAAAGTTGCCGCGCCAATGCTAGAGTGAATGGTGCACTTCGATCCATTGTTAGCAATAGCAATGTGTCGAACATGGCAAAAATGCTGGTGCACAATACTCACAATAACATTCTGGTACCGATATTTATTCATGCAAGAGAAACTTGGACTTGGTTAAAGAAGGACGAAGGTGGAATAAATGCTGTATGGAGATGTGTTCACTGAGAAAAATGTTAGGTATAACGTTGCGAGATCGAGTGAAGAATAAGAATATCAGGAGAATGAGAGGAGTGCTGTGGACAGAATGCGTATAAACAAGTTACAATGGTTTAAACATGTTGAGCGAATGCAGGATGATGAAGAGGATGTATTTATCTGAAAGAGGGGTGTGTGGCTTGATCACGTAGATCAAATTCTTAAGGACGGCCTCGTGTTGAGCAAGAGAAATCGGCGTGTATGTATGGAATCTGGATGAGTGTAAAGGAAGTATGTAAGGATAGATCTATATGGCGTTCCATTCTCTCTGCTTATCCCACCTGAGGGTATATTATAATATGTATGTCCTTGCAATACTTAAAGATAAATACATTTTTTCATTCAATACCGCTGCAAGGCTTATTTTCTGCGAAGATGAGGGTAGCCACATCACACCTTTGCTGGAAAAGTTGCACTGGTCAAAAGTTAGTGAAAGGGACCAATACAAACTTAGCTTTATAGTCTACAAAGCTTTGAACAAAATGGCACCTCAGTCACTTTCTGAACTCTGTGTTCTCAAAACACCTGCAAGTAGACCTCTACGCTCAGCTAAGACATCCACTAACATGCTGGACGAAAACAACAGAGCAAACAAGTCCTGCTTCCATGATAGAGCTTTTGGAGTCGCAGGACCCGTCATTTGGTACCGACTCCCCGAGGACCTCCGTAAGAACCAGCCGATAACAACGTTCAGGAGCAAGTTGAAGACATCGCTCTTCCAACATAGTTTCCCGCGCCCTTGAGATGGATGCTCCATAAAATAAATCATCCAATATAATAATAACACTCATATCCAAATCAACTCATTCTCCTACTATCCTCATTCTTCACTCTGTCCCGCAATGTTTTACCAACCATGCTTCTCAGTTTCATTTGAAAGGGATATAAAAAAATATTATTTATGAAGGAACACTAATAGATAGTCCATAATTACAAAACAATTAGGTAAAAATGCTAAATTTTGATAATAAACTTGAGATTGTAAATATTTCAACGAAAAGATCGAGAACATCCGTTCAGCGTCAATTTCATCCTCAACCGATAATCATCTGAAGAATACTACAACATCTAATAGGAATACATTTCACCGTTTCTGCAACATCCAAGAAGATGAAGTGAAAAAACTAATTCTCCAACAACCAAATAAACAATCAGAACTTGACCCTATTCCAACATGGCTTCTTAAAAAATGTGTAAATGAATTAACTCCTGTAATTACTAAAATCATGAATCTCTCCATAGATCACTGCATATTTCCACAACAATTCAAACTTTCAGTAGTTAAACCTATATTGAAAAAAATCAACTTAGATTCCAATAGTCCCGAAAACTACCGACCAGTTTCAAATTTGCCTCTCTTATCCAAACTATTAGAAAAAATTATGTCAAATCAAATTACCAGCTTCCTAAATTCAACGAACATTATTGCTAAAAATCAATCAGCGTACAGGAGGTTCCATTCTACAGAGTCCATACTTATAAGAACGGTATCAGATCTTATATCTAATATAGCTAGGGGTGAGGTTGTGTTAATATCATTTTTAGATATGAGTGCTGCCTTTGATACTGTCGATCATACCATATTGTTATCAAAATTGGAACATGAATTTGGTTTCAGAGATGACACCATAAAGTGGATGTCTTCATATTTATCAGACCGAGAGTATGAAGTTAAGTTCAATGACAGCATGTCAGAAAAGCGTTCCACTAAATACGGAGTTCCCCAAGGTTCAGTATTGGGACCGATTCTGTTCAACTTGTATACTAACCACTTGGAATCTTTAATACAACAGCTTGGTTTCGAAACATATTGTTATGCAGATGATCGTTTGTTTTTTAAATCTTGTTACCCCGGATCTGAAGACGTTCTAAAGCAAGATGTAGTCTCGTGCATATCGAGAATATCCTCCTGGATGTCAGACAATATGTTAAAGATAAATCCCACCAAAACTGAATTCTTATGGGTAGCTTCTCAAGGGAGACAACATCTTATAGGTTCAGATCCCATCTCCGTTCAAAATGTAGAGATATTTCCATCGAAAAATGTTAAATTTCTTGGTTCTCATCTGGATAATGCGCTTTCTATGGAGAAACATATATCATCGATTGTTAGTCAATGTTTCTATACTCTACGTCAGCTGAGGAATGTGAGAAGGTGCTTGTCATTAGATGGAGCCAAGACTCTAATAAATTCATTTGTTGTTTCTCGATTAGATTATTGTAATGGTATTTTGGCGAATTTGCCCAATGTACATCTTCAAAGAATTCAGTCGGTTTTTAACGCTGCTGCACGTTTTATATATAAAATGGATCGGTTTTCACACATATCGTCGACACTTCAGAATCTTCACTGGCTTAAGTGCCCAGAGAGGATTGAATTCAAACTTTGCCTAACAGTATTCAAGGCATTGAATGGTATGGCTCCGGAATATATCTCGGAACTCTGCAATCGCCAGCCATTAAATCAGAGACTAAATTCTCTAAGGTCTCAATCCAACATCTCAACAAGATTAGAAGTAGTTAAAATGAGTCCAGCGCCAGCGTACTTGGATCGCGCATTCATATCTGCGGGTCCTAGTGCCTGGAATAGGCTTCCCACAAACATCAGGGAAGCACAGACCTTGACCCAGTTTAAGACCCATTTGAAAACGCATCTTTTTAAGAAATCATATGGATTAAACTGAATATATAGGTAAGGTCACTGCTAATATTTTGCAACGCTATAGCGAATACTTTAAAACATCCTATGCGCCCTTGAGGTGGATCTGTCCACAAAACGGCGCTTAAAAAATCATCCGATTATTATTATTATTATTACACCACCAACTGCAAGTAAGTTTTATTGATATTAGATGAATGGAGAAAACATAGTTATACTCGTAATCATATGACTACTGTCACTACTGTATAATATTTCAAGTGATGACATAGTATAAGAACCAAAGACTTTTATTGTAAAAGTCTTTGAATGGATCCAAGAAACATTTCAACAGAAACATATGAATAGAGAGGTATTTTTTTTAAAGAAGAACTATACATAATGTAACACATATAGACGAGTTAGTACCCATAATACAAGATTCATCTTAGTTTGGGACTAGCTCGATCTGTGTGAATTGTCTATTTATAAAAGAAAATCACACAGATCGAGCTAGTCCCAAACTAAGATGAATCTTGTATTATGGGTATTGGGTACATATCCGTGCCCTTGAGATGGATGCATTACAGGAAAATTGTGAAAACATATCTATCTATAAGTACTACCAAGACAAATCCCATTAAAAGAGTTAACAACAGATAAACTGCGTGTAATAAACATACAAATTGCCCTCTCCGTGTCAGTTAAAGACCTTATAAATAACTCACTAATAATGTAGGTAGTATAAAATACTATGTATTATGCTGGTATGTAGTGGTTTTAGGATACTTGTTGAATTCGTTGTTTATACTATACTACACTATACTATACTATACCCTCACGCCATGTCCCAAGTGGGGTAGGCAGAGAGAACGGAACGCCAAACAGATCTATCTTTACACACTTCCTTCGCTTCCTCCACATTCATACAGTTCCTCATACACGCACGTCGGTTCCTCTTACTCAACACGCGGCCGTCCTTGAGAATTTGATCCACGTGATCAAGCCACGTGGTTCTCGGACGCCCGCGTTTCCTCACACCCTTTCTTTCAGATAAGTATATCCTCTTTGTCATTCTTACCTCGTTCATTCGTTCAACATGCCCATATAATATATTATATAGGTCGTCCTCCCCGCGCCATGAAAATAGTATTATGAGAACCATTCCTTTTCGTCAAATCGAGTGTATTATAAATTATAAGCAAAAAATAATAACTCCCACTAAATATTTCAATAATAATTAAAAAAAAAAGAAAAAGCTCAAAAGGCTGCCGCTTCAGTTTTACTATGTAAAATTACATAGAATATTATTGGTATCCTTAAGATCACAAATAATAATTTACGAAAATAGCAATGCACTCTTCTTCGTTTTTTTCAAAACACTGAAATGAGCATTATTTTTGAATAATAGTTTTACAATGGCTTTATAACATTTTTGTGAACATTTTTTAGTGATCTCTAAATTGTGGAACCACAAAAAGAGCTATTTTGAAAACCATAATGAATAAAAGTCATCCTTTGCTATTGCATTCAACAACAGTCTTTGAGTTTTTTTTTATTTTTATTGACATATATGGTGGGCATATTTATTTTTTACTGCTCAGGATAGAAAAGCTTGGAGATCTATTGTTTCGGAGGCAAAGGTCCTACAAGGGCTGTTCGGCCATCGGAAGTAAGTAGTAAGTAAGTAATATTTTGTAATATAGGTACCTACTCGATTTGGTGAAAAGGAATGGTTCCCATAATACTGATTTTATGGCGCGGGGAGGATGACCTGTATAATAATTACTGTACTATAGGTACCCTAACTCCGTCGTTAACCTTCACAGATCGTTCTTAGAACAACGAAGAAATCATTTGTTTCCAACTCGGCACCTCGGTACACTCATGGTGTCCGCGGTTGCCTGTAAATAAGCTACGATATTTTGGACATGTTGAACGAATAAATGAGGAAAGTATGAGAAAGAGGATACTGTCTATCTATCTATACCCTTACACTGTGTCCCAGGAGGGGTAGGCAAAGAGAACGGAACGCCATATAGACCTATCCTTACATACTTCTTTCGTTTCCTATACATTTATCATACATGCACTGCGATTTCTCTTACTCAACACGCGGCCGTCCTTTAAGATTTAATCCACGTGATCAAGCCACGTGGTTTTTGGATGACCGCGCTTCCTCACATCCTTTCTCTCAGATAAATACATCCTATTCGTCATTCTTTCATCTTGCATTCGCTCAACATGTCCAAACCATCGTTACTTATTTACATGCATTCTATCCACAACATTCTTTTCACATCCGCTCATTCTCCTGATATCCTCATTATTCACTATATCCCGCAACGTTTTACCAACCATTCTTCTCAGTAAACGCATTTCCACGGCATTTATTCCACTCTCGTCCTTCTTCAACCACGTTTCACTTGCATACAAACAAAGAGGGTACATACTTATCTGAAAGAAAGAGTGTGAGGAAGCGCGGGCGTCCGAGAACCACGTGGTTTGATCACGTGGATCAAATTCTCAAGGACGGCCATGTTTTGAGTAAGATAAATCAACGTGCGTTTATGAGAATGTAGAAGAAGTGAAAATATTATAATTATGTAAGGATAGATCTATACGGCGTTCCGTTCTCTCTGCCTACCTCACTTGGGTCCCTTTAATTCTACGTAGGTACCACAATTCATGACTGATATCAATTGTACAATTTATTATTATTTGTCAATATTCCTAATTAGTTGTATAGTATGCTCATAAATATGTGTACTGTATAAGGCTTAATTCACAAGTATCAACAAATATATTTAAGGATGCGTTTTTGAAGGGAATTTATTCCACAAAACGGCATACAGTAGGTATTTTAAATTGTGTGTTCATCATTATTATTATTCTGAGACCTGCACTATCCCGAAATGACCCTTAGGCGTTTGTATATCACATATAGTTGCATAGGTATATCAGTGTAAAAAGGGAATACTAAGAAATTAGTTCAACTAGCCAGTTTGCGCGCTTCACTCGGCGCTCTGTTATTAATTTATTGAGTTTATTAAGAGTTTCTCATAAAAAATTACAGGATCTCAATATTATAAAATATATTATCTTTATTTTCTTAAGAGTTATCACAATTAAGGTTAATTTAGTATTCACAGGCATAATATAATGATTTATTTAGCGCCGTTTAATGGAGCATTCATCTCAAGGGCGCGGGAAACTATGTTGGGAGAGCGATTTGTAGTGAAGTATTATGCAATTTTACCCAATAACTAGAGAAACAATTGAAATTACTGATTGGTGTATAGGTATTATTGCAAAATAGTGCTATCACAATAAACTAAATTACGTTATAATGTTATGTTAATCGTCGTTTAATTATGGAATCGACATACAAACAGACCTTATTAGTTATTGGCACAAGAGAAACATGTGGTTCATATTAAAGTTATAATATTGCACATGGGGAAGACGAAGGAATTTTGAAACGATCCTTGACATTAACTGAAAAAAAAAACATTTTCAAGACATCCTTCGATGAAGAGATGTAATTTATGGACTATCTATTAGTGTGTTCCTTCCAGAGATATGTTATAAGAATAGATACGAAGAGAACGCACGAAATGTGAGTCCACCTCACTGACTCCATATGCCGTCAGCCGTGGCGACTCCCTATTTAGTGTGTTTTGTACCGCTATAGACGCGATACGTTTTGATGCAGTGTAAAAATATTAAACAAAAATGGGTAAAGATGTGATTAAAGGATGCAAAATTAAAAGAGACACATTCAAAAAGGACCGAAGTACTTCTTTGCACAGTTAAATGTATTTTTTAGATAATAGTTGAATTAATAAATATTTTTTAAAGAATTATTTAATTTCTTCTGTGCAACCTCGTGTAACTTCATCTATATTGAAGATAAATCAGGGTTACCGCTAACATTGTCCTTACTTATTCTTTTACGGATTTTGTAACTTTTGTCCAATTTTTTTTTAATTTAATTATTTTCTCACCTCCATCTTGTCTGGCAGAATACCTCAAGGTACAATTGAGCTCGTCGGTAGCCTGGAGGTGGAGTCTTGGCCTTGTGAACAAGGGGTCCGGGGTTCGATCCTAGGTGCCGGCAAACTCCCCTTTCACGACACAAGTTTTTCACTAACTGTGAAAGGTGTATAAGGTTGTATTTGGGTTTATATCAAAAACCCAGATATATCTTTTTTTTTTTTTTTTAAAAAAAACTGTTTGATCCATACAGAATAAATAAAAAAAAATTCTAATGATAATTCTGTAAATGTAAAGTATATATATTTTTTAAGATATCAATATTTAAAAAAATATTATTTAGTTAAAACATATAACATATATTTTGATAATTGCAAATTAGTTTTGATTTTCTATAATTGATTTACCTAAAGATTAACACCCAAATGTTTAGATGGATGTAAAGTTGACCAGTTTTGTCGGAATATTTATTGTTAGGAATTAATGTAATTTTGTATTCTTTAGTTTCTAATTTATGTATTTTTAGGGTTGTTTTTATGTAATGTATGGAATATTTTTTGTGTAATTTTGCAGCTTTTCTGTAATGCAATAGGCTCTCATGCTGTAAAATGTATTAATAAATTGTAAGATATAGACATCTGTGGGAAATTATATTAAACTAAATTAGGATTTAATGGTAGTCACATTGGTGGTATTAATTACTCACTACTTTATGTTATATAGGACAGATGTCTCTTATATATATATATGTAGGGTGTAGGATTTTTCTAGAAGTGGTGTTGTTGTATATTTTGGTTTTTGTGATAAGAGAGAGGAGGTTAAAAGTTTATATATAGACGAGGTGTTGCTTTGAGGAGGAATTCAAGTTCCCTCTCTCGGCTCGTTAATACCTATTGTAAAGTGTATCTTTTAAGTTGTGCTAGAACTTACCTGTAAATAGTTTTTTTACCTTTGTGAATATAGTGTTTAAACGAGGCTCGAGTTTTACTACTAAACCCACATCCCCTTGGTAGCAGAACCAAAACTTTCAAGGGATCTGAAGATTGGAGCAGTGTGTGGCCCCAAATCCACACACCATCTAACAAAACATATTACATGGCGCAGTCAGTATCTACTAAGGAGGACGGTAATATCTAGAAGAATATTACATAGAGGAGCAGGGTAATATCTAGCAGAATATTACATAGCTCAGGGTGTAACCAGGAAGAAGAGGGAACAGGATCAGAGTTGTTCCTAGTAGAGAACAACTCGAGAAAGGTGCATCTTCAAGGAGGTGAAGAAGAGGCCAGGAGGAGCAGTCCCAGGTTGAGGACGGCTCAAGAGAGGAGCATCACAGGTGGAGAATCATCCCAGGAGCAGTCCCAAGTTGAGGACAGCTCAAGAAAGGAGCATCACAGGTGGAGGATCATCCCAGGAGCAGTCCCAGGTTGAGGACAGCTCAAGAAAGGAGCATCACAGGTGGAGGAACATCCCAGGAGCAATCCCAGGTGGAGGACGGCTCAAGAGAGGTGGAGAGTTCAGCCAAGGGCAGAGCAGACAAAGGAGGCAGCAGAGAGTCACAGAAGTTAAGTAGTTTGTTCATAAATTGTATATTGTATTGTTGTTTTTTTTATTTTATTTTTGCTAGTAGTTAAAATTTTTTTTCTTGTGGAAAAATGACAGAGAAAGTTGTAGTAAGAAGTCAGGTTTATAGGGACGTTTCGTTGAGGTTTAATCACGGAACAGATTCTTGGGAGAATTTTATAATTAGATTTAGACAAGGTCTGGTGCTAAATGATGATACTGTTCTTAATGAACCAAAGAGGCGAGCCCTGTTCTTATCATATCTCCATGAGGACACATTTGATTTGTTGGTAAATCTAGCGAAACCAGAAAGTGTAGAGAATTTAAAGACGGAAAACTTGATAGATTTATTGTCGAATTATTGTTCAAATGTTGAGAATGTTCTAGAAAATAGATATAATTTTTTTACTAGTAGACAATTAGCTCATGAAAGTTTCAAAGAATTCGGAGCGAGATTGCAAAAATTGGCGGGTAATTGTAAATTTGAAGGTCGCTTATTGGAAAATTTAAAAGATATGTTTGTGGTAGGCATACAAGATTCTAGGATACGGCAGAAATTGTTTCTAGAATGTGAAAAAAGTGATTTTCAAACGACAATAAAAACTGCAATAATTTTTGAAAATAGTTTGAAATCAAGAAGTAGTATTGTTGCTGAGTGTCATAGGGAAAATTCAACGGAAAAAGGTTACAAGTTTTCAAGAAGATCAAGTGATAAGGAAGCACAAGATTTCCAGAGGAAAAATTTTTCACAAAATTACAAGAAATCGCATTATACCAATACGAGAAGAAATTCACATTCCTCAAATCACAGTAGAAGCTCAAGCAGAGATAGAAACTCAAGCCGAGATAGAAATTTTAAACAGGATAACGATAGGAACAAGTTAGTGTGTTTTAGATGTTCAAAACCAGGACATTGGGCGAGAAACTGTAAAACAAATTTCAAGAAGAAACTGAACAGTATCACAAGAAGAAAAATTAATGAAATATCCGAGGATAATCCATGCAAGATATCAGTGAAATTAGGAGATAAGTTTCACACAGGAATGATAGATTCGGGAGCTTTTATATCTGTTATTCCAGAACAATGTTATGTGAAATATTTTAACAAGCATAAACTTAGTGAATTTAATAGTGATGTCCGTGGCTATAGTGATCAAATATTAAATGTGTTAGGTACTTTGGAATTACCAGTGTGCTTTAATTCGTTAAAAAGAAGTGTTCAATTTATTATTGTGCAATTCGGAAAAGAAATACTTTTCGGAAGGAATTTCATGAAGGAATTTGATATACAATTAACAGGTTTGGAAAATTCGCATGTAAACATAAGTGAAGTATCCGGCAAGGTCGGTAAAACAGAGAACATAAATTTACGGAGCGGCAATATGGACGATACGTCAAAGTTAGTTGACAAACTAAAAAGAGAATATAAAAACGTTTTTAGTGAGAAATTAGGAAAGTTCACCGGTTATGAAGTGGAATTTTCATTAAAGGAGGATCATGTACCAAAATTCTTCAATCCACGACCCGTGCCATATGCATTACAAGCGAAAGTCGAGCAAGAATTAGATAAAATGTTGGAAAATGAGATAATCGAACGTGTCGAGGTTTCAAAATATGCAAGTCCATTAGTGATTATACCTAAATCTGATGGTTCAGTGAGATTGTGTGCTGATTACAAATGTTCAATAAATAAATATGTGCGTGATGAAAAATATCCCTTACCACGAATAGAGAGTGTAATACAAAAAGTCGCAAAAGGAAAATACTTTGCAAAAATAGACCTTAAGTCGGCATATAGCCAAATTGTGATTAAAGAAAAATGTCGTGAAGTGACAACAATATCAACGCACAAAGGGTTATTCAGATATAAAAGACTAATTTTCGGTTTAAAAGTTAGCCCGTCTTTGTTTATGCAGGTAATAGACTCCATAGTACAAGGGTTACCAAAAACAAGTGCGTACATCGATGACATTATAGTAGCAGGAGAAACCAAACAGGAACTATATGAAAATTTATGTGAATTATTTAAAAGGCTACAAGATTGCGGGTTGACCGTGAATACTGATAAGTGCTATTTCTTTAGGGAAGAAATTGAATATTTGGGTTATATTATATCGAAAAGAGGCATATCACCGGTAAGAAACAAAGTGAAAGCAATCCATGAAGTGAGAAACCCTCAAAATGTTACAGAACTAAGAAGTTTTTTAGGGATGGTGAACTATTATAGGAATTTCATACCAGGTATAAGCGAATTATTAAACCCTTTATATAGGTTATTGAAGAAAAAAGAGAAATGGGTATGGTCAGATGAGTGTACAAACGCAGTGAATGCAGTTAAATCTTATTTGTGTTCGGACATGGTCTTAACACATTATAACGAAAACATCCCATTAAAAGTGGTTACTGATGCCTCAACAAAAGGGATAGGAGCGACTCTAATGCATGTGTATCAGAACGGTGCATCAAGACCAATAGAATACATTTCAAGGAAATTAACGACTTGTGAGCAAAAATATTCAATCATGGATATTGAAGCATTGGCAGTAATATTCGCATTAAAGAAATGGTTTCATTTTTTGTACGGAAGGAAGTTCACATTATGTGTAGACAATCAGGCATTGGTGAGAATATTAAATCCAAATAAAAATATTCCACAATTAGCAGCTAATAGGTTAATTAGATACGGAGTCATATTGTCAGCTTTTGATTACGATATTGAATATGTGAAATCTGAGAATAACTGCTCAGACTATTTGTCAAGGTCGCCAGCGTCAGGTGAGTTGGTGGAAGACCAAGAATTCAACAGTTTATTTTACATAGAGGTAATTAACAATGTAGAATTGGAATATCATTCGCAAAATCCAATCGATATAGAAGAGGTTCGCAAGGCGACAAGAGAAGATTCAACATTATGTAAAATAATTGAATATGTGCAAAAATCATGGCCCAGGAAAGATAAATTGAATAATGAAGAAAGAAAATATTATCAAGTGCGAACAGATTTATTTGTTTATGACGAGTGTCTATGTTATGATTTTAAAATTGTGATACCCTCTACTTTACGAAGTGAGATATTGAAACTTTTCCACAGATCACATCAAGGCATTGTAAAGACAAAAAGTTTAGCTAGGAATTATATATACTGGCCAGGGTTGTCTAGAGACATAGAAAGTATGATAAGTGAATGCATGGCATGCAGAACTTTACAAAATAACCCACAAAGAGCAGAATTGACACCTTGGAGAGAAACAGGTAAGATTTGGAGTAGAATACATATCGATTATTTCGGTCCTATAGCAAATACAAATTTTTTAGTTGTGGTTGATTCAACCTCCAAATGGATTGATTGTAGGAAAGTAGATGTACCAAACTCATTTAATACAATACAGGTACTAAAGGAAATTTTCAGTTACTTGGGCTATTGCGAAACAATAGTAAGCGATAACGCAACAAATTTTTGTTCAAAAGAATTTGAAGAATTTTGTAGAAGGAATGGAATCGAACACATAACATCTCCGATAGGTCATCAAGCATCAAACGGGCAGGCAGAGAATGCCGTAAAAGTTTGCAAAGGTTTTTTGAAGAAAATGTTACACAATAATAGCTTACCTACAAATTGGAAGGATAGGTTGATGGATTTCTTAATAGACTTTAGAAATACGCCACATAGTTCAACGGGGGTTGAACCCGCTGTACTTTTGTTAGGTAGGAAAATTAGAACTATGTTTGATTTGATGCTTCCAGATAATTTTGAAACGGATAGAGATGTCCCAGATCATGTTAGAAGAAACATCGATAAAAGTAAAGATACTCAAAAGAAATATTTTAGAAGTAGGAAATACAAGTCTAAATTTTTTAAAGTGGGTGACCCAGTTTTAACAATAGATTTAAGATCAGATAAAAACTCTTGGATTAAGGGTAGAATAGCAAAGGTACTTAGTAAAAATGTGTATCTTGTAAAAATTTCAAATTCTGGTTTGTGTTGGAAAAGACATAGAGATCAAATCACAAATTTAAATGTTAAGTGGAAGAAAGATTTGATACAGAAATTGCCTGAAAAGCTTTCGTCTGAACAAGACTTAGACGAAGGCTGGTCAGGGTTGTTGTTTGACAATTTTCCTGATACGCCTTTGTCTTCGTTTCAGAATCCATGTTCGGAGCAGACACCAGAACCACAGCCATCTACAAGTAGAAACCTAAGACCTCGACCGCGTCAAAAACCACAGCGTTACTCTCAGTGATATAAGGTCATATATGTATAGTATATTTTTGTTAAGTATATAGAAAAAAATGAATTATTTAAGATTTTGCATTGTATAAGTGAAAATGAAATATTTAAGTTTATAGATGAGATTTAAGTGGGGGAGTGTAAGATATAGACATCTGTGGGAAATTATATTAAACTAAATTAGGATTTAATGGTAGTCACATTGGTGGTATTAATTACTCACTACTTTATGTTATATAGGACAGATGTCTCTTATATATATATATGTAGGGTGTAGGATTTTTCTAGAAGTGGTGTTGTTGTATATTTTGGTTTTTGTGATAAGAGAGAGGAGGTTAAAAGTTTATATATAGACGAGGTGTTGCTTTGAGGAGGAATTCAAGTTCCCTCTCTCGGCTCGTTAATACCTATTGTAAAGTGTATCTTTTAAGTTGTGCTAGAACTTACCTGTAAATAGTTTTTTTACCTTTGTGAATATAGTGTTTAAACGAGGCTCGAGTTTTACTACTAAACCCACATCCCCTTGGTAGCAGAACCAAAACTTTCAAGGGATCTGAAGATTGGAGCAGTGTGTGGCCCCAAATCCACACACCATCTAACAAAACATATTACATAAATAAATAATATTTTTTTGTAATATTGAAGATTTTTCAATAATTATTAGTTCTCTAATTTGTTGGTATACTTAATTGAACTCGCTCTCTGTATATTGATTGTATTTGATTTGAATGTATACCTGTTATGTACATAATTGTTAGTAATCAATATACAGTAAAGAATTAATAAATAAAAATAAATGTTGTGTAACATGTTCATTGTTTTTATATTAAATACGAAAAATTAATTAATATTTTCCTAATTTTGTCTCGCAACCCTAATCCATATATGGGTTGTCACGGTAAAGAGAAATGTTTGAGGGGGTAGGGGCGCATCCATTAATTACCAATGCGTTCTGCGAAAAAGAGACAGAAAGAACGTTTATGGTATAGCTAATGCAATGAATTGAAAGGCATAGATATATTTTTGAATAGGTTTTGTTTAAAATATTAAAAGATTTTCAGTGTTTCGTCCTTAATGGTATATTTGACAACAAGTTTGGATCCTAGAAAAGCATTGTATTACGTATCTATTCCTATTACATATCACTGGTTCCTTCATAAAAAATATTTTTTTATATCCCTTTCAAATGAAACTGAGAAGCATGGTTGGTAAAACATTGCGGGACAGAGTGAAGAATGAGGATAGTAGGAGAATGAGTTGATTTGGATTATGAGTGTTATTATTATATTGGCGGGATGATTTATTCGGCGCCGTTTAATGAAGCATCCATCTCAAGGGCGCGGGAAACTATGTTGGAAGAGCGAATTCTTCAGCTTGCTCCTGAACGTTGTAATCGGCTGGTTTTTACGGAGGTCCTCGGGGAGTCGGTTCCAAATGACGGGTCCTGCGACGCCAAAAGCTCTTTCATAGAAGCAGCAGGGTTACTTTTGTCAAAACTAAACACGATCTTAATCTAGTCTTGATCTTGATCATACGACGCACGAAGGGACTATGGTTAAAAACACCGCACTACCGCTAACGCGCGATTGTTTTGCGTGTATTTTTGGCCAATAGTCACTTCGTGCGTCGTATGATCAAGATCAAGACTAGATTAAGATCGTGTTTAGTTTTGTCAAGAGTAGCCCTGCAGGACTTGTTTGCTCTGTTGTTTTCGTCCAGCATGTTGGTGGATGTGTTAGCTGAGCGTAGAGGTCTACTTGCAGGTGTTTTGAGAACACAGAGCTCAGAAAGTTCGACTGAGGTGCCATTTTGTTCAAAGCTTTGTAGACTATAAGGCACAGTTTGTATTGGACCCTTTCACCTGCTCTGTGTTGAAAGGGTCTAGAGTGTTGTTGATAGAATGCGTATAAATAAGCTACGATGGTTTGGACATGTAGAGCGAATGGACGATGAAAGGATGACGAAGAGGGAGTATTTATCTGAAAGAGGAGGTGTGAGAAAACGCGGACGTCCAAGAACTACGTGGTTTGACCACGTGGATCAAATTCTCAAGGATGGTCGTGTGTTAAGTAAGAGAAATTGGCATGCACGTATGAGAAACGTCATGAATTTGAAGGAAGCGAAAGAATTATGTGAGGATAGATCAACATGGCGTTCTGTTCTCTCTGCCTACCCCACCTTGGACATGGCTTGAGGGTATAGTATAGTAGTAGTATTGATTTCAAGTGAATTTAGATAAACAAAATTATTTACCCCATATTAGATAAGGTAGGTACGTAGCATAAATTACCTGCCTACTTAAGTAGGTAATGGTTAGGTAGTACTGTAGTTACTTAACACATGAATACATACCTACTTAGATATCCAAATGTTGGCCCCAGCCATAGAATTAAAAGTAAGTAGAGAAATAAGAAGGGAATACATACAATTGTATGAAATTATTTTTAATTTGTATTTATTCTCTTTTATACGACAGAGCCTTTTACATGTTACGAATTTGGTAGAATACAGTTTGAAGCTACACCCATATAAATTGATGAAAAAATATAATAATTTAAATAAAACTTAATATGTAGGCAGTGACGTAACTATAATATCATCTGAAGCCTGTGGCAAATTCATTGGGTGGGCCCCGAAAGTAAAAATAAATCGTTACTTTTAATTAAATTTTAATAAATTACTTAAGTAGTTACCCAACAGCTTATCTATTATTGTGTGTATTTTACTTAAATATCTAATAAATTTTAGTATCCGGTACTTACTTTTTATTCTAATTTCCAAAAGCATAGGTAGTATTCAGTGGCGTAGCCTGCATTAGACGGGCCCTGTATCAAAATTTGTACTTTCTACACGTGTATATAATACAATAATTGTTTTACTTTTGTTGTGTTTTAATATTTTGTATATTTTTTTGTAAGTAAATTTGTTTTTACTAGTTTTATGTCAATGTGTCGTGGTTAGATGGAACAAATCATTTTATAGTGATAATCTCGCCACTGCACATCGTCCTATTTTTTAAAATTTTATATTATTTTGTTAACATTGTTATTTGTAATGATGATGTGCAAAAAGAATAAATAAATAAATAAATAAAATAAAATAATACAAATATTACAAAAATGATATAGAAATTTGAAATACTTCAAAAACTCTTCGGTTTTCCAAAAGAATATTTACTCGAATCATTAAGTATCCGGTACTTACTGCGGTATTTTATTTTACAAAAACACACGGCACAAGCCTTTTACGTGTTTAGATACAATTATTATACTAATATAAAAATTAACAGTGACATAAAAAAAAAGATGAAACAATAAATTTATAGCACCAACAGACCAACGGTAAACAAAAAAACTTTAAGAAATAAATTTATGTATATGGTGATAGTTAAATTCAAATTATATAAAATTATAAAGTTGTCAGTAGGTAATTTACGATAAAATATTGAGTAAAATTAATCAATAAAAGTCTGACAATTAAAAACAATAATAACTAAGTAAAACAATGAAAAATGTAGCAATAACAGGAAATTAAAAGTATATTTATTTAAGATTAATTGAATAAAAATAAAATAAAAATTGAACAAAATCCATAACGGTAGTAGGAATAATACAATAATGAATAGGACATGTAAGACAAAGTTGAACATGAATAATCAAAATAATAGGAATAATGTGTACTTACTTATATTGGTTTTTTTTGTACTACATAATAATGAATATATTTAAGATACTATAATTGGCGATGTAAATCAAATATTGAACTTGTAAATTACTTATTCCTATTGTAAATGCTGTTGTATCTAAAAGAAAAATAAAAATAAAATAAAAATAAAAATGAAACAATAAAAGGATATTAAGTGAGAAAAAAAATATAACTGCTAACTGCAATAAAGGAAAATAATTATATTACATACATACATACCAACATACCATCACGTCGCTTCCCTCGCGGGGTAGGCAGAAAGGATCGAGTGCCACTTCCTTCTATCCTTGCATACATCTTTCGCTTCCGTCACTGTCATACAATTCCTCATGCATGCTCTCCTGTTCAATGTGCTCAACACATGACCGTCCTGTAGGATTTGATTTAAATGATCTTGCCATTTAATCCTAGGACGTCCACGTCTCCGAGCACTTATCCTCTCAGCCAAATATATATATCTTACTACTACTACTACTACTATACCATCACGGCATATCCCACAAGTGGGGTAGCCAGCAGATCAGCCGCATGTAAGAAACATGCAAACCGTCCTCTTCGTGCCAACATAAAATCAAGACATTCAGGATGGGTGGCAAACCTCATCGCTGAATTTAAGATGTACAATGTCTTAATTTTTTCGAACACCTGCCTTTTACAGGACACTCGAAAACTTATGCAGAAGAGTGGGAGACCAATTCTTTACCGGGTGCTCCACGGGATATATATATATATCTTCTTATAATTATATTAATATGATTATAAACATTTAAAAAAATAAAGACAAAACTATAATGGTTAAACTGAATAGAAGTCAACAATAATAATTAAATAAGTCATAAGTTCCGAATGAAATGACTATGATCATAGCCTTCTAATACTTCTAGTATTAGAAGGCTATGCTATGATATACAAATGGTAACAAAGAAAATAAGAGTCGACTGCCCAATGTCATTCAATGTCTGAAAAACTTTACAACGCCAGCAGGGTTACTTTTGTCAAAACTAAACACGATCTTAATCTAGTCTTGATCTTGATCATACGACGCACGAAGGGACTATGGTTAAAAACACCGCACTACCGCTAACGCGCGATTGTTTTGCGTGTATTTTTGGCCAATAGTCACTTCGTGCGTCGTATGATCAAGATCAAGACTAGATTAAGATCGTGTTTAGTTTTGTCAAGAGTAGCCCTGCAGTTTTAAATTTGAGGAAGTTGTCGGCAAATATTATATCAGTAGCATTTCCCACCATATTCCCTAATCTGTGATAACTCCGAATATCCTGTGTATGGTCTTTAGTTGTGTTAAACTTTGATTTTTAGTACTTAGGTATATAAAATGTATAGTTTTTACTAAATTTTATTAAAAATGGCCTTTCGGACTGAGGTCTCGTGGCATTTAGCCAGCCCTGCCACCCTTTAGTTTCGCCACTGTATGAAGCTAAAAAATATTATGAATACAAAATGATTACATAGCTAAACAAATAAAAATAATAAATGAGTCATACGAAGACAGTCCTTTAGGGCCGTTAAAATCACCAACACATTTCAGCTGTTTTGACTTTTTGAGTTCAGTATTAATTTATATTTTATGAATTCCAGCTGTGATGACTTCTTCAAAATTTTGTTAGTAAGCATTGTTTTTTTTAATGTCTATAGTCACATTCATAATTCACTGGATTGCGGGTGCATTGCCGTAAAATAAGAATACAGTAGTCACATTATTATAGGTACTAATTCTACAGCAAAAAAAATGTTTCTGTAATGACTTTATCGCCAGGATAGATATTCTCCTTTGATTCTGTTTTTTTTTTATGATATCTTTTGTTTTTTTCATTTTTTCCTTTTGAGACTGCCTTGGCCAAAAGCTGTTATGATCTCAGTGCAAGGTGATGTTTAAATAATAATAATAACTGACATAATAAATCTTTCACACAATCTTTAAGTATTGACTGGGATGAGATATTTTTTTTCAGAGTTGTGGGAATGAAAAAAATGTGAGAAAAAAAGACAACATATTAAATTAGGGTATTATAATATATTTACCTACTTAAACATATTTACATGTGCACATTCATTAGTAAAATAATATTGTGTTCTGTTTGGTGTTTTTTTTATGTAATTACTATTTAAATTTTAAATCTGTTTCTATTTCTGGAATCTGTATTATATTAAGTATTTTGTATTGTATAATACCTCTACACAGGACTTGTCCTCATGAGGTACAATAACTATTTGTATATACATAGTATTAATGACAATGTAGGTATGTATTAATTGACAGCTGGTATTGTATATAATTGCATGAAATAAATAATAAAATGAATAAACAAGTCCTGCTTCTATGATAGGGCTTTTGGCGTCGCAGGACCCGTCATCTGGAACCGACTCCACGAGAACCTCCGTAAAAACCAACCGATAACAACGTTCAGGAGCAAGTATTGAAGACATCGCTCTTCCAACACAGTTTCCCGCGCTCTGGAGATGGATGCTCCATTAAACGGCGCCGAATAAATCATCCAACATACACACATACATACTACACCATCACGGCATAACCCACAAGTGGGGTAGCCAGCAGATCAGTTGCATGTAACAAGCATTCAAGCCGTCCTCTCCGTACCAACAAAAAATAAGACGTTCATGATGAATGGCAATATGTCAATTTCAATTATACTAAAAACAAATATGTTAAATACACCATAAAATAATACATTATTTTTTAGTAATAGTTTTACAATGGCTTTATGAATGGTACCTATTGGGTGACAATTTTTTGGTGATCTCTAAATTGCGTAACCACAAAAAGAGAAAACTTCTTATTTATTTCATTTTACGGCAATGCACCCGCAATCGAGTGAATTACGTCTTGAGAAAACTTCGATAACCATAACGAATAAGTCATCCTTCGCTACTGCATTTAACAATAACATAATTATTATTCCCAAATAAATAATATATTATTAATGATTTTACATGTACCTACTTTATTTAAAGTGACTCGAGTTTCGACATGTAATGACTTTGTCAGACTCAACATTACATACATGTTGAAACTCGAGTCACTTTAAATAAAGCACCTACATGTAAAACCATTAATAATATATTATTTACTAGTGTATTATGGAGTTTTTCGAAATAAATACCAACAAAATTCAATAATTATTATTGTTTCATTTATTTTTTTCATATTCGTTCATCCATTGGGTGTGGAAAACTATGTAAGAAGAGCAATGTCTACAACTTGCTCCTGAACGTTGTTATCGGCTGGTTTTTACGGAGGTCCTCGGGGAGTCAGTTCCAAATGACGGGTCCTGCGACGCCAAAAGCTCTTTCATAGAAGCAGGACTTGTTTGCTCTGTTGTTTTCATCCAGCAAATTGGTGGATGTCTTAGCTGAGCGTAGAGGTCTACTTGCAGGTGTTTTGAGAACACAGAGCTCAGAAGTGATCCCTATTAATATCCCTATGTGTACCTATTCAGATAGTAAGCCTTAACAATTGCATATTTTCGTTAACGAACAAACTTTGTCTAATTTATTAACTGTGTCGGTGCACACGTAGTAGAACTCCATAATTATGTAATTGAAACACGTGTTTCTTTCTACTATAGACCTACATATAGTAGAATCAATCAATCACATAAAACTTTGACTAGTTTCAGAATAATAAAGACTGCCTCGAAATATTTTGCATTATTTTTGAAGATGTAAATTATCTTCATAAAAAAATAATAATGATGATATTTGCTGTATTTTTACATAAAAATCTTGGAAAAGTAAAATTCATTATTTTCTTTGATAGATATCTAGATACACTAGATATGACTAAAAAAAATAACAACACCTAGAACATTTCAAACATATATTTTTTTAATTATTTAGATAAATTTACTTATTTCAACTACCTATCTATAATAATATTTATAATAAAATATATTTGAAAATATACAACTTTTTATACCATCACGGCAAATCCCACAAGTGGGGTAACCAGCAGACCAGCTGCATGTAAGAAACATGCAAGCTGTCCTCTTCGTGCCAATATAAAATCAAGACATTCCGAAAATAAATGCACCATTTCGTGGGAAAACCACCGTAAGGATCCTGAACAACTGGGTTTTGAACTTTCTTTCATTGGGGAACTTTGGGTAATTTTTCCTTCCCATTATATCCCCCAAAATGCAGAGATCGAAGATGTATGAAGGAAGAAGGCTTTAAGATAATTTATTGAATAAATATCTTATAAGAGAATAAATAATGCATGTTCACCAATTCATGGTAGGTACTTATAGGTACATAGGAATAATTAATAAAAAATAACCTAATAACGGACGAGCTATTATAAAGTTATGATAATTATAAATAATTATATAAAAATTGCAGCCAACAAAAATAATTAAACATACAGAATTAAATAAAAATCATTATTATTATTATAGTGTTGTTATCAGGTTAGCAGCTTAGCTGATATGTCTGATCTCAACACTACTGTCACAATAACAACTATCAGGCCAACAAAATTATCACAACTTCAATGAATCATATAAATTCTTGAAGCTGTTCAAATCTGAAGACTCAACCAGCTCAGGTGGCAAACTATTCCAATGATTAATATATTATATTGATATAATTATTATATAGAAATAAAAATGACTATGAAATTGACACAAAAGCATGACAAAAGCAACTATACACAGCGAGTCGAATCGAAGGGTGATTGCTATTTTCATGTGAAAAATAAAAATGAGATTTAATATTTGCTCTAATATCTTTGGTGTAGGTACTCCAACATGTACAGAGGTGACTCAATTGGCACAGAGACGCCATAAATAGAGGAGGCTCGTTTCTGCCCTGTGCTCCAGAGAGTAATTACTGCCTTAAAAAGAGTAATTAATATTTATTTTTATTATTACAATATTCGCAGGAGGAAACAGTTTACAAAATATGTTAACAAAACCGGCAAAAATCCTAAAATTACAATATTGTTATCTTACTTTCAAATAAGTTTAATATTTTTTTCTCCGGGATTTTTTTCCAGCCATCAATCGTGGTACAAATTTTCAAAAAAATTTTTTTTTACTAAAATTACAAGTACTATAGGACAGTAATAGTCTTGACTTTTGCGGGGCCCGGGCGAATCAATTTGTGCGATATACAGTATTATGTATTTTTTTAATATCAATTATCAACATCCTCATTCACATCATTTTAAAATCTGCATCCTCAAAACAGAATTACTCCATCCATATCCGTTGACCGTAGAGCGATATCTGTAACAAATCTACGGCATAATATCCCGCAAGTGAGGTAGCTAGCAGGTTGATTGAACATACGTAATGAATATGGAAGTTTGACATTCGTTATGTTTTTTTTGTTTTCTTTTATGACTTAGCAGGTACAAAGCTTTATGCAATATTTACTGTGAGTTAGAGTGAGACTATTGCGTGACGAAGAGAAGAGAACGACAACCATACATCAACAAACGCGAAACGAAATGACAGATGACCACTCCCCTCTATTTGGCCACTCCCCTCAATATCCGGTCGTTGTGGAGATATTATGTGCCCCGAGTCCGCTCGTTACGGTAATTGTACGGTATTTTTTTCACCGAAGTAAGGTAATTTTGGCAACACAATCTGGCAACCCTGGATGTATTTATCTGAAAGAGGGGGTGTAAGGCATGGATGTATGTAGGTAGGGGATGGAACGTTTATAGTAATTTGTATGAATGACAGCGAAGCCAAAAAGTGAGGAAGGGAAATCGACGGTGGCCATTTTGTAGGAAATACTTTATTTAACATTTGTATGGGCAATGTATGGAAATTATTCACAGTATCAGAAAACATTATATTTACTTCTTAAAATAATTACAATGCCACATAACTTAATGTTTTCATATACTTGATGAAATAGGGAATAGGATGAGTAAATAAAATTGAGTATTTCATTTCAAAATCATTATTTATTTTTAAACTTTGTTTTCATATACAGACAATATGGAGAGAATGAATGACAATTGAAGGATATATCTAAATGAATAATATAAAACACACGAACTTGCAAATGAGCGGGAAACTCAGGATATTTCGTAAGAATGACGTTTTTCTCCAACCTCGCAGAAAAACGAGATGTTTTTGAACACAAAACACTACGTTTACTTGGTGTCAAATATTGGATAATGTCCAGTTTCTCCTTTCTGGATACTTTGGAAAACTACAAAAAATGATTTTGTTTATAAACATGCGATAATATCATTAACCTGATCAGATTTGTATGCATGAAACATTTCATTCTAACGGGTAAACAAACCAAACATCAGATTGTAGGTTCTTTGTATTGTCAGATGACAGAATGGAAAACAAGTTACATGTGTAGATATAGGAGAATAAGGACAGATAATTATATAGAACGTTTATAACATTATTATGATCATTTATAAGTATACGAATTATAATATAAACGACTTTAAAATCGCAATATATTAAGATAAAAACTACAATACAAAACAACTTACCGAAAATATGACAATCCTGTTTCCTGCGAAAGTTGGATTGGATTTATAACCACAGCCATTTATAGCGCACATCACCATGTTAATCATAAGATGATTCCTATTCTTCTAGATATAAAAACAAAAACCGATATGAAAAATTCAACTGATGTGCAAAAACTTGAAACATTTTTAAAACAACTAAACATACAAATACAAGGGTTGGTTCATGGGAGCATAAATGTCACTCGGCGTCGTTTGACCTGAACGACCATGAAGTTGCAGTGAGTGGTGAATGTAATCCGGATAATCGTGAATAACTTAGAGCGTTTTATGACCCAATGTTATCGTAATGGCGCCATTATTTTTTACGTCTTTTTATTATTTTTTTTATTGCTTTTATAACTTTTAAAAAATTTTTTTTTTTGGATTTACTTTTTGTTATAATTTCTTAAATTCGCCGACGTGTAAAAGACGTAAATTATGAATATATTTAAATAATTAATATTTTTATTATTATTTGACTGGCGCCTTTTTATAGTAGCATTCAAGTACTTTTGTGTTTCTTTTAAATGATAAAAATATTTTTGTCTCTAACGAAGGAATAAATTATTTTAAAAGGTATCTTTAAAATTAACAGTTAAAGTAATAACTACTTGATTAGTTTATAACTAATTGCTTTATACTTTTTTTTTTTAATTATTCCATTATATAACTTTCTGAGCTTGTATACTTCCCAAATACTTGTTACAAGTTTATATCCTAAATTTATCCAAACGAATTCACTGAATCAGCGTCAGAAATTATAAATGACAATTACGCAGAAATCGAGTATATTTTCTGAGACTATAATTCTTATTTTGTTACACATTTTGAAAACATAGTAACATACAGTACATGAACACTATGAATGCGTACTGGCATTGTATAGGTACTTTCAAAATATGCGTCGTCGACTGATCACTCGGTGACTGTCTGAACGCAGCCCAAATGCGACGCACCGAACAAAATTTATTTCTTACAAAATGGTCGTCATTCCCCTCCCCGCGCAGCTACAAAATGTTTACCAAAGTGTCTGTCCATTACTCTATTTAGGTCCATGGTGTAAGGAAGCGCGAACGTCCAAAAACCACATGGATCAAATTCTAAGGACGGCCGTGTGTTGAGTAAGAGAAATCGGTGTACATGTATGAGAAACTGGATAAATGTAGAACTCTCTGCCTACCCCCACCTGCGACATGGCTAGATGGTATAGTAGAGAAGTAGTACTGTAGTATGTTTATTTTTTTCTGAAATCTGTTAATATTATTTTTTTTGTCATAAAACCTCTAATATTTTCTTTAATAATAACGAGGACATAGTGAAACATATCAAATTCCTGTACCAAATTGAATATCTGGTAACTGGGTTGGAAATTTTTCAAGTGTCTCAGGGAAGTAAGTAGCAAAGGAATAGTGCATTTATTCTTCGCCGCACATTAATAAAATTGTTTACAGTGTAGGAGGGAAAATTTTACTTGGTCCCGAATTTTACTAATCCCGAAAACCTTTATGGACCGTCAATTCTGGGGAACTTGACATTAAAAAACAATGGAAGGAAAGGTGGACCACAGGGGACACTACAAATAAACACCTGGTAGTGGACCCCACAATCCAAGTACCTGGTGTTGATCTACCGAGAAAGGGTTGGGTACAGCAAAATAGAGTGAGGACAGAACATGGATGCTGTAACTACTTGCTCTGGAGGTGGGGAAAAAGAGATTCCCCTGATTGTGAGTGTGAGACACATAGTGCAGGTCTACCATCTCAAAAAAATTAGCGGGGATCTGCAGGACATCCACGAAGCAGGACCGGAGGCGGTGAACTGGCTCTCAACACTAGAACCGAGACTGTAGAGGACACGACGCAGCCCACATGGGTTAAGATTCATCAACACCGGGCCATACGAAAAGTAAAGTAAAGTAAGTTTTATTTGGTAGGTAGGTATAGATATACCTTATATTAATTATTAAAATAGTTAGGGTCCAAAAGAATTTAATACCCGGTAAAATTTGAATCAGCGACGAAAGTCTACGACGCATGCGCATTTGATACGCTACTTCCCTGAGACACTCTTTTCCCAACTTCTACGTAATTTTTTAGTCTGACCCATATTTTTTTTAAAATCCGAGTTGGCAACACTAGTATGTCAAATTGATAGGTTTGAAAATGGCGGTCCACCGTATGAAGCGCATTGTGCCACGTGCGGAAAATAAATCGCTACATATTAAAAAGCAAAACAAAAAAGTTGACAATAAAGTGCTAGTTGTTGCACAGGAAATAAAGTTTGCAAAGATTCTTGCTGGCAACGATAAAAAGTCAAGGGATAAGATTTTGAGACATTTGAAAAAATGGTTGACATTCAGGTCCTCCAGTACTTACGGTAAGTTGTATTATTATAAATTTATTTGTAGATTTAATGTTTTATTATTTTTCCATTTACTTCCTTGTATCGGTGTAATTTATTTAATTAAATGTATTCTCTTGAATGTCAAAACTGTGCTGGCATATTATAATATGTGTATATTATATACCACATGTCACATGTTTGTGTTTAAAAACAAGTTGTCAAACTTCGTTTATAAACAGTTGTAATACTTATATTATCACGTTCATTCCGAACATCTCGTATAGGTAAAATATTTATTTTAAAATGTAAAAGGATTCCAAGTTTGTGTTAATTGTCCAGGTTATTCTTGTTTGTATATTGTAAACAATTTTATTAATGTGAGGTTAGGATGGTCCTTATTTTTATTGTACAAAGATTCACATAACATTTGCTTCATTTCATAGTTATAAATTTATTGACCTATGTATATATTTTCTGACGTTACTGAACAAATATATAACGAGTGTCAATATTTCAGATTTCTCAGAGCAAGATTTCATGAGATTATGGAAAGGGCTGTTTTACTGTGTCTGGATGTCCGATAAACCTTTGGTGCAGGTTAGTTGTTTATTAGGAAGATTACACAGAATTATTATAATAAAACTTTACCAACAGAAACAGTGTTGCAATATAGGAGACAATATTTACATTTTTGCAGTGTTTTTTTTAAATGGTGGACTTGTTGCAGAGTGTAATGTATTTTAGCCAAAAAAGTAAAAATACACATGTTTTTGTGCAGAGGTGCACATAAATAAATAACATAATTAAATCAATAAAGGGTAGTAAAAAAAAACATGTGCATGTGGGAAGAGAGGCGGAAACAAAGTACAGAAATAAAAGTAAATCAATGTCTTTTAAGAATAATTGTTTGTATATTGTTATTGTTTTGGTTATATATATTTGAATTACTTAACACCAATTTGTGAATTTGTATGTTTATATATGTATATATATTGTAAATGGCTATATGAGCCGTAAATTGAATAAATAAATAAATAAATAAATAATTATGTAGGTTTATGTGTACGTATTTTTTTCAAAAATACTTTGTGAAGAGTGTTATTTTACATAATGAAATGCTGCTATTATTATGTAATGTGGTGTAAAAATCTAAATTCTTAAAGTCAGGAATGCGTTCTTATTAAAGTAGAAGAAATGGAATTATATAGTCACCTATATTTTTTACTACAGTGATATTCCATATTTACCATTTAGTTATTTTAAACAAAGATAATTTTTTTTATTTTAGGAGGATTTGTGTGAAAACATATCCAAGTTATTTGAATGTTTTGGATCAAACAAAATAGAAACATCCTTACTCTTCTATAAATGTTTTCTCAACACAATGGCTGCTGACTGGTTTGGCATAGACCAACATAGACTTGATAAATTTCTCATGGTAAGTTCTCTAAGATTTAACAAGTAACTATTTTTTTCATCAGGCTATCACATGTTTTTTTTTTTTTTTTAATATATATCTGGGTTTTGTTTGTTATAAACCCAAATACAACCTTATACACCTTTCACAGTAAGCTACTAAAGGCTTGTGTCGTAAAAGGGGAGTTTGCCCGCACCTGGGATCGAACCACGGACCCCTTGTTCACGAGGCCGAGACTCTACCTCCAGGCTACCGACGAACTCATCGTTTATCCATGCAACCCTTCAATTAAAAAGATTAATATTTTTGTATAACGTTTTTCTGTTGCAGTTTGTTCGTCGTATGACTCGCGGGATATTAATGTGTTTGGAACAAAAAAAGTGGTCTCGTAAGTATATAGAATTACTTGATGATTGTTTGACTGGAGATGGAGGACTGCTCTCCCCAGATCATCCCAGACTGTGTTTAGGACTGCAAATGCATCTGGCAGATTGTTGGATGGAAGAAGTTTCAAAGGTGGATATTGAGTAACATGTGTATTACATAGTGACTACTTCTAATTTAAGTATTTTAATTTATTCATTAGCATTGTTTTATTACTGGATTCAGGTCAGTAATGGTGACATTTCGGCCAAAGCTGTAGTAGCTCTTACAAAACCATTTGCCAAGTTTTTGAGCTATGGTGAAGAAACTCGCTTAGCCAGCAGCATTACGAGGAATATATTCATTTACTTGGCTCGACAGACAGATACTGGCATTGAATATCAAGAGAAATTGTGGGCTTGGAAAAATGTATGTATTTATCATTATTCAACTAATGCAGTATATAATAAGGAAAATGTATGTTTGTTATTATCAATGATCAACTAATGCAGTTGATGTTATAGAGAAAACTTCATTTATAAAAATGAATGTTTACATTTAAGGCTGGTTTTCCCGGAGGATCTGTTGACGCCATGGAAAGAGTTGAAAACGATGAGGACACGGATGATGGGGAAGATGGCACATCTGAGGTTCCACAAAGGTGTTCTATTTTTTTTTTTAACATCACAATAAGATTTTGTTTTGTGCAATGAAATTTGATCAATTATTAAATGTATCTCAAAAGCTTATCATATTAAAGAATATACAAATATTTTATTTAGGTTTTGTTGAATTTTTTAAAACCAGTTATGAAATTATAGAATATTTTCACTTGTTTGTAGATTGTGGTGTGATAGTTCTTGTACAGTTTGTTGTAACCTTAATATCTGGTTACATTGTTTATAAAATGCATTAAATGAAATATATTGTTTGCAGAACTTTGGCTCTCGATCCTCGTGCCGGACATGTTGATACAGAACTACCACAATTACAAGTTGATGGGAATTTATTCAGTGCTATGTTTATTAAACTCACAGCAGACAGTAGAACGACAAAAATCAACAGAAACAAACTGAGAAACCTAGCGGACAAGTAAGTCTGGCATTGTATTTCTTAACATTTAACACATTGGTATAAATTAATAATAATAGTAATAATAAATTAATAATAAATTAATAATAATAATAGCATATGATCGAGTGGACCGTGAAAGGTTGTGGCGCGTGTTGTCGGAGTATGGGGTGAGCAGCCGGTTGATCCGCGCAATATCTTCACTTTACGTGGGAAGCTCCGCTTGCGTGAGGGTAAATAACACTCTCTCGGAGTGGTTTGTCCTCACCAAAGGAGTGAAGCAAGGTTGTGTCATGTCTCCGTGGCTGTTCAACCTATTCTTCGACTACTGTATGCGACCTGTGAAAGAGATGGATGTTGGTGTCGAGCTGAATGGGTTTCGGGTGAATGCATTGATGTACGCAGACGATTTGGTGTTAATGGCTGAGAGTGAAAGGGACTTACAAGAGATTGTTACGTGTGTGTATGATAGTTGCAATTTGAATGGTTTGAAAATGAATGTTATGAAGACGAAAGTTCTTGTTTTTGAAAGAGAGAATGAAAAAACGATTTGCGAGATTAAAGTTGGTGACGAATGTTTGGAGCAAGTAAGTGAGTATGTATATTTGGGAAGTATGTTTACGAGGGATGGAAGATGCGATGGGGACATTGAAAGAAGGAAAGTGGCCGGTGCTAGAGTAAACGGTGCACTTCGACCCATTGTCAGCAATGACAATGTGTCGAACATGGCTAAAATGCTGGTGCACAATACCATTCTGGTACCGTCACTTACGTATGCAAGCGAGACATGGACGTGGTTGAAGAAGGACGAAAGTGGAATAAATGCAGTAGAGATGCGATCGTTGAGAAGAATGGTTGGTAAAACGCTGCGTGATAGAGTGAAGAATGAGGATATTAGAAGAATGAGCGGATGCAAGAAGAGTGTTGTGGACAGAATGCGCGTGAATAAACTACGGTGGTTTGGGCATGTTGAACGAATGAACGAGGTAAGAATGACAAAGAGGATATACTTATCTGAAAGAAAGGGTGTGAGGAAACGCGGGCGTCCGAGAACCACGTGGCTTGATCACGTGGATCAAATTCTCAAGGACGGCCGCGTGTTGAGTAAGAGGAACCGACGTGCGTGTATGAGGAACTGTATGAATGTGGAGGAAGCGAAGGAAGTGTGTAAAGATAGATCTGTTTGGCGTTCCGTTCTCTCTGCCTACCCCACTTGGGACATGGCGTGAGGGTATAGTATAGTATAGTATAAATTAACTTGTTAGTTCGAGGGGATCAAAAAATTATTTAATGAACCATTTTTATCATCATCATTGATGGTAAAGTTCGTTGTAGGTTTTGGTCCTTTCAAAAAATCCCATTTATTTCTGGTTGTCAATTGGTCACGTCCAGAATTCTAAGGTCTATTTCCACCCCATCCATCCATCTCAACTTTGACCACCTGCCACTGCGCTTTATGGAGTAAATCCTTTTCATTATTTTAGACTCACTCATCCTTTCTACAGTTGTTGAAGGAGTTGGCAAATTTTAATGTGCTTGGTGAAGTGCACATCTTGATACACTTGGTAGACTTTATGGTCTTACCTACTTTGCCAAGCTCCGTTTTCATATACGAGTCCATATACATGTCTTAGGATTTTCCTTCTAAATACATCCAGTCTCAGCTTGTCAGCTTTGATGAGTGTCTCATGTTTTTGTGGCGTAGATCAGAATATGTCCAATGAGTGTTTTATACATTGTTAACTCTTTAACTCAGCAACAGCCCCGGAGTATAATATTATCATAAGTGTATGCAGTGGTTTTTGATGGTTCAATAAAAACAATCAAATCATAGCAATTACTTGGGTGTAGATTCTTTTATGTGAACATTTATCTTAATGTATTGCCCACTGTGAAAATTTTAGTTTCAAAGTACCGATGCAACCGATATACATGTCCCCTTTGGATACAGGCCAGTATACAGAAATTCATTTTGTGCGAGAAGAAGTATCACCGAAAAATTGAAATTTGCTAAAAAAAAATATATTTTAGTTTAAATTTTTTTTTCCATTTGTTTCCATAAGAGTATATTTTGCATATAATTTTCATTGATATTTTATGGACTTAAAAACTATAACATGGAAAAAAATGACAAATACTTTGTATAACATTTGATGTGCTCTAGCATTTAAGTTGCACAATTGCTATATCAACAGTTAATGCTCTAGCTGACAAAAGTTTAAAGTTGTCTGAATGGAATTTTGATATTGTTTATTTACAAATATTTTGTTTGTTGTTTTTAGTTTTGAAACATTAGCTTCTGGGACATATCCATACAAGATGAAGAATGTCATACTCGACACTGATCCTAAGTTTAAACTTCCCAAAGTGCAACAGAAGGCTTTAGATTTATTAGAATTTGAGGAAAGGGCCATGTTGGATAATGAAGACAATAATATGAGAGGTAAGTCAATAATATTTTTGTGTATGTCACTTCTCAAATAGTCATACAAAGTTGTACAGATTCTATGTAAATATGAATTAAAAGTATAGTTTATTGAGGGCACTTTTTGAATAAACTTTTAGAAACAAGATTAGTGGAATTAAATTTATATCCTTATTCTGTATTAGAGTTGGGAATAACGGCTCTTTGAAAATAATGGAACGTAAGCGACTGTTATTTATTTATATTCTGTTATTAGAAAAGCTACCGTTATCAACCCCCCCCATAAAAAAAAAAAAAAAATTACCTGGTTATGTTCAAAAATATTTTTTATCTGGCAACGAACAATAATAAGATATGCAAGATTAAAGCATCCCCCCATCCTGACTGTCTTGATTTTTTGTCTGTCAACTTTTCTAATAATAATATAAATAGTTATAATTAAAAGATTAAAATAATCTCTTTTTAATTACATCAATCATAAAATTAATATAGTAAAGATTTTTTACTATATATTATTAATTAGATTAAAAGTTTTTAATTTAATTTTATATAATAGAGATAGTCCTTTGACCACTCAGGTGATAAAAGGGTTATGAATAATTATCTACCCGTATCTCGAACTCATTCTACTTTTGTGTCAATCAACAGATGTCCGTAGTAGTACCGTTTTGAGGCGAAAAAAAGAACGCGTTCCTTTTCAAATAATACCTAAATATTATTTTCCATACTAAAATGTATCGCCGCGTGATTTGTAACGTCATCGGGAAAACCTAAATGATCGTCCATAGTAAAATGTATGGCGGCGTGATAAGTAACACTATTATTAATACCTAAATGATCGTCCATAGTAAAATGTATGGCGGCGTGATAAGTAACACTATTATTAATACCTAAATGATCGTCCATAGTAAAATGTATGGCGGCGTGATAAGTAACACTATTATTAATACCTAAATGATTTTCCATAGAAAATTTGATATCTGTGATAATTCACGTCGTTCGGAACGAAGTAGCGGGTCGTTGTCAGAAATCACTCGATAATAGTGTGATGTGATATATCGATATTCTGCTACCAAGCTCCGTAAAAATAATTTAATATATCACGCGTTCCTCATTATAACGACCAACTCTATTCTGTATGTAAAGGATATTTGCTGGAGAAAGTTGATTTGTAAATGCTAATGTTTAAATTTTTAGGTATGAATAAGAGACAGAGGAGAAAGTATTTAATGAAACAAAAAAAAATACTAGAAGCTAGTCTTCTCTCAGATGGAGATACTGATGATGAAGAAACTCAAGATGGCCCTCCAACTAAGAAGGCTAAGAAAAAATCTGATAAGGTTTAATATTCACAACTAATTTATTAATGCGATGAAGTTTGAGAGAGACATGTTTTTAAGTATCTTTTTTTTTGTAGTCTGACAAAACTTCAGCCTTCAATACGTTAGATAAAAATAAATCAGTTAAGAAAAATAATTCTCAATCAAATATATCATTTGATGTTTCAACTCCATCTCAGAAAAAAAAAGTAATGCATACACCGAAGAATAACACTGCACAAAGTTCGATGGATTCATTGGACATAAATAACAGTCAAAGAAAGAAATTGTTAATGAAGCAGAAAAAACTAGTTAATAGTGGTGACAATACTGAAGAAATTAGCAAAGAGCGTGTTCTAAAAACTACTCCTAAAAAGGCTCAGAACGATGGTGATAATGCTAAAGAAGTTAGTAAAAAGCATGTTCTAAAAACTACTCCTAAAAAGGCGCAGAACGGTGGTGACGATGCTAAAGAAATTAGTAAAAAGCATGTTCTAAAAACTACTCCTAAAAAGGCTCAGAACGGTGGTGACGATGCTAAAGAAATTGGTAAAGAGCATGTTCGAAAAGCTACTCCTAAAAAGGCTCAGAACGGTGGTGACAATGCTAAAGAAGTTAGTAAAGAGCATGTTCTAAAAACTACTCCTAAAAAGGCGCAGAACAGTGGTGACGATGCTAAAGAAATTAGTAAAAAGCATGTTCTAAAAACTACTCCTAAAAAGGCTCAGAACGGTGGTGACGATGCTAAAGAAATTGGTAAAGAGCATGTTCGAAAAGCTACTCCTAAAAAGGCTCAGAATGGTGGTGATGATGTTAAAGTAGTTAGTAAGGAGCATGTTCGAAAATCTACTCCTAAAAAGGCTCAGAATGGCGATGTAGCAGATGTCAGAGATATTTCTTTTACTAAAAAAACTAAGAGAAAATCAGATAAGGTCATTATTCAAACAATATTTCAAATAGAGTAATTTGCGTACAATTTTTTTTTAAAAACATATACATATATTTATATATCTGTTTGCAGGTTAACAATACGTCAACTCCTCTTCAGTCAGAGAAAATAAGATCAGCTAAGAAAAATAACTTACTATCAAATATATCATTTGATAGTTCTTCTCCGTCACAAAAAAAAGTAATGATTGCACTGAAGAAAAACACTGCGCAAGGTGTGATGGATTATTTTAAAAGTGTCAAACAGAGCCCTGAAATACCCTTTGATGGTGAGCGTAAACCTTTGAAGACCTCCCTGAAACCTAATGCAATGCCATCACCAATCAATCCATTTTATAAAAAGAAATTAAAATTAAATTTTTCACAGTAGGCTAAGTAAGTTATTTAATAAATTTGTTAAATCACATACTTGTTTATATCATATTTTGTGATTATTGTTTTGTTGAAAGATTTTATTGAAATTTCTTATTTCAATTGCATGCAAGTGTATAGAGACAAAATGGCTAATTAAGTATATTGAATGTCATTTTATAAAATAAAAGACTTAAAAGACATATTAAGAGGCTTATATTATATCCAGCAGAGGATGAATACAGTTGAAGAATAGAGTGCAGAGTTTAGGAATTTCTTTTTTTATAATAATAAACGAGACAACTTTTTAAGATGCGCCGTTGTGTGGAAAAACCACTGTGAGGGCCCATTCAAGAATCATAACCTCTTCTGAGCAATAGGGTCTTTAACGTCGTCCTGAACATTTCCTCACTCTCCAGAGTTTGCAAATCATTCCACAGCAACGGACCAGCCACACAGAAGGCAAGGAGTTGGATCTGCTTTATCATTTTTTAAATTTATTTTTTGGGTATAATATTATAAATCAATACAAATTATCATAAAATTATCAGTTATACAATTCAATGCACAGAGGGCTAATCACTATATTGCATTTGAAACAAAAAGCAGATGCACACTACTTAATAATTACTTAATAAACACAAGGATGAATACAGTGGAAAAACATCTTATTGCTGCATTCATACGCATTGGGGAAAAGAGCTTAGAAGACATGCTATATTCTATGAGAGGAAAAATTATCTTTGATAGTTTGTCTGAAAGGGTGAGAGGCGGTGGACATCCTGCTAACACTGAAGAATGAATCTATTTTTTAGAAGCAACTCTTGTTTTAAACTGATTCATAGAATAATAAATATATTTAAGAAAGTATACAACAGACCATTAAAGGATGACGTCACAGAAAAATCATTGAGGGGCATCAGGCATCCCAACACAACAGACGATTACGGTGTAATATTAGGTGGAACGCCTAAAGAATACCTAATAATCAAAAAAACTGTCCGTGTCCATTTTGTTATTATTTTGTCGTCTGACTTTCTTTTTTTTCTCTTTTGGCATAACATCCTACAAGGATGATTTGCGCAATCTGACTGTGTGCCCCCCAAGCAAAAGCAAATCCATAGACAAGACCACGTGACCTTTAATGGTCTATATGCAGAATGTCTGATATGCCGTGATGGTATGGTAGTAGTAGTAGAAGAGCTAGGCTAGAGGAAATAATTTCGATGTATACCTATAGACCATTAAAGGATGACGGCACAGAAAAATCATTGAGGGGCATCAGGCATCCCAATACAACAGACGATTACGGTGTAATATTAGGTGGAACGCCTAAAGAATACATAGTAATCAAAAAAACTTTCAGTGTCGATTTTGTTATTATTTTGTCGTCTGACTTTCTTTTTTTTCTCTTATGGCATAACATAGTATTACTACAAGGATGATTTGCGCAATCTGACTGTTTGCCCCCCCAAGCAAAAGCAAATCCATAGACAAGACCACGTGACCTTTAATGGTCTATAATACTCTATAAGAGCCGACTCAAGGATATTTTTGTGACTTGCTGGCTATAAAGGTGAGTTGGGCAATCCAAAAGTTATGAAAATATTTCTATCAGAGGTAAAAGATTGGTCCACTCGGCCAACCTAGTGGCAAGACTAATGTATGCAAGTGAGACGTGAACATGGCTCAAAAAGGATCAAAGCGGTATGTAAATACAATTTATAAAAGGTTATATGCCTACATTTATTATTCAAATAATTTTCAAAAGTAGACATCACCACAGACAATTTCAAAATGTCATAGATTTTTGTTTGATGTTATTTGTCTATGGGTGTATCATAGTTGAGTAGCTGTCATCTTGACATTGACAGTTTTATTTGGCGACGCGAGGGTAATTGTGTACAAAAATGCAGCTCTAAGCGGCAAAAATGACAGAAAATTATTCCATTGCAATTAAGGAAGAAAGTAATAACATCGATTTATGTCAATGTTGCTGTTCTACAGCTAACCTCCAATATATGACACAAACAGTTATTTATGAAGATCATTTTGAGACTTAGAGATGTTGCAATCCTGCTTTTCTATTAAGGTCTGTACAATGTTGTAGTAGATAAAACACTTGTAAAAGATGTCCTGTATTCATTTAGACTGGTTTCATGTTCTATAGGAAAGCTTCTTACGATACTTAATGATTTTCAGCTGGAGGATAAAGAGGAGTCTATTCCCATGATATGTGGTTGTTGTATAACCAAGCTGCGGGATTCATACATGTTTAGAGCACAAGTTCAAGTGGCACAGGACAAATTGAAAAAAATTGTTGGAGAATTAACTAATAAAATAGATTACTCAGGTATCTATCCTCTATATGTACACAAACAATGTTGCATTATCATTGATAGTTAAAATAAATGATATTGTTTTTTAGGTGACATTGAAAATAAAAGTTGTCCGGATATCAAGAATGAAGACGATATAGATTACCATTTGGATTCAGTCTTTAGTGATGGTGAAAATGATTTAATGGACATAGATGATTTACACTCAACAAAATTTGTGAAACGTGAGCTTGACGAAGGATTACATGACTTTGACAATAATAAAAAGAAAAGTAGAAGAATAGAACAAAAACATCAAAAGAGGCATAAAAAATCGGGACGGAGTAAAAAAAAGTTAAAAACCCTGGAAAGTGACACAAATAGATTCATTTGTTCCACTTGCAACAAAGAATTTCAATCTAAATGTCTACTCACTAAGCATATAAAGAGTCACAGTCAGTTATTTATTTGTCACATTTGTGGTCGAGAGTCTTCAACCAAAAAGTTATTATTATCGCATGTTATATCTCACAGCACAGAGAAAGTGCAGTGTGAAATTTGTAAAAAGTTTCTTAAAAAAGGCAGCATGCTCCGTCATGTTCAAAATCATACAGGAAATATGTTTATCTACCCTTGTAAATTATGTCCGGAAAAGTTTCCATCCTATAACAATAGACTGTATCATTTAGCTGTCGCTCACGGAATCGATGAAAAGAAATATGCGTGTAAAGTGTGTGACAAGGCGTTTAGATTTTCTGGTGGGTTGTCAAATCATATCAAAAGATGTCATTTGCAGGAGAAGAAATGTGTTTGTACAGAGTGTGATAAGTTATTCTTTTCTAAAAATGAATTAAAGAAACATATGGTAAGACATACTAAACTACGGACATTCCAGTGTGAAATATGTCTCAAGAGCTACGGAAGAAAGTCTACTTTACAGGCTCACGTCAAAATTCATAGCAATATCAAAGCTCACAAATGTCAAATATGTTTTAGAGAATTTACGCAGAAGTGTACATTGGTATGTCATATGAAAGTACACGAAAAGGCTAATGCTTTGCAATTACATCAAGAGAAATAGTTTCACCATTTATTTTTTAACACATTGTGTTTTGCAGATTGACATCCACATCCTTTTGGATTCATTCATTCAAACAAATGATGTATTTATATTTTATTTACACAAAAGTGTACCTAAATGTAGCCTAGTAATGACCTTCAAAAACTGCTAAAAACCTCAGTAAATAGCCAGAAATTATATTAGTTTCATATGTGGGTAGAACGTTTGTATGTCAGTCACATGCGTTATTATATAGCCAAATTGTTTTGTAATAACGCAAGGATGATATTATAATTATATCCTAGAATCTTCATACATTTTTATTACATGTACCTACCTGCTCAGACCTTTTTTAGATTTACCCCTAACACTTCCCCTACAATGATTGTTTATTTTATTCCTTACAATATGTATATTTGTTGTAAAACAAGGATGAGAATTATCTGGAAGTGTAATTTTACAATGGTTTCCTTACAACTAATTCAATATACCTATGTATTTTAAAATGAAATGTAAATCATCAAAATTATATGTTTATAAAACTTTATCTCTTTTCAATCTATACCTATTGTATTCTCAATAAAATAAATTATGGGTGAAAGATATTTTCTAACTTTTTTCTGTGAATTAGTAATGTTGCGGCACACATTATTAAATTTTATTGTACGATTGTAAACGTTAAGTTATTAATTTATCAAGTAAACTTAACTGAATTCTCGTTTAGCATATTTGAATGCCGGAGAGAAACTAAACATTTTTCAACATTCTCCGTTTTTTCTACAAAATTTTGTTTGTTTGTTTGTTTGTTAACAAGAAATTGCTGTGAAAAATTATTGTGGATGTCACTTTAGCAAACAATTGATTTATATTTTTCTACTTATTTATGGATATCACAAAATAGGTGAATTCAAGATAGGTGAATATGCCATCTGAAAAATTAAAGTAATGTATACAACAATGGAGTTGGGCTGGTCATGTGGCCAGAAACACAGACTCTAGGTGGACAAAGAAAGTTCTGGAGTGGAGACCTAGAACAGGCAGAAGAAGTGTTGGTAGGCCTCAAGCACGATGGTCGGACGACATAAGACGGGTTGCAGGGGTCGGCTGGATGCGGTCTGCCCAGGATAGAGAGCTGTGGAGATCAATGGGGGAGGCCTATGTTCAACAATGGACGCAGGGAGGCTGACATGATGATGATGATGATGATACAACATTATTCATAAGTCAAAAATTACGGCCAAAATTCTACATTGCGTAATTTTCACTCTCACAGATGTGTTGATATAAAAAATCTTGTACAAATAATATTTTTATTACATAATTACATAAAATCTCTTTTGAATATGTAAGTTGCTGTGACAAACATTTATAAATATAAACTGGCTGCAAACACAATATCTCTTTTCAACAATTTAATGCCAGCATTGAACTTCTCTTCGAGATCACTGTTTCCAATATTCTTGGCAGCTTGAACTAACTGCCTCAGCACCTCTTCCAAACGTCTCATACATCTGATTATGGAGCCTGGAAACAATATAAAAATAAACATATTTTAACAAATCCCAAACAAAAATCAAGACTTAACAAAACATTTTTGTATATTGCAATCCGGTTTAGTATATTTTACTAGCAATTACTAGAAGAAACTGCAAATAAATATATAAACAATTTAATAAGAAATCTTGAATCTAATTAAGGAGTATCTGTAGAGTCCTTGGGGTAAAATAGTATTCCCACTAAGTTAATATAAGTTTTCAATTGTAAATATAAGGTTGTATTTGGGTTTATTACAAAACCCAGATATATCTTTTTTTAATAAAAAAAAAAAAAATTCTGTAAAAGGCAGGTATTTATAAAACATTACGAAAAAGACATTTAACACTTTCAATGCCGTAGTGATAAGGTATGGCATCCATCCTGAATGTCTTATTTTATTGGCATGTAATTAGTCCACTGGCTACCCCACTTGCCAGTGATCTCTGTCGGTCCCTCAATTGTGAGGATGACCATCATCATGTCTTGTTCTATAGACCATCCGTCTCCACCCCATGCAATCCTCAGCTATGTTCAGGGCCCCACGCAGAGAGCTCTGTGTGACCTCCTTAATTGGGTCGCTCCATTTTGCTGGTACTCTGCCCCAGTTATTATTTCTCTTTCCAAGTTCTCAGGCTCTATACTCACGATGTGTCTGAAATATCGCAAGATGCGCTGTTTGCATATAGTTGAGAGTTGTGTGGAAATGTTTGGCTTCCTGAAGATGGACTCAATGGTATAGGCAGATAAACCAAAACTATACAAATTAAAATGAAATATGGAATAATCTATTTGTCCTACCTTCAAATATATCTGTCATGCCACATATTTTGAGGAATGAGGCTCCTTTGCACCAGGCCAACACTACGTCCATTAGGAAAGGTTTGAATTTTTCTACGTATGAATCTTCTTCTACCTCTAATTGTGAATCATTAGATACTTTAGCTATCCTTCTTGCCAGCTCCTGCAAGAAATTATAAAATATACATTAATAACGAAAGGACTAAACTTTCCTTCCCGAACAAAACATTTTTGAAGTGTTAAAAGTTTTTAAGTGCACAGAGTCAACAGAATAGAAGAATTTTCCCAATCTTTAAGTTTTTGAGTGCCCTGTAAAAGACAGGTATTCGTAAAACGCCATTCACAAAACATTTAACATCCACAACTCAGTGACTTTATAGTATGCAACCATCCTGAAGGCCTTATTTCTTATGACGCAAGAGAATGACCTCAATAATGAGAGGTTCCATGATGGTGCAGACATGAAATTAAAAAAAAAAATGTTTTTTCCACCATATGTTTTTTATTGAGAGAGACATCCTATAAGAACATTGTCAATGTCATTGACATGACTGACAATGTCCTTACAAGACGAAAGACGTCTCTAAAATGGCATCTACCAAAATGATTTGTTATACGTTTAACCAGTCGAAATTGGGCGAATGTTTGATTTACTATCGTTTTATAAAGCAGGAAAAACAGTTCAAACAATTTTTACCCAAAATTGATATCAAAGTTAGAAACTGATGTTTATAAAATCGACCCTTACTTGCATTTGCCTAAGTGCACCAGATAGTTCCTCCGTACACTTTGGAACTTCGGAACTCTTTTCATCGCACACAAAGCAGCTTAGCAATGCTACAGATTGCTCCACACCAATATTATTGAAGACTCCATTGAATATCATCTCTGTCATGAGAAGTTCGTCAGCGCTACAACAATGAAAAACAAATTATCATTAATTTTTCAATTTTCTAAGTGAACAATACTGAATCACTTTGCAACTGAAACATGGATTTCTTGGCAAAGAATAGGATTTCCTCTTTTCTGTACATTTGCAAGATGTTATTTTCATTTATTTTTAAAATGAAGTACAAAAAATATTAAAAAAAATTATTCAAGGAGATTTTTTGCCATATTCAAAACTTTCATAACTGTAGAGTAATCCTGCAAAGGCAGGTAAGCGTAAAATATACTGTTCAAGATATTACATCTTCAATTCAGCAATGAGTTATATGTACCACCCATCCTGAATGTCGTATATTTTATTGGTACGGAGAGGATGACATGATGTTTATTACATGCAGTAATTCTGTTTGCTACATACTCTATTTGTAGGAGATGCTGGGATAGTATAAATGAATACAAAAAATCAATTATCAATTATAAGTCAATCATTAACTTATGAAAATAATATTTCTGTTTACCTGCTCAATTCACAGGCAACTCTCCCTTTAATTTCAATAACATCAGTAGAAGTACAATATCCCAGTCTTCTGAGAATTCTTTTCCGTGATCTCAACTCATCCAGCTGCAATAGACTTTTCGCCTTTTTGAAATCCGCTCTGTACGCTTTCAACTCTGCTAGCATTTCTAATTTCTTAACGTAGTCCGCATACAACTGAGGTCTCACTGGATCTTTGTGAAGTTCATGATTGAATAATCTGAAAGTATTATAACACATTTAAATTGTCGGTACAAATTACAGAATTCCACAATACAATACATAAATGATTTGTCTTGTCAAAGCCATATTATGTAAAGCTTTAGAAAGGCAAGTAACATTACGTGTAAAACATTTGTAATTCACCAATGATGGTAAATAAATGATCTCGATTTATGGTTTGGAGAGGATAACCATTGAATACATATCACAGGGTACACAATGTTTTTGATAGTCTCAACATTTATCACAATACATAGTTCCTATGATGATGATATCAGAGCGTTAGGAATATTGTGAGAAGTGATGACATAATTGGTGCATAGAAGGCTGGTTTTCTGCCCTGTGCTCCCGGGAGTAGTGTTGAAAGGCGACTGGTTAAGTCACTTATGGATAATGTTGTGATGGTATAGAAAAATATTTTTTGATTACAAAACTTACTTCTCTTCATATCGTTCTATTTTCTCAACACACTGTACAAACACATCATCCTGTATCTTCATATCTTTGATGGGATTCAGGACAGGTGGGCCTTGGGGAAATCTCTTCTTCACCTCTTGAATAGTCTTGAGAACAGATCTGCGATTGTCTGAGGGTCGCAGGTCTTTTGGATAGTAAACTCGGAGAGAGCTGATCTGACTTATGAGTGTGTGGACACACGGGACTACTTCCACATCTCCTGTCTTAAAAAGAAAATAAATATTTTGTTTTAAACATCACATATTATAGAAATTCAAAGCACTTAGCAAAGATCTCTAAATTCCATAACACAGGAGACGATCGTCCTGGTTGAGTCACGTTATGCATTAAGTGAAAAGAGAAATAATGAGTTTGTCTGTAGTTTGATCGTAGAGTCTCAAGATATTTAATTGGCGTTTGATTCTAACTGTTTAATATGATCTTGCCATTAAATCCTCCAATGGCCATGTCTCCTAGCATTATTCCTCTCAGTTTTATGTATGTAAACCTTATTGAGGTATAACGGTAAAAGCCGATCTGAAAATAAATAAATAAGGTGTTACCTCTCCTTCTGGACACGGAGCAGGTGTAGAGTCTCCCTCCGCCCCAGCAACACTAGACTTAAGTACATGCAGTAGTACATCTACTATGATCACAGCCTCCGCTGTCATTGGATTAGTGTCCTCGCTCACCTTCCCCTTGACACCCCTGCGCTTGTCTCCCTGTCCAGGATTCTGCTGTCTGAAGTTAACTATGATGCCCCAATCAAATTCTTCCTTATCACTTTTTATCTGAAACCAACAGAATAAAATGGAGCTGAAGTCTCCTAGAAACATTGTATTGGTTGCTATTCAATATGTCTTTTTTAGTATTCCTTACAACATCAGAACACTAAGAATGTCGTGGGAAGAGGTGACTCAATTAGTGCAAAGTAGCTCTGGATGGAGAGGGTGATCTCCGGTCGGAATTACCAATCCGCATTGGAGCTGTTAGCGGGGCTTTCAATAACATGAACAAAGTTTGGAAGGCATCTGGACTCTGGACAAAATGTCGCTTGTTCAAAATGTCGCTTGTTCATCCCAATCCTTCTATATGGCTGTGAGTCTTGGCACTCAACCAAGGCTCAAGAGCGGAAGATATTAAGCTTTGAAAACAAGTGTCTTAAAAGGATTTTGGATGTCAAATGGTATGAGCATGTTACAAATGATGCTGTGCGCCGGCACACCCAGCAGAGATCTGTAATCTCCGTAATACAGGAGAGACGATGGTCCTGGCTGGGACATGTTTTGAGAATGCCCAATGATAGTTGGCCAAAAAGAGCACTGTTCTTCTGTCCGCAGGGGTTCCGTCGGCCCGGGCGTCCCTCTTTCACAATAGACCGTTCCTATGACAACAATATTAGAGCGCAAGGAATGTCGTGGAAAGAGGTGACGCAATTGGCGCAGAGACGCTCTGAATGGAGGAGGCTGGTTTCTGCCCTGTGTTCCCGAGAGGAGTGTTGAGGGCGATGATGATGATGATAATGAGCTCTGGATGGAAGAAACTGAGGAAGGTTGAAGGGTAACTGAGTGACTTGTTTAGTGCACAAGACTATAAATAAAATGATATTTTCGTGCCTCACAGAACTTTACAGAACCTTTGGCTTAGCTATGAGAACACTTTAACACTTTTCGAGCCCAACGGTGTTGGTATATCTAATTTCTATGAGAAACTGCTACTGAAGAACCACTAAGCCATCATCGACTTTAGAAGTAAGCTAAAGACTGCATTATCCAGCAATGCCCATAAAATGAAGTAATCTAGAATTATTATGAAAAATGTGAAATTTATTTGTTTTCCAACGTTCTTAAGAGGGGGTTAATTAGAAAAAAATACCTTGACTAATCTCCCAGGTTGGAGAAATGGTTTGAGGTACTGCGGCATGGTGATAAAAGATCTGAACTGTGCTCCCAAGTTGTCCAGTGTCTGCCTGATATTGTAGTATGAAGCTATCTGATGTTCATTCTTTATAACCATCTTGTTACACTCTTCCTGCTTTTCAGTGAGTTCTGAAAAGCATAATTTAAATACATGTATTAATCTAAATTCAGTTTCATTTCAGTGTTTGAGCGGTGCAGGGTATGATAGAGTGGAAGTATTTATTTATTAGTGTCTCATGACCTGTATTATATTTATTAGTGTCTCATGACCTGTATAATTTAAATACATGTATTAATCTAAATTCAGTTTCATTTCAGTGTTTGAGCGGTGCAGGGTATGATAGAGTGGAAGTATTTATTTATTAGTGTCTCATGACCTGTATTATATTTATTAGTGTCTCATGACCTGTGTAATTTAAATATGTACATTAGGGTGTCCCTTATTTGGTCGAAAAAATTTTTTTTTCAGTTATTGAAACGCATACCCTCTAATTGTGTTTACTAGCCTACTACTTACCCAAATACAGAATTAAAGCTTTCTACGTTGATTGGAACCCGTGCCGACAGAGCCTCAAAGTTTTAGAAAAAAGCTGCTTAAAGCGTCTTTTTAATTTAGCTGTAGATCATCATTTAATATCACTATGTTAGCTAAATATTGATGAAAACACAAATTTATATGGAGCATTTCTTGTAATTATCAAAAAAAGTAACAAAATTGATATTTATCAATTCCGATATATCCTCTAAAAAGTCTCTCTTTTACAGTCTATGTACATTTTTCTATGTTCATGCACCCAACGTCATATGAACTGATTCTTTTCTTCGTCTGCGGCTATCATACCATGAAAGCCTTGGATTAGTTTATCAGCTCTTTCAACTGTGTCATTCACTGCTTTTAAGCTATATATCTTTTTTTAAGCTTCCACAAATGCCACGATTTATTTATACGAAGATACACCTACTTGAAGGAAACTGCTGTCAAGTTTTAGTTGTGAAAATAAATCTTTGCCCTTGACGAATACAAAATTACTCAAAAAATTTCCTATTAAACATTAAGGCTACTTGTAGAATACATAAAAAGAACATGGTATAACATATTAAATAAATTGAGCACTACTACCTAACATATAGAGAGCCAGGCATCTGTTCCTTCGATTGTTCATATCTCTTACCGAAATCACCAAAGTTTTCTTTTTTTTGGAAATTTTCTACAGTGGTCCCTTTGGTCTGCTCATCAATTTTATCATAAAAATTAAAAGGACGGCTTTTTCTTTTGACAAATATCACGAAATGTTGACTGAACTTGTTTTAAGTCGCTTTGGAAATCAGCTTGTCAATTCTTTCGTTACCATTTAATATTAAAAAAAAAACACAAGTCTTGATTTGGCGCTTTCAACACCAAACAGCATTCAAGCAAGGACTTTACATGAACTACCACAATAAACAAACATACATCTAGTAAAGTTTCTTTGTCCTTAGCGCCATTTTAAACTAAGACTGCAATAAACATATTTTTGAAGAGTAAATAGCTCTTCTCATCCATCGTGCTTGATGCATTGCACCAGTAGATCTGATTTTAAAATTATGTGGATGCCAGAGGCTCTCTCAGGCATATCAAAGCTGTGTAAAGCAGCAGGTGCCAACAAGCTCTCTGAAACCATACGCTTTAATCTCTTTTTCTCTTCTGCTAGTTTTTTCAGCCTCGCTTTTTTTCAATTTCAGGCATTTTTTTTTCAACACTCGCTAAGCATCCTGTACGTCTTGGGTCTCTTTGCTTTTACAATAATTTATTATCTTCTCTGGTTTTTAGTCTTTTGAGAGCATCGGCGAATACAATATCGCATAAATTATCCAATTCAAGTGGAAATTCTCCTCACGGTGCCGATGAAAATCCTGAATCTTCTTGCTATTTTTTGGCAGTTCTTTCCAGACCTAATAAAAATCCTCTGACCTCTTAACACGATTATTAACAGTTCTATTAGGTATTCTAGTCTTTTTTCAGAATGTAATGCACACACGAATGACTAGATATTTACTTTCACTAACATTCAACTTAATATCGCATATGTCGAAAGACAGAACTGCGAGAACTTGACGATTGGACGGTTATTTTGCAGCTGTCATCTATTGATTTACTTCACCAACCAAGAAAATACTGTTTACATTTCTTCTTAGTTCTACTGACATCTTTGAAATATAAAAAAAATCCGCGATAATTACCAGAAAAAACTGAGTGACAATAACAGTGGGCACTCACCGCCCCTGGGAAGTAATTTGTATGAAGATGTTTCCGTGCAAGTCGGCACGGGTTGCACTGTTCCGAATAAGATAAAAATTGGTTTTTGAGTGTTTTAGGACCAAATGAACAAAATAAGAGCCTATGCGTTGTAAAATTAAAACTTTGAAAAATAAGGGACACCCTAATGTACATGTATTAATCTAAATTCAGTTTCATTTCAGTGTTTGAGCGGTGCAGGGTATGATAGAGTGGAAGTATTTATTTATTAGTGTCTCATGACCTGTATTATATTTATTAGTGTCTCATGACCTGTATAATTTAAATACATGTATTAATCTAAATTCAGTTTCATTTCAGTGTTTGAGCGGTGCAGGGTATGATAGAGTGGAAGTATTTATTTATTAGTGTCTCATGACCTGTATTATATTTTTTCATAGTTTTTTGTTAAATGCATGCTTTCGCCTTGTGCTATATTTTGCATCTTAAATTTGTATGATTATTGATTGTTCTTTTTAGAGATTTTTGATGGTTCTTTTTAGAGATTATTGATAGTTCTTTTTAGAGGTTTTCTAATTATAATTATTTTTTGTATGTTTTTGTGCGGCCACAACACAGCCGTGATGCTAATCTATAAATAGTGTTTCTATGTATACTTATGTAATTAAAAAAAAAATGTACTTGTAAAAAATATGTTAAATAAAATAAATAAATAAATAAATTGGAAGCCCTTCTGTAAAATATTAAAATTTAAGATCAACAACAAAGGTTATATATCCGTTACAATATGGAAATATACTATATAACTCATCCTTTGCATAATTTATATGTCATCATTTTCTTTTATGTATTTTTCGTGCAATATACATTTCTATTATCATTGTTTATATGTAATTTATCTGACATGACCACAAAATTATTGCTTCAAATATAAATATTAGTTTATAAATTTTTATTAAATATGTATTCAGTAATGTAAATAAATGATATTCAACATCTTCATCTTACTTTTATATAAATCTGGAATGCTAGTTTGATTCTGGAATTGGAAGAAGCTCCTCTCCAGCATGTACTCAGGGTTGATCTCCTCCACTCGCAACAGATTCAGTACCATATTGTAAGTGAGATGGAAAGCGGAGTTGATAGGATCAGCCCCGCCCTGTACAATATCTTTACCCACAGCCGGTGAGAGTTTTTCATCAGCTATTAGAATGACTATTCCTTTATCGTCCAGACCTCTTCTACCAGCTCTACCTGACATTTGAATATATTCTCCGGAGGTAACCTAATGACACAATAATATCAGAGTATTATTATTAAATATAGCTGAGCCATCTGAGAAATAAATGGCATGATCATATAAGCCAGATCCTATACAGGACAGACACGTGTTGAACATATGAATAGGCGAGTATGCCTGAGGAACTGTATGTCAATGATAGAAGTAAAAAGCATAAATGAAGTTACAAAAAGTTCTGAGTTATTTTTTAAATTTATTCCTTCAAACTACATGTCTTGCGGGGTAGGTAGATAAGAGGCAATGCAAACCCATCCTGTCACAATGATGCTCATACTCAATACATGGTCTTCCTTTGAGAAATGATCCATATGATAAAGCAAAAAATGAAACAATGCATAATGGGGTTGGTTGGTGGAAATTGACATTTAGTAAAAAAAAAACCTCTAATATTGTCTTATATTTCACATGTTTTTGCATTTAATAAAGATTTAGTATATACTCACAGGTCTAAAATCTTTTCCATCAAACTTCCTCAGACTTGTGAAGAGTACCGTCCTGGCCGGCATATTCAGACCCATAGCAAATGTCTCTGTAGCAAATAATGCCTGGAATACAATGAAATACTTATTACTTAAAAAGAGCATAAAAGTAATAAAGTGGTTACAATCTGATGATAATATCTCAGACTTCCAACCCAGCCTACCTTCACAATACAAGCTATTGTTTGGAGCAAATTTTTTAGAAATGTAATAAATGAATCTTTTTGTCTATGTTTAACTGGTTAAAAATATACTCTGGCCTATCAGATTGTGATTTTTTTTCTAACATTTGTTTGATAAGTGAGTAGTAACATGTTTAATCTATTTTCACACATATGTGATTATTCATCTAGTATATAAGTACCGTGCGCATTCATCTAGTATATAAGTACCGTTTGGTGGTTTGGCCGGCCAGCCCTTCAGGCTGCCTCCAGTGTGGACAAGATTTGTTAAGTGTAGAATTTCGGATAAATGGAAGTCCCCAGACTTCTGCGGTATCCGGGTGGACGGTGGGTCCTTCAATGTATCATCTAGTATATAAAAACATCGTAGATACCTTGATAAGGCCTTCAGCAAAAAGAATCTCAATGGTTTCCTTAAGGATTGGGAGCAGCCCACCGTGATGGATTCCAATTCCTCTCCTGAGCAGGGGCAATACATTCTCTACTTGAGGCAACTTTTTATCTTCATCAGACAACACGTCCATTGCATTATTGAATACTTCATCCACTAATTTCTTTTCTTCAACTGTTGAATAAATTCTAATATTAAACTAATAATAATAATAAAATAGCAATATAATAATGATAATAGGATGATTAATTTATGGCTGATAATTGTGTTTTTCCACAGATCCTTTGCTTCATCAGAATATATTTAAAACAACTTTCTATATAAATAACTGAGTTGTGTATTTTAATATTAATTGCAGATTTACTAATTATACCTGTATTGAAATCAAGTTTAGCCATCTGCATAGCGTACACTTCACAGTCCTTCTTACTAAAACTAAATATTATAACAGGGGCAAAGTTTCTCTCCATTATCATCTTGACAATCTTAAATATGTTGGAGTTGTTGGACCCTCCTTTGATGCCCCCTTTCCTTCCTTTCTGATCACCTTTGGCAGCATCACCCGCATTGGCCAAGACAGCCATCGCAGTGTTGAAATTATCTTCTTTAAATTGACCCTAAAATAAAAAATGCACTTGGGTTGTAATAAATATCCATATTTGCATACATTTTGACATCCTCAAGTTTCATTTTGAAAACTCCGCATCCTCAAAAATTCTAGGAGTATGTGATTTTTTCTTCACCCATATAAGCAATTCTATCCTGGTATGCCAGCTCGAACATGTGCTAATACACTGCGCAATATTCTGAAGTATGGAATTTCTTACAAGGTTTTATTTGAGTTAGTTCGGAGAAAATCGTACTTCCACGCTAAACTCACCATCTGATGGTAGAGTTTTGGTCTTTCGATTGAGAGATTCCAGTTTGGTGGATTCCTCTCTCATTGCCGAATTACTTTACCTTCACAGCACAAGCATATTGCTTACTATGACGGCATTTCTGGGTTAACATAAAATCCAGATTGGTTTTTTAATAATATGCCTTCTGATATGAAATCAATGCAAATGGAAAATTCAATTGGTCCCTACCTGTTCATCAACAACGAGGTGTATTCCATCTCCACCAGAGGGGTATATATAGTGCTGCAGTGGGGTAGGCCTATATTCCGTGTAGAGCACATGGCAGGGTTGCTTGTGTAGACGACACACCCACTCAGCAAACTGTCGGGCGTTGGGAATGGTGGCAGACAGGAAGACATAGTGCACATTATCAGGGAGGAGAATCAATGTCTCTGGAAATATAATACATGTATTATAACAATCTCCCAGATATAATTGCACTCACATGTATTATAACAATCTCCCAGATATAATTGCACTCACATGTATTGATAACTGACAGGTAAACTGAATATAATTTTTATGTAATGTAAGTTGTAATTTAGTATTTGACATCACCTATGTCACCTCTCATTTAATTAATAATGTTTAAAATATGAATATTTTTTGGTAACTGAGCAGAAATATGTAAGAGTTTAAGGTTTAATGGTGATTATTATCAGTTGGATACATACCCTCCCAAACGACCCCTCTCTCCTTGTCTCTCATGTAGTGGATCTCATCAAACACCACCCACCCTACTTCACGCATTATCTCTGACCCCCTGTACAACATGTTTCTCAGAATCTGTAACAATTGCAAATGACATATTTGATAAGTTCCTATTTTCTTTCAGCTGTTCTTTTAAAAAAGAAAGTATATTAGGCCAATCTAAATAGACATGTGTAAAGCTAACAATGACTAAATGAAATGTCTTGTTCACAATTATTTTTCTGTGGTGCATCCATATAATATGAAAAAAAAAAAATTTTGATATTTACTTATAAGGATTTTATGTAAGTAATAATTTTGATAGAAATCAGATTGTTTAGAAAGACGTGTGGTAAACGTTCTATAAGAAATGAATGTGGAATGAAAGTTGGTGTAGTAACCAAAATGAATGTAAATAAGTTATAGTGGTTTTGGCATGTGGAAAAAATGAATGAGGATGGAGTGACAAAAAAAGAGTACATGGCTGAGAGAAGGGGTAATCTGAGAGTGGCCGGTTGAGGATTAAACAGTTACACTATGCAGACCAGATTCTAAAGGATGGACCCTTGATGAGTACAATGAACAGGAGAGCGTGTAAGAGAAATTGTATGGGTGTTGGAAAGTTGTAGCAATGTAAATTCTCATTTGTGAGCAAAGTATTAGTGAGTATGAATGTGTCTTTAAAAGTGGTCAAGTAAGGGATAGAAGAACTATGTGTTTATCGGCATTGCCTGAATTCAAATCTTACTGAGTTAGTGAGTTCAACTTTTACGACAAGGCATTTGGAGTTGCCAGACAGATAACACAGATAATGAAAGGCTACAAACAATCATCAACCTCAAAGGCAAATTACAGACTGCAGAAAGCACTCTTGGGACAGTCAAGAGACATAAAATGGCTGTGAATGGAAGATGACTTATTTCCTGGAAAAAATAAGAAATATGTAGTTAGAAACCTCTGTGGTCATGATGAGACAGGAGGCTGTTGGATTGATAGTGACATCTCCGGTGATAAGACCCACATCTCCAAACTCCTCAAAGAACTCACGGTACTTCTGGTTGGACAGAGCCTTGATAGGGGTTGTGTATATCACACGCTGTTTGTTCTTTAGAGACAGTGCAATGGCATACCTAAGGAGAAGAAAAAAGAGATTACTTTTAAGAATGTGTATCTGATTATTGTGGTTTATTATAAATTATGTAAAACAACAATACTTAATATTATGTACTTGTGTTTTAGCAAAATGGGAATACTAAGTCAATAAATATTTGCACCTAGCAACAGGGTGCTTCATTCCTAGTATTATTATCAGAGTTACATAGATGCTGATCGTTTATGTGTATATATGCAAATACACCATATACTTGGATAGAGTACATCTTGTAGTAAGATAGAGTACATCTCAAAATACTGCCGTGATGATATAGAGTACATACCACATGTAATGATAGGATTTATGAAAAAATAAACTATATTTCAAAAGTTTTCATTGGACTAAAAAGTTATGTTATTCATCGGTTGATCCATGAAACCTCTTATCTACATTTTCAAGATTTTACAGAAGATCAATAAACGAAAAAGCAGCACTTAAGAAATAAAATTTCTCTCAGTAACTTTTTCTGGATACCTCAGCTTATGGTATTTCATAGGTAGATGCAGGTCGACGAATCAATAATTTTAGAAAAAATTGGCACATAGGAGGTTTCACAAAGCTACTGACAAATAGAAGTACATTACATTAATATGAAGAAAATAGAAGGGTCCAAGTGAAACAAATTGGCGGTGAATGTAAAACAGTGGCATGCAAATGGAGAGACTTTTTTCCAGCACTTCTAAAACTCAGGTGAAGAAGAAGAGAAAATTAGACTCACTCTGCACAAACTGTTTTTCCTGCTGATGTATGTGCTGAGACCAGCACTGACTGATTGTTGTCTATGCATAAGATAGCTTCCTTTTGGAAAGAGTCGAGTATAAACTTGTACTGTTTGGCTGGAGGCCCTTGCGGCTGTACCAGAGGCGCATATTCGTGTCCCGGGGGCACAGCTACTTCATGTGTGCAGCCTTCGTATGTTTCCAATGTGTGAACTATTATACGGGACTCCAGAACCTCAGGTCTACAAAATAAAATTTGAAAAATTAATCAGGACTGCAAAATTTCCAGGAAAAGATTATATTGTTTCCCACTCTTTTCTTCATTTATACAAGTTTTTGAGAGTCCTGTAAAGGCAGGTGTTTTTAAACTATCATAAATAAGACATTTAATATCTATGATTCAGCAATGACGAGGTATGGCACTCATCCTATGGGAGATGTCATGATGGTATAGAAAGTAGATATATTAACATAAAAATAATGAAACTTACTCGACATCGTCCAAAAGTTCATCATCATCATCCACTTTTAGTTTCTTAATTGCTTCATCATTTTCATCTTCCCGTTGTCTTTTTGATTTTTTCTCTGTACCATTTTCTGTCTCCTTTTCTTTCCTAAAATATAGACATTAATCAATACGAAAAATATGTAAAAAAAAAAACAACAGTGTAAACGATATCCATAACTGAATTCTCAAACTTAAAATCTAGATAAAATTTTCGAGTAAATTAATAGATTTTATTTATTTTTATTTTATTTTATTTAACTTCTTTACACGGCAAAGCCTTTTACATGTTGAACAATAAAATAATAATAACAATTAAAACAATTTGACAGACGAAGACATTATACAGTTAGGTACAGTTTCATGCAAATAAATTAATGAAAAAAAGATATATATAATCTAAAACAAACTTCACATGCAGGTACAAAAGATTAATTGAATTTAAAATGATTTAAGACAAACAAAAAAATATATATATACAACAAATGAGTGTGATTTATCAATAAAAATTAAAATATGTATACCTAGGACTAAAAATAAATTGTCAAAAGAAAATATTGTCAATTATAGTTTTAGAATCAAGAAATAAAATAATCAATTTCGAAAAAAGTATGGTCAAAATAGAAACACAAAATCTTGAATTGAATTAAACTGAAATTATACTAAATAATTTGGAAAAGAAAAAAAAACAAAAATGTGATCGATAAATTATGAAGAGACGAATAAAAAAACAAATTTCAATATCAATATTTGAATTATTTAAAATTAAGGATATTTATATGTAAGTAAAAACAAATTCTGGAATATTTCAAGGTCAACACAATATATGCAATCAAACAATAATGATGTAAATAAATTTTATAAATACGAGTACATACAAGGATACAAAAACAACCACATAGCATCATACTAATGATTCGCGACTTGCCCATTGTCAGTTAACATTTGAAAATAGTAATTTATTATGTCAGCTTTATATTTTTGGAAACCGTCAGCAACAATGTCAGTAAAGTCCCCCACCAGATTAGCCAGTCTATGAACGCGAACCATGGGTGAGTGCAACATATAATTGCTTTTTGCGTTGTGCTCTTGAAATAATAATGACTGTCTGGTAAATCTGGTAGGAACATGAAACTGAATGAGCTCTAGAAGGTCAGGAGAATCAATTGCACCATTTATCATTTTGTGTAAGAAGCATAGATCAAACATTTTTCTGCGATTCTGTAAACTTAATAGCCTAAGCTCTCCCATCAAAGCGGCATAGTCTATATCTACCGCCAGAATTCCCATTTTGTAATTGATCAGCCTTAGAAATTTCTTCTGCACTCTTTCGATATTGTTGATATGTATTGCATAATGTGGAGATGATGTGAATAGATGTTCTATTCTCTTTAGATGTATAAAATGCATCCAGTGCTTGTGTTTCAGATTAGAATCGGGTATGATATTTAATTATCAGGATTAATTACAAGTAATATCATACAATTAATTATTTTGTTCCCTCTCGTAATATTTTAATGCTACTCAAAGCTAAACACTCATTCCAACAAGAATTGTTTTGAGGCTTTTATTGTTGCAAAGTTGTTTTGAAGCATATACAGGGGAAAAAAACATAACATATAGAATATCTAAAATGAATCTATTGAATATGAGGAGAATAAAACAGAAAATTACATTAGTTTATACATAATATTAACATGGTGTTCTAGGTGTTATACCTTTCGTTTCCCTTATTTGATTCTGCTCCTTCTGTTCGAGATGTTGGAAGAGTAGACTCTGCTTGATCTTCATCATCAAAGCAAGAAAACAAATTATCTAATTCAGACATTTTTACTGAAACGATTTACAAAATTACAAATAAATACTCAAAACATAACCACAAACCCTCAAACTACTTGACATTTGCAAATAGGTTAGAAAAAGTCATAGACAAAAAACCCAAACAATTCCAATACATAGACAAAATAGCTTTTTGTAAACGTAGATTTTGGAAAAAAAGTTCCTAATTTGGTATCTTTTGTCGTTTTTTTAAAAAGTGAGGTTGAGTTTTAAAAAGAGGAAACCTTTTGTTTAGGTTTAAGTTTTCATTATTTATTAATTTTCCTTGCTTACTTACTATATCTACACCCAACCCCCGAAATAATTCGCGATCTACTCGGATTTGTTGAGGAATATTTAAAAAAGTCATATATTCCAAAACTTAAGTCATGGATTTGAGAAAAAAATCGAAAATCTACGTGCTTTTTTAGTTTGAGCTACGTGCCTTCGTCTTTTTCAAAATCCGAGCTCGCAACACTAGCTGTCAACAACAATACTAATATATCTATGAATTGTGAGGAACTTGAAAGTCCGTCAATTTGCGTAAATTGGTGTTCAAAACATTATTTAAAAGCCGTTATTCGCTGTTATAATAAATCTATAATGGAATCTGAAGAAGAAGAAATGAAGCTGACTGCGGCTCAAAAAGCAAGAATTGAAAAAAATCGCCTAAAGGCTGTTATGTTAAAGGAAGCCAAACTCATTCCACATCCTTCCGCCAAAATGTAATTCAAATTTAAATAATAATTATATTTTAGTTGGCTTTGATTCTTATCCCTTGACTTTAAAGATTTTATTATTAAATTTAATATCATTTTTTATTCCTATTGCAGCGAAACAGACAGTGTTCAACAGAGCATTGTAAAGGTACAAGGAACAAGGTTTATAGATAGTGGAGGTGGTTTTCTTATTGAAGAGAATGCTAAAGACAGTGGAGTAGACCGTTGTGCAGCTCCTCCTACTATAACTAAGAAACTGCCACCTATTATAGACAAGACAGAGTGGCCCACTTGCATTGAGTGTGGCGAAACATTCCCTACCTCTTATCTGTTTGAGACATTTGATTATAAAGCTTGTGATAAATGCAGGTAATACAAATATGTTCATGACTATTGCAGTATCTGAAATGATCTCATTTCTGTACAAAAATATGTATTTTTGTTAGATACCTAGGATCTCTCTACACTGAGCTAGATTTGCGTAGCAGTTTGTGCTGTATTCTTGTCAGTTCACTTGAACATACGTGATGATGTTAAGAAGTTTATTCCACAATAAAAAATGTATGTAGAGAATATTCAACAGATAATTGAACTAAATATAGTACTTTTAATTTATCGATGGACGGTTCTTGGTGGAAGTTCATATTGATAATTTTTAAAATGAAACACGATATATAGTTATTCCACTATTGACTTTATTTATTTTTGCGAGCCGCCTTTAAGAGTAAACTTTACTTTTGCCTGACAATGAGAGCGGAAGCTCTTGAAAGCCGGCTGGCAAAAATAAATAAAGTCAATAGTGGAATAACTATATAACTAACTAACTATACCATCACGGCATATCCCACAAGTGGGGTAGCCAGCAGATCAGCTGCATGTAAGAAACATGCAAACTGTCCTCTTCGTATATATTGTGACTATATAACTGACGGAATAACTATATATTGTGTTTTATTTTAAAAATTATAAATATAGTACTATAATTTTAAGCAATACCAATTAAATGTAAACTTTCTATAATTGATTTACCAAATGTTTACCCAACTATCATAATTATTTAGATATAAAGTTGATCAGTTTTGTTGAAGTATTTATTGCAAGAAATTAATGTGATATTGCATTGTCTGGTTTCCAATGTGTATATTTTTAAGATTGATTTTTATATATAATTTTATTGAGTGTTTTTGTGTTATTTTATCAATCTTTTTTTTTTTTTATTTATTTTATTTAACAATAATTATTTATACAGACAATACAATACATAGACTATTTGATAAAACTTAAATCTAAACATCCTCCTTATAGAGACAAGTCTCGTGTAAAGGGGGTTTTGTCAACTATATTGTTGTACAATAGGCTCTAATGCCATAATAATAAATAAATAAATATTAATGTTACACTCTTCCAAGTGTGATATTTAAACATGACTTTGTGCTGGCAAACTTTAGTTAATAAATATTTTTAGGCTCGTATAAGGGTAAGACTTTTATACACAATTAGTCAGCTGGTTTCCTCATTTGTTGGAAATTACGTGATGGTATTAATGATTGAAGAGTACCTAGTTTAAAATAAGTAACTGTAAGAATCATAATTTATCACCTTTCCTACCAGTTTATACCAAATTTTTCATTGGTGCTAATGCTATATTTATTTTTAGGGACAATGAAGACAAACATTCTCTGATTACAAGAACAGAAGCAAAGAATGATTATCTGTTGAAAGATTGTGATTTGGATAAGAGAGAACCTATCCTCAAGTGTATTGTTAGAAAGAATCCTCACAATGTCAGATGGGGTTCTATGAAATTATATCTTCACATACAAATAGAAGAGAGGGCAATAGAGGTGTGGGGGTCGCAGGAAGCTCTCATAGAAGAAAAGGAAAAACGATTGGAAAAGAAAGACGAAGCAAAAGCTAAGAAATATTCCAAGCAGTTAAAGGAGTTACGAATGAATGTGAGAAGTAGTTTGTATAACAAGACAAAGGCTAAACATGAGCATACATACGGACCTGAAACATATAACGAGGAAGACGATACGTATAGTCATGTCTGTACACAGTGTCAATATTTGGAAGTATTTGAGAAAATGTGAATTTATAAGATGTAGTGAAATAGATGTTTTATAGGATTTTTAACATTTCATAGGAATATCAAAGAAACTGTGAATAAAGTTCAGTGAAATCCCCTTTTGCATGGTACATTGTTTCATGTATTACTGTAATAAATAGATGGTAATATATACATGGACAACTTTGAAAGCGCCATTTACTTATGACATGACCTCAAGGGCACCATATTGTGAATTTCTTGTCCGAAGTTTCTAGCAAATGGGTGTCTTTAGTTTTCTATTGAAACCCTCTCTATTTGCCTCTTTTCGTAGACTCAAAGGCAGCTTATTCCAGCATTTGAGACCTGCAATACCATATACTTTATCTCCAAAGACCATCCTGCGAGGTTGAGATGGCTCAAGTCTGTATTTTGCTTTTTTACTGCTGAGCGAAGGATATTAAAAGGAAAACACTATCTAGTAACTCCGCTAGGAAGTTTTTCTAACTATTATTTCGAAATAATGATATTGTTTAAAAAGCTCTTATGACCGTCATTTTCTGAATTTATGTCTCCTAAGAAATTTAATGTATTAATGAATAAGATGATATACTTGAGTTGTTGAAGAATTAAGTTAGATTTGCAAATAATGAGCTGGTTCTTGTTATAATTAAATTCACATCATGTATTTCAATACTGTAATAATGTTAATAATTAATGTTAAGAAATCATGTACAAATGTAATATTCTGTATAGCATGTAATATTTTTATTTTTTGGAGCAAAAAATAAAATTTTTCTTAATTCATGTATGCATCTTAGGGATAGGTAATTTTTTGTAATAAAAATATGAATTGAATATGTGCTGTTTGTTTTTTGTTATTCGAAGATCCCATTATGGTATTTTTATTTTTGGGGTAGCCAGCAATGTATAGTCTGTACGCGACTAACTTCGCGCTCTCAACACACAAAAACAACGTAGAGAGCGCGAATTTTGTCACATACATACTATAATAGATTGTTTTATTTTTATTTTACTCAAATATATGATTTATTCATATAAAATATAACACACAAGAAATTTGATTAAGCTATCTAATTTATATCTACAACTAACTTATATTGTCGTGTTGGTACCCATAATACAGGATTCAATTTTAGTTCGGGACTAGCTCGATCTGTGTGTGTGAGTTGTCTACTCTATAATTCACATATCTCAGAAAACACATGCGTAGTATTAAGATTACATGACAAAAGATATCTTCATTTAAAATATTTTTGATAAAGATGAAAATGGGTCTTTAGTAATGATACTCCATTTCGTTGGCATTCCTATATATTTTGGAGTATTTGGTGGATATTGAATTGTGTAGGTATATAATTTTAATTTATTTCATTCAATAAGATCATATATGACATCGCTATGATGTCATTATATTTACTTTTTCTTTGGATAAAAACTCCTTAGCACAATGAACAGCAGGGATCATCAACATTTGGTTAAAAATAAAGAAATCAGGAATAACAGCAAAAGATTAACAAAAATGGTGTTTTTAAAATTGTTTTTATTTTCCACTTCTCATCACCACATGTTTTATAAAATTACAAGAAAAACAACAATGTCTTTTAATAACCTATAGCTAAATTGTGCCGGGAACATTCCTTCACTGGCTGTGTGGATAGACATCGTCTGCAATAATTATTTGATAATAATTAATGGTTGTGGCCATTCATTTTCATGAAGTTTATCTTAATTCAATTATTCAAACAAATCTATTTCCACTACTTATTCTTACAATTAAATATTTGGGTCGCAAGTACGTTATATAAATAGATCTATCTCTCACATGTCATTACAATAGTAAGACAGATGACATTTGCAACATGGCAATTTAATGTGAAATCAATAATGATGGTGGATGACTAAAGGCAAATTCTAAGCCAACGTTGTCATATGTATTAAAACAAAAAAATGATGATGGTGCTGGAGATGACAGACAAAATGGGATCTGCCAAGACAAAATCAACAATAATTTAATCTCGTGATTGAATTGAATAAAGACAAATGTAACTTTACTACATCATCCTAAATCTGCACGTCCAATAAACTTCCAAGCACCACCATATTTGACCATCTGACAAAATTTAATTAGTAGCTAAGAATTCAAAACTACCTTTCCACCTATCCATTTTTCAATGTAATATTTTCGCACATTATATTACTTAAAATATAAGATATAAACTCTTTACTTCAAAGTTTGCAAATCATTTTGACTTATTAAACATGATTATATATTGACATTATTGTAAAAATTTAATAATAAATTTAAAATCTACATTTTAATAAAAAACCACAATGATTGTCATTCGACGAAGAAAAGTCAAATGTACTTTTATCGTCTTCTAAGGATTTATACAAAATTTAAATATTATATAATAAAAATCTGATTAGGATTAATCTAACTAAAATGATTCCGCCATTGAAAAGAACATTTTTGACTTTTTATGCTGTTATCTTTTTAGATGGCAGAATATATCAAATGTGTAAAAGTAGAAAACAGATTTTCATGTGAATGGTAACTTATTGCACTATTTAAATATTTACAATTTTTTTATTGTTTTATTTATCTATCACACAGAGGCTATTGATTATAATAATTATTAATAGAATACTTTTATCTGAACAATATAAAAGTACAGAAAATCTTACAGTACTCAATAAAAGTAATTTTGTAAACATTCATTACTATAATCAAAATCTACACTCTGTGGAACAAGTAAAATATGTTGATTATGCGTACAACAAACACACATGTTTTTGGCAGTGTATTTTTTAGTTGAAATCATTTTGTTGGTATATATTAATTATCCAATAAAAATAATAATTGGAGTGACATTGACAATGGGAACCCTGTTATAAGATATTTCATTAGGGGTTCATAAAGGCTGCCTTATTATATTATGCACTACATATTATCTACAAACAGATATTTTCAACTTATGGCAATAACTTGCATTGTCATGAATAGAATAAAATATCGAAATATTAATAATACAATAAAACTACAGTCAATATAAAATATTTAAATAAATATACAGCAAGTAAACTTTATAATTACAACAGATTAAGTACACTTTATACACCACTTATTAAAATTATTATGTTAATATTATTTTAATAAAATTTAGATATAGACAACAACAGATCAAACATAACTTTGAAGACAAACAACAATTATACATCACTTTCAAATCAGGCAATGAGTCATTTTATGTAATTGCAGTCGTAATAGCCCCATATTTTGAGTACAAGACACTAAAATTTTGGATTTTTCCTAAGGTTGAAGTATATAGATTGACATAAATAACAATAATTCTAATCTCTAGTATGCATTATAAATATATTAAATTCAATGATTTACCCCTGTATTCCACTCATAAATGACTAACATGGAAAAAACAACCAGAGGGCAGGTTGTTTTGACAAAAACAATTTTTAGTTTAAAACTGTTAATATAGACAATTACTGTCAAACTACATGAAAAATTTTCATAATTTGCATATTGCAAATTCATTATTACAACAATGTTTATTATTCATCATTTTGCTCTACTTTTTAAATGAAAACATTTTTATTTTGACAAATATGACTTCATTTGTGATTACTTTTTATAAGTTTTGAAGAGAAATACAGGAGTGCTCACTGCCTGATCAAATAAACACACAACACATACTCAGACTTTAGTATAAGACTGAAATATAAATAGTATTACTAGCTACATTATTATCTCTGCACACCATACATAGCCGGGTCCACATTACCCAGCTATATATGAAGGAAAAAATATTATTTACTTCTTTTTCTTCTTTCATAACTTTACAAAAACAAAGAGATCAATAAATCGTCAGATTTTCCTTTGTCTGTATTTACTACGGGAGGAAAAGAGACAAAGAATATTTGTTCCTCTGTAGATTTAATGTGGACATGACTTTTGAGAAAGTACACCTCCTCAATATGATATTGGAAGACTCTTATTGTTAAATATACAACTGTTTGTGTAGAAAATACTCTTCATTCAAACTAAATATTTGTACAAAAAACATAGTTGACCGACCTGTCAAAACGTGTCTTCTATTAGACGTTCCAAAAAAATAAAATGATAATTATCACTTAAAAATTTGTGTGATATTATATTAAAAATAATTTTGGCAACTTGCAACATTGAATTATAGACTAAATTTCATAATGCTTGACATTAAAATTGTGAATTTTGTCAGAAAAGTTTAAAAGTAAATGCCAATAACCATTTTTTTCAATCGCAAATTGAGCAGAAAAATGCCATAGAGAATCATGAAAAGTTTTGGCGATTTATGAACTATGTTGCTGATATTGCTATATTGAATTTTTTAAAAAGAAATAGCCAACCAAAACTTTGCAAATATTTGATTAAACTTGATATAAAAAGTTTCTATATGAAATACTCTCTACACATCCATTAGTATATATTTATCTACATATTTTATTATATGAATATATTACTACTTATGTAATATATTTTTAAATTTACAGGCAAAGCTGTTTTCAACAGATTAACAAAATATTTTACCGACATCACCCCACTTATCCCTTTGATATATAACTAAAATTCACCAAAATTCCAATTCACATTTTCAATTTCATTTCAAAATAAAAAACACTGACATAATTTATTTAAAATAATAAATCTGGATTTGGAATAAACCCAAGTATACCCTCATAGTAAGTCATTTATGTTTGTGTTGTAAAGATGTAGCAAACCGGTAGCAGGTTGAATTGAACCTGGGTCTAATCATTGAAAGTACAAGATTCTACCAACAGGCTACTGACCACCTCAAATATATAGTGATATGTGTTATTCATCAATCATTTCATTATAAAATAGCATAAATATAATAGGTACGAACTGTTGTATCATATTCACAATTTTCTCTATAACTTTTGCACACAATAATAATAGTTTAGCAACTGCACTTTTTTAACGTTTGTCAAAAAATTTAAAAATAAATAAATGTTCAAATTCAACACAGAAAAAAAAACAATAAATAATAAATAAAAAATATCACCATCAAAATCAACATCAAATCTGTAGTTTCAAATTTCTTCAATTCTAATTCAATGATTTTGATCCAAGAATCTCCTCAAATATTTAACAGTAAGGTTCAGGAAGTTCTGAATATATTTTTCTCAAAGACATTATACTTACTTGAAAAAAACGTACCAACTGTGATAGTAATTGATAAAAAGCTGTCCTTTTCTAAAATGTAGTTATTACTATATAAACTTACTAAATGATTTTTGATATACTGGCAATATGCTAGAAAGGGACACCACTCTACCAATTGCTATTTTATATGTAATTCTTTATTTTTTCATAGGAATGTAGAAATTATTGCCACTGAAGAAAGTATATTTTTGCTTGAATATAGTCAAAAAGTACAGTCTAGTTATAATAAAATATCTTTGATTTTACCAATAATTTTAGCCTTTATGATATACACAAAAAACTGAGTTGTATTGATTTTAAAGCATTGTATTCGATTCTATTTTCAATTGACTTTATGAAAAAATGAAATGAATTTTGGTGCAAACAGCAAAAAGCCCCAATACTGCAAATAATCTCTATATAATTTTACCCTCACCAGATGTTATATAATATGTAAGTTGTTATTATTCAAAGTATCGGTATTATATATCGTTTTATCTGTTGATGTGAAGTAGCAGCATTGCTTGTAAAATAACAACACATATTATTACAATAATAATAATAAAAAAGTTGTGAAATGTGAGGTAATAACACTTGACGCTGTGACACAACACAGCGGTATACTGAGGTGAAACAAATGTTGTGAAATGTGAGGATCACGTGTGTGGGGAGGAGATGTGCAGTGTGTTAGATGATGGAGATATCTTCCTATGTGTTGGGGTGGGTACCCTCATTGGACTGGATCCAACGTTTATTGCGGCTGATGACCTGAAGGCACAAAGAAACAAAATATATTATTCCACATCTAAACAGTGTTTCTATAACCTATTTTATCAGGGAGAAATCAATTTAATTCCAGGGATTATTATATACTAATAAGACTTCTCTCTAAAAAATCATAGTAAAATTAAAACATTTTTTTATCAATCCAATTGTTAATACATTCATAACTTCCATTGTATAATGATTTTGCACCATTAACTTTCTAGATATTATGGCCACATACATGTGTCAGAAAGAAAACAATGCTAAAGATAATGACCCCACATATGCACCTGTGATTCCTGTACTATTTAAAAAAAATCCATGGAGGATGATTTTTACATACAGTCGTAATATCTAGGACGTTAATATATTTGCTTAAGGACAGAAGAGAAAATATTTTACACTAGGTACTTAAAAAAACATAAATTATTTCTGCACTGTTTAAGATTGAAAAAATAGAAGCAATAAATTATGTAAAAAGATTTGAAGTTGAGTAAATATGTTTTATTTTATTATACATATTGATCTGTAATGTTAAATCATTTGATTTCTACCTGTTGTGTCTCATATGACTCCTAACAAGATCACTGTTGACAAGAGCTGCCATGAGAGAGAGCTCTCCAGCGAGGACTGTAGCACATATGATACGTGCCAGCTGTTTACTGTTCTGTGCTGGGCAGGTGGGGTGGGCTCCTCGCACTCCCAGCAGGTCCAGGCAGGCGCTCTGACCCGGTAGGATGGTACCACCACCTGAACACAAACAAAAACATAAAAAGGCTGTAATAAGCATTAAAAAATTAATAAAAAAAAGTAGATTAATTAAATATTACATTTATCAAGTGTAAGAGGTTTCGAGATTTTTCACAAAAGGGGAACAAAAATTTTGGAATTTCGTTTCCCCGAACCTCCAGAATAGAAAAGGTTTCTCACTCATTTCTATAAAATGTGAGAGTCCTGTAAAAGACAAGTATTTGTGAAATACCACATATAAATTTAACACCTTCAATTCAGCAATAAGGTATGTTACCTATCCCGAATGTCTTATACTTTTGTGACGTGGAGAGGATGACTTGCGTGCTCATCTCTTGCAGTCAGTGCGCTATCTGTCTCACTTGTAGGGAGTGCTGTGATAGTATAAGGAGATAGATATAATAACATTATTTTCATACCAATGGTCCCCACTTCAAGTGATGGCATGGTGCAGGTCATGTAGAGGTCTTCTCCATCATCTCCAGTTGGTTCCATGTTGGTACTGCAGTTACTGCTGGTGACATTCTGTGCCGGATCCTGGCCCGTCGCAATAAAGATGGCTGTCACCATATTGGCTGCGTGAGCATTGTTTCCTCCTATGAAACAAAATAATAATTACACATACCTATATAAATTTTATAAATTTCAAAATTTTTGCATATAATCTGATATGAAGTTAACTACATTCAAATGTTGACCATATTGACATTTGAATGTAGTCAACTTCATATTAGAGTACAACGATACACTTGTAAAGTAAGAGATTATCCATCATTTGCGTTCCAACTGTTGAATTAAGTGTCATTTTCCCAAACAAAATTCAGTGTTAAAAAGCAGAATTGTACTAAGTATCAAATCAATATGGCCTATAAAAATGCAATGAAAATTTATGTTGTCTAAGTTTTCAGTGCATTTTTATGTTTCTGAAGATAATGATGAAATTACCTATGGTTCCAGCAAGAGCAGATCCTGATAGGTTCTTGAGCTTGTTGCACCTGGTAAGTGTCTTGGCGTCTGTTTTGAATACCTTCCTCAATGTCTCACCATCTATCACAGCCTCACAAACAACTCTTTTACCTCTTCCTTTTAGCCTGAAACAACAAATATTATTTGTTTTATTCTTTTACCACATCATCATTTACATAACAATAGCAATAAAGCAATTTACATAAAAAAATGTGATGATATGCAGTGGCGAGATTATCACTATATTAATATATATTCAAAAGATGAATTTTGGTTTGAAATAAAATTAAATATACTCCAAACACTTTCCACAGCAAGAAATTGGGTTGTGATGTGAAGGTGGAGTAGGATAGCAGCGGGTGAAATCAAACCCGGGATCTGTCAATTGAAAGTTTGAGTCTCTAACATCAGTCATATTAACATAACATAAATACACAAAAATAAAAAAGTGAAAAACATGATGCCATTATTTTCTTAGGTATAGTACTTACAAGTGACAGAAAATTCAAATACGGTTACAAGAAATATATAAATGAGAATACAGAATTACTGACTGAGCGATTAAATGTGAGCAACGACATAATACTAAAGCAAACGACTACTTATACAGTTTATGCGACCATTTAACAATTTAGGCTACAGCATTGTAACGAACAATAAATCAAAAAAATTTACCCCTGCATTTTGTTTAAAATGACATGTTACTAAACCAAAAATATTGTGGAAACAAAGGTAGTCAACTACTAGTTAGTATTTTGAATCAAGAGATTACGGATTTGATGGTTTGATGGTTTAAACATTTCTCTTTTCTTAGATGTTTATGATACATCTATGCTCTTGTATAGATTAAAAATATAAATTTTCTTTATTATAAAACTCACCAATTGATAGCTGCTGGTTTCTTGTCAGAGCAATAGTTTCCTGATAGACTGATGATAGTCATGTCAGGGAATATTACATGTAAGCATCTCAGCGCCATCTCAGCTCCTTTGGATACCATATTCATTCCCATAGCATCTCCAGTCGTAGCACGGAATCTGATATACAGCTGTGGGCCATCCATTGCAATGTGAATCTCCTGAAGACGAGCGAATCTACTTGTTGCGTCAAATGCCTCCTTGATCTTTTCATAATTTTCTTTAGTTTCAATCCACCTCCGTGCCTCACTGAAATCAAATAAGGATATTCAAAATTTCTACATCATTTCAGAAAATTGCAATTTTTTAAATTAATCTTTTGGAACTATTATATCCATAATATTATAGTCTCGTGATATCCATATTACTATGTAAATGTTGATTGAAAGAAATCTCTTTTCAACAATCTTGATTATTGGCACTTTGAGTTGTCATCCGCGTAAATATATATAAATTTATTTACTAGTTTTATGAAAATTTGTAAAGAATATGATATTATAAAGTGTTTTCTTTTTATATTTGTAAATAATAATGCTGAACAAAGAGGTGACTTGCTTGGCCCAAATTTAATCTGAATAAAATGGGTTCGTTGTACCTATTTTCTCTGAAGGAAGTTAAATTTGAATGTGTCATAATAATAATTCAACTAACCATGCTCTGGTGACATTGGGGAAACTGACAACTGGTGCTCTGGTCATGCCAATATCCTCCACAATTGATGTTACACCACGAGGACCCAAGGCTTTGGCTCCCCGATTTGTAGATGCCACAAGGGCTCCTTCAGTTGTGGCCATTGGCACCATGTAAGACACACCATCCACTATCAAGGGACCAGCAAAGCCAACTGGAATGCCCACGTACCCAATCACATTTTCACAGCAAGCGTTCAGTACCTGTGTTAAGAAGAAAAGCATAGAGATAAATTCTACACATAACCCAGAGGCAGTTGGCAAGAATGGTTAGCTAACATGTGTTTTGAATAATTCAGTTTTAAGTGGCTAGAATTCCTGCAAACAGTGATCATTCGAGGAAACATATCTTGACACAATAGTTTTCTATCAATTAGGAAATAAAATATGCATTGCAAATTGAAAATGTTTATTCAAACTATGGTTAGAAAAGAATGAATAAATATTACAAAAATTGAAATACGAGACATTATTATTAAAACTAAAATTATCTGTAGTACCTTGGAATAGTCATAATGCAGATAGGCAAGTCCATCCAATGATGTATTGAATCCACTGAGCTGTGCAATAATATCCCTTCTTAACTTGACACCTCTCAAAGGATCTCCGAGAGCACCCTCAAGTTTATAAAGTGGGATATGACCTTTGTTGACTAACATTATAACTTCGTTGTCAGAAAGACCTTGTGCACCTAATTCAGACTTGTATATCTCTAAGCACTCGGCTTCAGAGCGAGGAAGTCTTGGTAAATTATCAACACTAGTTTTCTTCTGTACTATAGCGACCACTTCATCAGTTTGAGTTTCTTTATCTTCGGTATCGGAATCTGATAAATCGAATATTGGTTTCTTAGCTTTAACTTGTTCGTTTATACTTAGATTAGTCATGGACGTGATATGTTTAATGCTCGGTTCCCTTGCCAACATTGTGGTGCTTTCTTCTTTATTTTCTTCTTCCTTCTTGGTGTTTGAAATGTGAAGGTGAGAGTTTAGTTCTTCTCTGTCTTCGAAGAATATGAATTTGGCAGCCAAAGCGCATACAAGAATCAAAATGACGAGATGTTCTACACTAACAGTCAGTAATCTGCAACAAATATAAATAAAACTTTGAATATGTATGGAGTTTTACAATCACCTGTTTTATTCTGCGGAGTCCTCAATAAAGGACAGGTTTCTCACACTTGAATGTCTTGACTTTCATTGGTATAAAGAGGGTAACTTGCATGTTTTTTACATGTAGTTGGTTCACTGGCTACCCCATTCGTGGAAAATGCCACGATGGTATGATAACGATGATGTTTTTTTAGGGCCGAATAAATTTTAAGTATTTTATACCTTGTGCAATAGTACTTTTTCTATATAAAAAATCTATTGAGTGAGTTTAGTATCTCGTCCCAATATCGTACAATCATTCTCGAGAGCATGAGTTTTTTTACCCACCAGATAGCAGAATAACCATAATTCCAAATTCTCCTGCCAGTAATTATTTAATGAATTTATGTTTATGCTGGTGTTTTCAACATAACATACAATGACTTTATGGCCGGGATAGAATCTACTTTGATTCTGTTGTTTCTTTTTGATGACGTTTCTTTTGTGTTTATTTTTCCCTCTCTCTTCTTTAGTTTTTTTTTTGATTTTGCTTTGATTTTAATTCCTGCTGAGACATAATAATAATAATTAGAAAAACTACATTTCTCTGACGAGTGCATTGGTGAATGTCGTTGTTTACATCCAACAAATTCATTTATTCATATCATTACCAGCAGACAGTCATATCAAACTGCATACAATACTCATGCAAGTAATCCTCTCCATGCCAATAAAAATTTAGACATTCAGAATAGGTGAAATTCCTCATTGCTGCAATTGAAGATGTTAAATAAGGTATAAAGGATATTTTATGATTGCCTGTCTCGGTACATGACTTTTTAAATTACATGACGTAATAGAGGACGCTTGAAAACATAAAGAAAATGCTATGAAACAATGAGGTATTAACAATTGTGCTATGTTTACAAAACAGCCCATTCATCGCATTCCACAACATTGCGGAGGACACTACTTGTAATAATGTATGCATTATGTCTTATTATTATTCATTCATCTCATAATATAAATAAAACACTGTACCTATACATATATACAGATACAAGTATAAAGATTTCTTCTTCTTATACTGCCGTTGCAGTTTAATGAACTATTGCATAACAATAACACAGGTTCTACAGTTGGACTGTGTGTTACACAACAATGCATTAAGAAACAAACAAAATAAAAGGAAATTTTTAACACATGAAATTATCACACAAGATTTAAAAAAATACAGTCACTTTATTAAATGGTTTCCCAGACAGAATTTTATCACACAAACCACCCTTTTTAGGTTTCCATCCTTGAGGGTTCAAGTCCCATCTGGAAATTACCAAATAAGGTGACTTTGTCTTTTCTAAGCCTATCATGATAATATCATGCGTTAAATTTACGTATGTGGCCTCAAATTATAGTTCATTTTTAAAATAACATGGCTATCAATAAGTAGTTGTCAAAATCCAAACTCAAAAATGAAATTTTTGCTTTGACAGAACAGCCGATTATTTGAAGTTATCCAGTCCTTTGTAACAACTCATAATTCACACAACTTTTAATGTTAAACTCATAGCTTATACAACTCTTAGTGTTGACTAGACACTTTTTGTTCTTGTTTTATATATTTTTTGTTTACATTATTTTGTATTGTTTTATATGTTAGATATCTAATAGTAATTTACCTATAGCTATACCTATAGATGTGAGTGTCAATCATTAAGAGGACAATTGAAAATGAATATGATAGAACTTTACATGAGTTGATGCAATTACTATAATGTAATATTACATAACAGCCAAGGATTATTCAATAATAATGTATTGTCAATATTACTGAATAGCCAAAGAGTTGGTATTGTACCTGGACCACTATATTATATAATAAGCTAGTATGATTCTCTATATTCTTGATCACCATGAAAGTCATTGTGTGGTTAATAGAATAGAAGATTTTTTAGAGTCTTTGTCATGTACTCATCCTCATCTTTCTTATTCTTGATCGTTGTCAATCAAGTACTAGTGTATTTTTAGCTTGCTTGTACACATTACCAAATAGATAAAAAAAAATCGAACAGAAGATCGATTATTTCTGTTTGCGATTAGCGTGGCTAAATACAGTGTTGCATGACACTGTCCATTTAATGAAACCAGCTGATGAGTCTGTGTTGTAAATGAACATTATGAGATGTACATGTTTATGTCTGCATGTATGTTAAGGTCGCGTCATATTTCGCAAGAGAAAGATCAAAGTCTTTAGACAATAGTAATATTAAAATGAATATAGTTTCGCTTGATCCACAACTATACATCTTGATTCACATCAAGTGGGGTAGGCAAAAATAACGGAACGCCATATAAGCTTGTCTTTACATACTTCTTTCGCTTCTTCCACATTAATATTATGTTCCTACCACATAGTTATCGAGCGTCCGCGTTTTTTCACACCCTTCTATCAGATATATACACTTTCTTCGTCATTCTTTCTTCATCCATTTGCTCCACATGCCCAAATGATTGTAACTTACTTACACACATTCTTACTAACTTACTTACACACAACTTACTTAGTCATTCTTTCTTCATCCATTTGCTCCACATGCCCAAATGATTGTAACTTACTTACACACATTCTTACTAACTTACTTACACACAACTTACTTAGTCATTCTTTCTTCATCCATTTACTCCACATGCCCAAATGATTGTAACTTACTTACACACATTCTTACTAACTTACTTACACACAACTTACTTAGTCATTCTTTCTTCATCCATTTGCTCCACATGCCCAAATGATTGTAACTTACTTACACACATTCTTACTAACTTACTTACACACAACTTACTTAGTCATTCTTTCTTCATCCATTTGCTCCACATGCCCAAATCATTGTAACTTATTTACACGCATTCTATCCACAATACTCGCTTCCGCTCATTCTCGTAATATCCTCATTTCTCACTCTATCATAATTATTGTTTGACAAACTTAATTATTTTAAAAGCACAAAATCCTTTACATAAAGTTTCCTAACGACGACCGATGTGGTGCAGAGGTTAACGCTCTTGCCTTGGAGTCACGAGGTCCCAGGTTCGATTCCGGCCAGGGCAAAATGAAGAATGACCTTTTTCAAATTTTCCTGGGTTTGGGTGTTACATGTGTATATGTGTTTAGTGCATTGCATATGTGTATCGTCGTGTTTGTACCATAATACAAGATTCATTTCTTAGTTTGGGACGAGCCCGGTCTGTGTGAATTGTCTATACATGTTATGCTATGTTATAATAATGCGTACAAATTGGCTTAGAATGGTTTACATTCATCTATTTATTTATTTATATACATATTTTATATACATATTTATTTATATTTTGTTAACACTGTTATGTAATGATGATGTGCAAAAAGAATAAATAAATAAATAAATATCAGCTAGACAGTTTTTTGTCTGTCTATAACATCATGCCATTTCCCACAAGTGGGTTTGCAATGGATCAACTGCATGTAATAAACACATAAGCCGTCCTCTCTGTGACAGCAAAAAACAAGACATTCAGGATAGGTGGCATTCCCCATCACTACTGAATTGAGGATGTTGAATATTTCATTTTTGATATTTTACCAATATCTGCCTTTAACAAGATACTAAAAAAATTACAGAAAAAATAAACGCCTCTATTATTCTCTTCTAGGACCTACTAGTGATCAGGAAAAGATTACAATATTGATTCAACATATTTTGATAAAATCACCATGTCACATTTCCAGAATTATTCATATTCATACATTCATACCATCATGGCTTTTCTTACAAATAGGGTAGCCAGCGGACTAACTGTACCAATATTCTAAAATTTGTGACCATTCTTTTCATCACAATCAATCAGAATGGAAATATTTAGGCTGAACATGGAAAGTAAGTAAGTTTTTACAGATTCCATTATAATTAATGTTTCAAATAAAGAATTCTACTCACTTCATGAATGGTGGGAAGCCAGTTTCTTCAGTTTGATTGAGGATGTTATGCTGTGGTGATATGGAAGTTCCTCTTACTCCGTGCTCAACTTCATCCTTCACAGACCAGCGACTGCGAAAAAAGATAAAAAAAAACACTATTAACATTTACAACATCAATAATTGAGGGTATGAGTGGATGAAACAAAATTAGGTGTTGCAAACTGAGTTTTTACTTGCTATGAAGTGTGGATGTTAATTATGTTTAAACTATTCTAGAAGATTCCTTTAAAACATAAATGATAAAATATGTGTTAAGATCTAACCCACAACTCCTTAGTTGCAAAGCGAGTCTGTAAGCCATTAGTCCACTTAATTGAATAAGTATTGTCAAATAAAATATTTAAACTTGAATCACTATGTTTATTTGTTACATTAATTTAAATTACGCTATCGCGATTTCAGTGCACTTGCACCATTGACGAGCTTTTCAAGACTGAAATCGCAGACTGAAAGTGCACTGAAATCGCGATAGCGTAATTTAAATTAATGTAACAAATAAACATAGTGATTCAAGTTTAAATATTTTATTTGAAAATGTCTCGTAATTGTTACATAGTAATGCCTCTAAAATAAGTGAATAAGTATTGATTAGGAACCGCAACAGATACAAATTGATACAGGCTATTTGAGTAATTGAAGACATGAGAAGATGAATATGCTACGTGACATAAGGAAAGACTGATATATCTGGGATTAAAGTTTTGATTAGAATAAATAATTTTGTTATAGAACACCTTCATCTATTATCTATTTTCTTTCTGCTATTTTTTGTTTGTTATTTTAGTTCTGTTTGATAGAGCTATGCAATTAAAAGTGATTATTTTTTTTAATATACAAATATAAATGAGTAATATGAAAAGAAAATGATAATATTCTCGGTAAACCGATTCAACTTCATTTACGGAAATTGAGATTTTAAATCACTAAAGAAAAGAATGGAAATGTTTATTACTATAAAATGCTCTAAAACTGATAAAAATACTCATATTTCAGCAATAAAAAAATCAAATCTTACATTGTGAATGTACCATTTGTTAAATCATCACAAATATCTGGTAGACAGTTTAACTGAATTTTAAGAATGAATAAGTATTAAAATTTTGAAACTACGTTGGAAGCGCGTTGCGTCCCGTCAAATTCAAAGTCAAAGTAGCAAAGTGGTGGAATGTCAAGTATAGAATCAGTGATCTTAGTTAATATATTTTTTTATGAATTACAATTGTCATTGAAGAGATTATTATCACTGACATACAGTGGTGGTAAACATTAAAAATATATTAAGTCAGATGTAAGAAAATTTATGATTTTATGTCTGTTTTCTATATGTAAAAGTTTTAGATTGAAGGAAATCTATGCGTCTATTTATGAATTGGTTGGAAGAAATCATAGTACTGTAATAAACTCACCCACTGTGCGTTGTATATAATATGTCTTCAATACTGTTTTTGATATTTTATTTTTATTTAAAAAAGATATATCTGGGTTTTGTTATAAACCCAAATACAACCTTATACACCTTTCACAGTAAGCTAAAAGCTTGTGTCGTGAAATAGGAGTTTACCGGCACCTGGGATTGAACCACGGACCCCCTGTTCACGAGACCGAGACTCTACCTCCAGGAACTTGATGTTTGTGTGTACGATATGTTTTTCTTTTTTGTACACAGATAAAGAAAAATATGAAAGTAGAAAACTAAGATGCCATTTTGGCATCTTAGTTTTCTACTGATGCCATTCATACCATCGAATATAATAAAATGAGAGTGATGATTCATGTAGCAAATATTTGTTGTCATACATGTCAAATGATGTAAGGGCAAAACTATTTTTGATCCACATGATTTAGTCATATGGGTAGATTCTCAAGGATTAAAGCAACTTGAATAAGTTTTATATACTTGTGTTATGAAATTTAGACAAGTTGTCTGCATTTAGAACGTGAATTATTGAAAATAAATTTCTTTCAATCTTCTAAGAACTTAAAAGACCTAAGATCAAATTCCAAGCATAAATTCAGCGTCAATTGAAAATTGTAAAAAGAGTTCTCTAAAAAACTGATTTAATTATTATTATATTTACTGTCAAAACCACTTGGTTGGTGATCCCTGTGATAGACAAATAATATCACCAACTAGATATTCCTGTCAGATATGCTAAACACAGTGAGGTAGATTGCTTCTCTTCTTTCAATAGCAGAGTGTTACTGGGAAAGCGAAGGGTCGTAGGTCAGATACGTTATTGTTCAGTGTTCTTACGCACACAACCAGAAGGCAAACTTTATTAAAAATAGCATCAACACAAAAAATATTGTCATAGACGTATTTTCATTCATAATAATCTATGAACTTATTTATATTGAAGAACAATTTAAAATGAAAAATATTTTTGTGTTCAAAAAGAAATAGCAGACAAACTTGTTTTCAGAACATGTTGGGCAGTAAATATAAAACATAAAATAAAATTACTTTGTACCATGACAAATCTCTGGGCAATTGCTCATTATTTATCAATCTTAAGGTTTTACAAGGATTGCTCAACTATCAAAAGTAAGTTTAATTAGGTATATTGAGTGTGCATGACTAATTGGTTACCTGTGTAAGTGGACAAGCAGTAATCCTGCTGACATGATGAGTTTGACTCTCTGCACAACTGGATTTGGTTTCTGCTCTTCTTCAGCCGCATGAAGAGCCCTCAGTAGACCAGCACCTGGTGCGTCACCAATTCTGCTGCCATTTGATAACTGGAAAATTAGAAAATTAGAATTTAAAATTATTTATCAAATATATGAATATTGGTATTATTTACAATATAAAAGCATATCTCAAAACTTTGCGAAACTTACTCCAAGACATTTTTTGAGATACATCAGGAATAGACTTCTATGAGAACATTATAAAGATTCTTCAGACAAATCAGGCATAAAAATCAAACAGACATATCTCAATTATTGGAGAACCATTTTTCCACAATGTAATATTGTGCAAAATCCAATCTGAAGAAAAAAAGGCATCCCGATTAGGAATTGGCTCTAGCCTGGCTAATGTGATCACTTACTGTATTCTTAATAATAATTGGATACTTTATATGTGGCGCCGTTAAATTATCTGTGAAAATCACAAGGTCGCCGACATTTACGGATTCCGCCATTCTCACTGTCACAATCTAAGATTCACCAATTGCAATATTCCAATTGGATTTTGCACAATGTTTCATTGTGTAAACACACGGTATATAAATTTAGATGTCTGAATGGGTTTTATCATCCATGTGTTGTGCCCAAAACAGGTAAAGTAAAAAACATTGAAAATTTTCTAAATATAATTTAAAAACTGGCACAGAATAAAGCACAGCTTCTCCCCAAAGCACGAGCTACGCTCAATTTTGGGGAGTAATTGTATTAGGAAAATAAATGTATTGTGTTATTGTTCGATTATTGTAAAATGATATTGTGTTTAATAAACTGTTATTATTATTATTATAAGTAATAAATAACAAAAACATTTTACTTACTTCAGAAACAAGAGACAGGCAAGCTGGATAGAGAGTCATGAAGATCACATAGTTGACTACCACTGACATGCAGGCGTACCAGGAGAGAGCCACTAGTCTGGGTACTCCGCTGAGCACTCCAACTCCCACAAGCAAGGCTTCCACAAGAGTATCTAGAGTGAGAGGGGGGCCCAACAGTTCCATCCCTCTTGCGATTGATTCCCGTACCTCGTGTCCACTGCCCGCTGCCAAAGCCAACCGTGCAAGGAGGGAAGCTTTAGAGACATCGATCAGAAGTAAGAAGAAGAATAATGCATCCCTGAGAACAAAAAATAAAATAAATTAGCATGGTATCCACACAGTCTCCAAGACAAAATAGATCTCCCATTCTTTTTTGTTAAATTTTGAGTGTTTTGAATTTTGTCGTATGTAGTGAAAAATATAATTATTTATGTTTTTTCCAGTACATAGATTTTAATTGAGAGAGAAACCTTTTCACTTTCAAGGACATTGTCAATCCTTCGAAAGACGAAAGACGTCTCTCTATTAAAATCTATATAGTGGGTAAAAACTTTTGTTTTTTTAATTTCATTATGGAATTCTTCTACCTAAACACCCCCACAGTGAATAATATAGTGATGTCTTAAGAATGCAGAGAATTGTGAATTTCACCATATGCACCATGTTTAATTAGTAAGGTTTAGGTTTAACTAGGAATAACAATTCTCAAGCTAGACATAGTGAGCAAGCCAGAGCTAAATGTTTGATAAGCATTATTTTGTGCAGTGGTTCTTAACCTTTTTTCTCCATATCACTACTTTTTAATGAGCCTACTCTCTATTCCCCACCACAGCATCGGTTTTTGACAAATTCAATTTTAATCTATGCAGTGTTTAGTACGTAGATACCTATACGTTATTCTTTTTTGTGTCATTTTACAGCCTTTAATTTTTTTTTGTATATATTAGATTTATTACTAACAGTAAGGGCCGAAATTATAAACGAGGAACCCGATATTCGTAAGTATGTCGACACTTTACGAACGGATGGCGATCTGTTCGTACATTCTACTAGATACTGTATTTATTTATTTATTTTAACACAATATACGGCAATTGCCTTTACAAGTATACAGATAAACTTTATAACGTCACACAATCATTCAACAGATGTACAAAAATATGTATTATTAAACTATTTTGACAATTCGTCAAAATAGTTTAATAATGTCTTAGTTTTCGTGGTCATTATAATGATATCATCATGCGCGCAAATAGGAAACTGGGATTTATAAGTCGTATTTCGCATAAATTTAAAAGAACAAACAGTTTCCAGATTTTGTATTATTCCTTGGTTCGTAGCTCTCTAGAATACAACTCGCTGATATGGTCCCCAATGTACGAGGTGCATATTGATGCATTAGAGAGGGTCCAGAGACGCTTCACGAGAGGTTTGTCATATAGGGCTGGACAGGGCAGATTTTTGAAAAGTTACGAGGATCGTCTTTCCTTTTTTAAGATGGATAAACTGAGGGACAGGAGAATACTTGCGGATCTCACTATGCTTCATAAAATGATCAATGGTAATGTAGATACTGTGTCGGTCAGTTCATTGAATTTTTATGCAGCAAATCCCCGCCTACGTAACCTAAGAACTTTCTTAATGGACAGACATAGTAACAATGTCAGTCAAAATAGTCCAATCAGCAGAATGTGTAGATTATATAATGTTTTATGCTCACATTGCGTGGATGGTGCGGATGTCTTTTGTCATTCACTGACGGTGTTCAGAAGGAGTGTTGCCTCCAACTTTGGTATCTTTGTAGATTGACATTTTTTGTTTTTTTGATCGGTGCTTGTTTGGTGCAGGTTCAGTTTGTACTGGGCCTGCGGTGATTGTGATCTGCTTTTGTTTGATTGGTTTTTTTTTCTATCATTCTTTTGTTAACATTAATATGTGTATGCTGTAGACACACTTAATTGGGGGGTTGGCCTGGCCGAATCAATGTATGCTATTTTTATTTTTTTGTGTGTATTTTGTCAACTTTCTGTTTGTGTCTCTGATTAATAAATAAATAAATAAATAAAAAGAAATATTTTTGCCTACTGTACCCATTGTTTTCAACCGGTGGTCACATAAGATCTTGCCTGTCCCTTTTATCTACCTGCTCCCCATTCATAAAAACTTCACCCAACAATCTCATAATTTACACAAAAAAATGAGTAAGGGCCGATATTATAAACGAGGAACCCAATATTCGTAAGTATATCGACACTTTACGAACGAATGGCGATCTGTTCGTAAATTCTACTGGATACTGTATTATAAAACTATTTTGACAATTCGTTAAAAAGAAATATTTTTGACTACTGTACCCATTGTTTTCAACCGGTGGTCACATAAGATCTTGCCTGTCACTTTTATCTACCTGCTCCCCATTCATAAAAACTTCACCCAACAATCTCATAATTTACACAAAACAAATGAGTAAATGACAGCGATGCTATGAGAGTATATCCTAACAAAACACGTGCGTAGATTCATCTATTGTTATTCCTTTCTCTCTTCAGGCAAATTGTGAGACAGCAATGCTAGTCGTCAAATTACCAAAAACTAATCCCTGGTCGGTCGGCCAGTTGAAGCCGATGGTAAAATTTTAATGAAATAATATTAACGGATGTTTATAATACTAAAAAACGAGTAGTTATATCAAACTTTGGACCAATTAAAAATAACTTGAGCTAACGGACTTTTATAATATTGGCCCTAAATGACAGCGATGCTATGAGAATATATCCTAACAAAACACGTGCGTAGATTCATCTATCGTTATTTCTTTCTCTCTTCAGGCAAATAGTGAGACAGCAATGCTAGTCGTCAAAACTAACCCCTGGTCGGTCGGCCAGTTAAAGCCGATGGTAACATTTTACTGAAATAATATCAACGGATGTTTATAATGCTGAAAAACGAGTAGTTATATCAAATTTTGGACCATTTTAAAATAACTTGAGCTAACGGACTTTTATAATATTGGCCCTAAGAGAACATTTTGATATAATATGGATTTTTTGTATGCATGAAATTCCCCAACTGGCAACTCAGCCATTCCCCACCAGTAGGAAATTCCCCACAGGATAAGAACCACTGATTTAGTGAATATGGGTGCACAGGTTCAGAATCACTGATTTAGTAAATATGGGTAGTCTTCAGTAGGTACAAGCATACGTAATAATGTAACGCGTAACTTTGTGGTTTATGGAGTTCTCGTGAGCAGAATACATAATACGCGTTCTATAAACAAACGCAATGAATCTATTCCATAATAAAAAAATAATAAGCAATGAATATAATATAGATAAAGGTACTAAGTATTGGTTATTATTTTATATAGTTATGTAATATCGTCCCTCGTCTGACTAACTGTCGTAACTGACTTTTTTGGCAAAATTGAGTTATGACCGCCACCATGTATTGTGATTTGATACGCATGTTCTCACCGAAGATCACAGCTGTAGCTGCTGCCATTATCCTGGAACAGCTTTCTGATTTGTTGTCGTATCTACGAATTAATCAAAATAATATCTTACTAACGGACGTAAGTGCAGATACTACAGTTAGTGTGATTTTTTATAAATGAAAAACATATCCAATGTAGGTCCTATCTTGAAATACGATACTTAGTATAGACATTAACTGGGAATAACTTTTTATTTATTTTCACATAGGATAGTATTTTTCTTTGTTGGAATCATTTTAGTAGAAATTCTCAATATCCCGATCATAATTTAAGTACTGAAAAAATTAATATGTCAAATATTTACGAAGTGCAGCCACAAGATTTTGAAGTTGACGGCTCACTGAGGGAAATACTAAGAAAAAAATCTTCTAAGGTCAATAAAAATAAATAAAAATAAACAACTAAAAGATCACAGAATGGAGTATATGACCCAAGTATCCAAAAATATTGTTGCATAGTGAATACTAAAACCTGCGTGAAACATTGAAATTTGTTAGGCAGCATCTCGTCAATGTTTTCTTTTCAACGAATATACTCCCGAAATAATTTGAGAAAATTTTCGGAGTCTTGAAGAAATTTTACAATTTATTATCATCATCTGCTAGACGGACATCAGATATGCCGGCCATTTTTTTAAAATACATAAGTGTTGGAAAAAAAACGGTTGAAACAGCTATCGATAGTTACTTCGGCGAGGATTTTAGATAAAGAAAATCGAGGCGATCGAAAAGCTTTTTACATTGATCTGAGAATGAGTCGCAATATTGAGGAACAAATTGAGAGATTTCCAAAAGTTGAGTCTCACTATTGTCGTGAAAAGACGACATGAAAATACTTGCATAGTGACTTGACATTGAGAAACATGTACGCTATGTTTCTGGATACTTTGAAAAACAATACTGAAAAACTAGGTTTTGTATCATACAGAAGAGTTTTAATATAAAAAAAAACCTGTCTTTCCATCTACCGAAAAAGAATCAGTGTAGCTTGTGAACGACATATTGCGAAAGCTCAGAAGATGTTAAAACTAAATTGAAAAATCAATATCTTAAGCATGAAAATGAAAAAAAATACTTGTTCGTCCTGCTAGAATGGTTGGCAAAACAAAAGCTCAGCAAGATTCTATAACACAGTGTGCTACGTTTGATATGCAGCAAGTTATCAACTTACCAATCAGCAATGTAAGGGCAGTTTTCTATAAAAGACGTTTATTAGTATATAACTTCACAATATACGATATACCTTCTGGTGAGTGCTATCGTTACACGTGGCATGAAGGTGCAAGCAAGAAGGGTTCCTCTAAAATTTAATCTGCGATTTTTCTTTTCTGAATATGTACTCGTATGATGAAAAATGTTATAAAAAGTATATTTATTTGCCGACTGCTGTTGCGGTTAAAACAAAAATTCAATAATCGCTTCTACCTTAATTTACTTTATAAATAATTCAAGAAATAATAATGAAATAAAATAACGTATCTGTTCCATGTCACGGACAAAGTGAAGGGGATTCGGTACACAGTGCTATTAACTATGCGCTTAAGAAAAGTGGTAATATCTTTGTTCCTAGTCAATTACTTCCTGTTTTCAAATTAGCAGGTAGAAACAAACCTTACATCGTTACACCCCTCAACTGTTCAGATTTTTTGGATTTTAAGAAATTATCCATTGAGCTACGTCTTCTTTCCCTTCGAATGACGACACAGGGCTAAATGTAAACTGAACGGAGATGACGTAATTTTCAGTAGAAAAACACAGTCTTACTAAGTTTTCTTTTAAAACTAGTGATGGCGAAACAAATTATCGTTCAATATACTTGAAACGACAAGTATTTAACATAATATTGCATAACGAGATTTCTCAACTCAAATCCACTCCATCTAAAATTTCCCAGGCAAAATCTGCTGACTCGATGTCTTTGACTACTGGCGATACACCGATGATAAGATTACTCAAGCACGCTGAGTTTTATAAGTCCCTCCATCACTAAATTCGTTGTTTTGAAAATAATCACGAAATTTTATTTATTAACATCTGATGATGAGGATGAGAATTCTCGAACACCATAATCTGCATAATAATTTATTTTTTAGTGATTTACTATCATTTTATTTCCCATAAAACTGCTCTTATTACAGTGTAAACACTCTTGTTAATTAATATACTTTCTTAAATTATAAAATCGTTTTATTTTCACCTTTGACTCTTAAAATAGTTAAGTCCTATCTGAGCATAACTAAATATGGCCATGGGAAAAAAGTCTCACAAAGGGTCCTATCTACTTTGACGGTGCATAAAAATAAATCCAATATACTTATGGAAATTTAATTATCACAAAAATAATTCAGAGATTCATAAAAATACAAATAAAATAATAAAATACATTTAGACTCTTTCGTTTAGCTGGGAGAGACGAAACTATGCACGCCAAAACACTAAAAATGCTCTCCTGAACAATTTACATTTTACCAGTTACGACAGTTAGTCAGATGAGGGACGATATAAACGGTACACAGGTAATAAGTAATAGAGACAGTTACTCTAATTATTATTATTAGATATTACAGACGGCATACTTAAACTTACATCATAATATTATGATTAACTATTTCATAAATTACGGAAAGAATTTACATTTTTTCATGGGGTTCCCAGCAATAAATAAATCTCTCAACCTTTTCTGTGAGTTTTCGAGTGTCCTGTAGTGTAAAGGTCAGGTATTCGTAATAAAACATTATGCGTAAGATATTTGACATATTGGATTCAGCGATCAGATATGGTTCCCATCCTGAATATCTTATTTTCATTAGCACGTAGAGGAATACTTTAATATTTATTAAATGCAGTTTTATTAAACGATTCAAAGTTTAGTTGGCAGTACGACAAGTTAATGTTAAGCAATGAGCAGGTATATTGTAATGAGGTGTAGGTATTATTTTGATAACCCGACGACAGATCAGCAGATAATATTTACTAAATACAGCGTCGTTTATGCATAGAATAGTTCATACGAAAAATTGGTGGTGAGTCCAATCAACTCTGCGGTCCAAAATAATTTCATATAAATCAATCTTAAACAAGTGTTGAGTTAAAAAAATTGTTATTTTCTTATTTTATGGGTACTTTTATGACTTAGTCAGGTATATAGTACTCACTTATAGGTACGTAGTAGGTACAAGCGAGACAAATAGCATCTTAATGTTATGGAGTGAAACAGAAAAAGTATGTTGTCTTGATATAAAGTTTGGAACTTGATGTCAGAGAAAATTTATACTGCGTTACTAATCAATGATTCGTCGCAGGCTAAATAATAGCATCAGACCTCTTGATTGTAGGCAGAACCATGTCTACACGATGTAACACTGTGCAAAATCTAATCGGAAGAAGTGAAAAAGGCGTCCCAACCTTCGGAGTCCATAGACATCGTTTACTAATTCCACCAATGTCCCGATATAAGGTCCTCCATTCGAGAAATTACCGTTTTTTTAGAGACTCATATTTCAGATCTCGAATAGGTCAAGATTTCCTATGTAAATGGTGCCAGAACGATTAAGTTCAACGCTTTATCGGCTGCTAGTTCGATCAGCAACAAAACAATAAAATAATTAGTAAATAATCTAAAGAAACAATAGTATGTCTATGTCAGCGCTATGGTGTGGTGTGTGATATTATTATATAGATGCGTATGTATGATTATATACGTATATGGATGTACGTATATTATGGAAAGTGAAACCTGTCCGAAGTACCGTAATACTGTATAGTAGGTATATTATTATATAGTGCTGGACTGGTATAGTGTAAGCAGCGTATCGTCACGTAACATATGAAAGTTTATGCGGCGCTATCGATATAATATTATAACTGATACTGATACCGATACTGCCTCCTCCTGTCAGACAATAGACGCCAATCAGCTGTGCAGTGTGCGCCATTCATTAGGTATGAACATAAAATATATAATAGTGAGTTACAATCCATTGGATTGGTCTGCAACGACGTTGGATTTTCTTCTCCATTCCTCCCTATTTTCAGCTAGTCTCTTTAGTTCTACTACGTATGTGGCGCAGTTCATGTCCTTCTTCAGTTGGTCCATATAGGTACCTATCTCTTGATCGACCTCTACCATTTCTGCCTTAATACCTATTATGTTACACTATACTACAATGGATTTTCTAGGTCATCTGCAGGTTTGTGAAAAATCAGAACAACAAAAATAATAAAAATCTTTATAACACAAAACATATAGGTACCTACCTATAAAATGAAAACACATCACGCTACGTAATACAGTAATAACAAATGTATCACAATCAACAACTATTGACTACTGTTTGATGTATTGCTTACTACATAGGTACCATTTTTTAGCAATATTGCTAAGATAGATGTGCGGGGTCACACGGTTTGATAAGATCCGAAATTCATACATTCGTGGGAGTCTGGGTGTGCGGAATATCTCTGATAAGATACAGGAGAGCAGATTGCGATGGTACTGCCATGTGTACAGTAGACCATCTGAGTATGAAGGAAATAAAGTACCTACAATGTATCGAAGTTACGGGCAAGAGTGCGAGAGGAAGGTCAAAGCACAGATGGCGTGAAGTAGTGAGATAAGACGTGCGGAACTGCGATGTCTCCGTCGAGGATACACTCGACAGAATCAAGTGGCGAAATAAAACTAGAAAGGCACCACCACCATGTGAGACTAATAAGTGTCCAAAGAGAAAAATATTTTTAGTTAAGACTGTCTTATATACTTATATAGGTATGTGTATTGTTTATTTACAGATTCATAAAATTTATTAGTGCGTCATTTTATCAATATAGCAGTGTGCTTTGATATTTTGTAACAATATAACGGAACATTTTTGATCTACGAGTATAATCTGTGTAATATTACGTTGTAATTATTTTTTGTATTGAATGTTTGTTCAGTGAGAAATAAAAAATAAAACAATATGGAACTAATAATTTTGTGCAACGGGCGATTTTATAGCAGAGCCTATTATACCTACGTAGAAACTAACGATTAATATCTACGTACTGTATTAAAATTAAAAAAAAGTTCTCGATAAAAAAGGCCTTCCACTCTTTTACGGAGTTTTTTTAGTGTTTTGTACAGGGCAGGTATCCATAACATCACGAAAAAGACATTAACATCTTCGATTTAGCGATAAGGTATAGAGTATAGATACGTCACCAATTTTGCATATCTTGATTTTAATTGACATGGAGAGGACAATTTGCATGTTTATAACATGCAGTTAGTCCACTAGCTATCCCATTAATGGGAGACGCAGTAAAGGTATACAATAAAATACGACACCTTGATTAATCTAAATAAACATCTTTAGAAAAAAAAGAAACTTTTTTCTTTTATTCCTACATTAGTCCTTTTTGTAATTTGTTCATAACCATTCTGTGTAGGTTGGTACCAATATTTAATTTCGCTTCGACACTTTCTGTGTTTCATACATCTATGATCGAGTTTAGTATACGAGTGGTGCAGCGCGAAACCTAGGGAGGATCTACTCGCCCGAAAAAATAGAGTGAAATGAATTGGTATTTACTTATTTAGTGAGTTTTAGTAAGTGACTAAATAGCTTGACTAAAATATTGCCGTTCAGACACGTTTGGTTACTAAATTACTAGTCACTCGACTAAATTTCTTGCCAAGTGCGAACAAGGCTTAGTGGCTGTAGTGCAGTAATAATATTCATCGTTGCATTGAAATTGACTTGATAATACTCATTATTGTTTTATTCACTTCTTGAACGTGTTTGTGCAGTGGTGTTCTACGCAACAGATACAACTAAGAAATAATATATTTTGCTAGCAATAAAATACAATCTGGTTATCTGTATTCAATTTCTTTATAAAAATATCTTTCACAAGCGGAATAGATAATAAACTTTCTGCATGCAATAAATTCGTTTTCCCCGTATCATTAAAGACATTCAGGGAAAGTGACGTACTGAATTATTTATTTATTCCTTCATCACACTAGAGTCTTGAACAAAATTATTATAAAAACATATGCCAAATAGAACACATAAAAATCTATCATAAAATTAACAAGTAAAATACGCAAGAGTTCCGGGAAGCCCCCAGCAAAGAATTGATATCCCACTCTTTTTCGCAAGTTTTTGAATGTGCTGTAAAAGGCAAGTGTTCGAAAAAATAAAGTCAATTTACATCTTTAATTCAGTGATGAGATTTGTCACCCATCCTAAATGTCTTAATTTTTTGTTAGCATGGAGAGGACAGCTTGCATGTTCATGACATGCAGCTGGTTTGCTGGCTACCTCAATTGTGGGATATGCCGTCATAGTAAAGTCGTATAGCAAAATACATAACAAAAGAAGAAAATTAAAAACGAATTCACAAACAAAAATGTCAAAATTTGTCAACACTCAGAGATAAAGACGACAGACAATATTTAATAATCACTTAAAAATAAAGACATACAGAACGAGTGACATGTCTCAAATTAAATAAATAAAGTAATTGCTATCGCATTGCTCTGTCCCTGGTCTGGCTGCTCTGTGATGAGGCAATAACTTGACCGTTTGTTACTACGATACACGCGTATTACGTAGGTAGGTACCTACTAATAATGCACGCATCTCATCACGACTTATCACGCTCCTCTTCCGCGTTTCCCTTCACCCATCTTATCACGTCTTGCGTAAACTTTTGCCTGACAAACAGGCCGAAATTCGGCAACCATGAAAATGCATTATTTTTAGAAACTTCGCCGAAATATCATATTTAATTTGCACAATGCAATAAAGGATAATATCTTAAGCGAATAGAATATGAAAGGCAGAAGAAAATATCGTCGGTGGATTTACGAAACCTCGTATGTGCATTTATCAAGATTTTACAGGGGATAAAAAAAAACTGTTTTACTGGAAGACAGTTACGCGGAAGGTGTCTTAGAAATTCTAAAGTATGTTGGATTTCAAGGCATGTATCGTTCTTTAGATCCAAGAAAAAGCAGCACGTAACAGATTTAACTATCTCAAATGCGGTTTGACGAGACAAATAATTTGTAATCAATATTTTTGAAAAAAAAAATACACATGGAAGGTTTTGTGGATCCATCGACGATATATATAATAGGATTTCCGCTCTTTTTTGTAAGTTTTCGAGTGTCCTGTAAAAGGCAGATATTCGTAAAATACTAAAAATGCGACATTTAACATCAAAAATTCTGCGATGAGAAATAACCACCATAAATATCTTATTTTTCTAGCGCGGAGATTAAAATACGTCATCGTCAAAATCTTGATACAGCAAAAAAGTATTAACCTTTGCACCTTTTAATTCTGCATAAAATATTCTATTTTTTAAAAATAAACCACATTACCAGTAAATACTTATTCTATTAGCATTTAATAACATATCACATTTACTGTTTTTATTGATATCTAACAAAATTATATGCCTTATAATATTATTATTTCCGAGGACAAAAACTGTATGTATTACTTTTTTAAGTAGATATGTTAGTTTATGTGATTAAAGGTATAAAGGTAATAAATAAAACTGTTTAACGTATGTATATTACTTTATATAAAACAATTTATTTTTATATTTCACTTAATTTTTCGAGTCGTAATATGGTTCTTACAAAATGTTTTATATGATACATGGAATTCATTTAACCCTTTAAGGTTTAGGGGAAGCATACTTCCGAAATATACAATGAGTTTCTTTAAATGAGACAATTAGTGCGTCTTCATTTCAGATATATTTCCAGAAAGATACGACGTTATGAGTATGTACAGATGTGATGTGGAAAATGAAAATCAGTAGTATAGTATGTATGTTGATTCAAATTCAAATATTTTTACTAAAATAAAATTTACAATTTAATAATATTACATACCTACACACCTTATCACTAAAAAAAACACATTTATTACATATTTGACCCTCAAAATTGAGCAGTGCTCGTGCTTTGAGGGTTTAAACATATTTTATATAATTTAGATAAAACAATAGCGCTCACCAAACAACAACAAAAACAAACACATATCCACAATACAAACAGCAACCAAATACAGTTTCTTAAAAAACTCAACACAACAGAGCAGTTGAACAGCCATTTAAAATATCTTTCAGATTCAATTTAAAACTCTGAATTTTTTTTGTAGAATCATACTTGGATTTTTTGTCCATTGTCCTTGGATTTATATTTTGCCACTACAATATGAAAATTTTATGTTGCATTCGTCATAATTTTTATGATCTTGTGATATTTACTTTAATAATATAAATGCTCAAAAATGTACGATTATGAAATCGATTTTTTTTATGATATTGCGGTTCTTTACTTTCATGTTTTATTTTTCCTTTTTTTGCATTAAGAACACCATAATATTTTTTCTTTTAGTATTATAAACATTATAACTAATCATAATGTTACTAATTTTTAATAAAACTAATATTTTTTATGTTACGAGTCCCTTTATGGACTAAGGAAAATATTTATTGGATATTTTTTTTTCTAAAACCATAACAATTTAAAATGTTGCTTCATTGTATTTTTTAATAATAATTTTGATAATATAAAAGAGATGCATATTTAAATAGGTACTTGTGAAAACATTACGGTCTTACGGTTTTAAAAGGGTTAAAATATAATATGCTATCTGTATCAAAATGATTTAAACTATAAGCACTATTGGGTATTAATTTGAAGTAAAAACACAATACCTAACTACAGATAAAAATATACACAAAAAACGTGAAATCGTTAAGTCAGTTTACATCCAAAACCATACAGAATATCTTTAGTATAGACTAGAAATTAGTACGGAAAAATTGGTAATGCGGCCAATCAAACCATGGGGCCCAAAGAATTTCATATAAATCAGTGTTAAGAAGCGTTGGTTCAAAAGGTATGAATTTTTACTTCAGATGTACAATATACAATGAGTATTTTGTCAATACATAATACAGTATGCAACTGTAGGTACATTGAACAAGATGTATGAATGAACATCGTGCAAATAATGATTGCACGTACGGCGCACACTTACATCTTTGAGAATGTTATTATAAATTGTACTCACATGATATTTAAACTTATTATATCAATGTAGACAAGAGGAATGTAAGATGAGATATTTTCAAAGGTTTTAAAATATTGATAAAATATATATAATTTCAATTACAAGTCAAATTGTTTTCTAACAATACTGAAAAGCAAAAAGTATAATACCATGCGATAAAACAGGTATAATTATAAAAAAACTTACTGCGATTTCACAACACAAGGATATTGCATACAGTGATGATACTACGGAATAATTTTAGGTTAAAAATAAACTTTTTATGCACGTCTGTCTTTGCACAGTATTTTTATTTCCAAAACATAAAAGTAAAAAGAAATTATTAGCCAAACAGATAAATAAGAGTCTTAGGACTCCTGAAATATCCGGGAAAAGAGGTTATTTCAACAATTCTAAAACATGCAATAATTCATACGTGTTATCCTGTTCATTGTGCTCAGTACGCGTCTATGTTCGAGGATCTTGTCTTCGTGATCTAGTCATTTGATCCTAGGATGGCTACGTCTCCGAGCACCCTTTTTCTCATCCATGTTTATTTTTTATTTCTAGTCATTCTGTCCTCTTTCATTCTTTCCACAAACCCAAACCATCGCATCTTATTTGCTAAAATTATAATGTACCTATTTTATTTATTAACATTTGTTAAGCACTGAGATGAATATTGAATTACCACTACAATAACAGTGGGATTACATTTTCTGACAGATGCTCAAGTGGAATAACACAGACAGAGACTGTCTGACTGATGTGTGATGGCTGCTGGCGGGTTAAGGCGCGAATATTATTCTTTTAAGTATATTCAATAAAATTAATACTTTTATATTGCAATAAATTAATATTGTACCGATAGCAAAGTTGTTTGTTTATTGTACACGACAACTATAAATAGGTGTAAGTAATCAATAAATTAACGCTTCTCGTGGAGTTAATTATAAAACACATTAAATATTATTGATGTTAAAACTATTATATTTAAATATAACGAGTGTATATAAATATAACATATTAGGTATTACTCAGAGCCATACTAGAAGTAACGGTATTACTATACCCTCATGTATTCCAAGTGGGGGTAGGCAGAAAGAATGGAAGTCTAAATAGCTCTATCTTTACATACTTCTACATTCATACAAAATCTCGAGTAAAATGACTCTTTCTCTTTTGTGTTTGTTTAATCTGTAGTAGAATGAAACGGTTGTTTCATTTTATTCAATTCTGTTTTTCTACTGCTTGTGTACTAATACAATAAATAAATCAATATTACGTAGGTCGGTAGTGTCTGTTAAGTTTTCACACAAGAATGGGGTTCCCCGGATTTGACACAACAAACAATGAAATGATTAACATATCATTTTCCAAGTAAGACAGATCACAGTAGTGGCATGTAGCATGTAAATCAGGATTAATAATAAATTGCAAGCATATAACTATTATGTAGATGAAAGTCGACGATCTTGAATATGCGGATGATCTAGCCCTTTTTGATACATCTGTGGACGGATTACAGTGCAACGCTAATGCTCTTTATGAAAATTCCTTGCGCCTTGGCCTTCGTATCAACGCTGGTAAAACGGAGTACATATGTAATAGTACATGCACGAGTACTCACACCCCACTAATGGTTGGCAATTCCCAAATATCTCAGGTTAGTAAATTCAGGTACCTGGGAGCAACCATAACGCCAGAGGGTGATCTTCGGTCGGAATTACCAATCCGCATAGGAGCAGCTAGCGGGGCTTTCAACAACATGAACAAAGTTTGGAAGGCGTCTGGACTCAGAATCAGGTCAAAATGTCGTTTGTTCAATGCGTGCATCATCCCAATCCTTCTATATGGCTGCGAGTCTTGGCACTTAACCAAGGCTCAAGAGCGGAAGATACTAAGCTTTGAAAACAAGTGTCTTAGAAGGATTTTGGATGTCAGATGGTATGAACATGTTACAAATGATGCTGTGCGCCGGCGCACCCAGCAGAGACCTGTAATCTCCGTAATACAAGAGAGACGATGGTCCTGGCTGGGACAAGTTTTGAGAATGCCCAATGATAGTTGGCCAAAAAGAGCACTGTTCTTCCGTCCGCAGGGGTTCCGTAGGCCCGGGCGTCCCTCTTTCACAATACACCGTTCCTATGACAACGATATCAGAGCGCAAGGAATGTCGTGGGAAGAGGTGACGCAATTGGCACAGAGACGCTCTGAATGGAGGAGGCTGGTTTCTGCCCTGTGCTCCCGAGAGGAGCGTTGAGGGCGATGATGATGATGATGGAGTTCCCAGGAAAGAATAAAACTTTTTTCAATTTTGAGTGTCTTGTAAAAGGTAAGTGTACAAAGTACATCACGAACAACATTTTAATTGCTGGTATTTAAAACGTATTAAAATCATATTTTCTCTTAACTAAATTTATAATGTGTTAAAAAGATATAATTGTTACATCCTATTTTTAATTTAATAAAACCAATGTAAGTACAAAACATTCTATTTTTATTTCACATAACATAATTCACATCCAATCATATTATAACAAATGCTTCACATTTAACAGAATTTGCTGAATACTATTTCTTTATAAATTTAACAATTCTTTCTATTCAAACGATACAACATGTCCTATAATTAATTAGGAAGTATCAAATTATTTGTTGGTTTTCTAATACATATATACCAGCAAATAAATTATTTAATATATTCAATCCAGCAATGAGGTACGCTACTCTTTTGAACGTCTTATTTTTTATAGCATGAGGAGGACAACTTGCATGTTCATTACATGCAGTTAGTCTTCTAACAACCTCACGTGTGGGAGATTTCGAGATGGTATAGATATAATAATAAACAATATATATAAACATTCGACAGTGGACCGGTGTCAGAACCGTGGAGGAGCTGTTTCGCGCCGCCCAGGACAGGAAGGCTTTCTCTCAAATGGTCGTCAACGTCGGGGGGACCCGGCAGAACATATGAAGAAGAAGAAGAAGATAGATATAATCCATCCATCCCATCACGGCCTCTCCTACAATTGGGGTATTCAGCGGACCAACTGGTTGTTTAATAAATATGCAAGTCGATCTTTCCGTGTCAATAAAAGTTAAGACATTCAGGATGGGTGGCATACCCCATCGCTGAACTCAAGACGTTCAACGTCTTACAATGTGATGTTTCACAAATACCTGCCTTTCATAGGAAACACAAAAACTTAAAAAGAATAGGAGACATATTCTTTATCTGGGAATTCAGTGAATAACAAATTCTACTTTAATATATTTATATGATTTTTGTATTATCAACGCTCCTCTCAGAAGCGAAGGGCAGAAACCAGCCTCCTCCATTCAGGGCGTCTCTGTGCCAAAAATATGTGTATGTGACAAAAAATCATATAAATCCGTCAAATGTAATTACAACAAGAAAAATAGTAGACAAATAAACTTACTTTAGATCAGACATATCTCCCCGCAAAAAGTTGATGACTGAAGATGTGAAGACTACACTGGATACCATGGCGAACATGCCGGCGATAGCTGAAACAAATAGATAAATAATTATTACAATCATGTAAACGAAAGATGGTTTGGAAAACAGACAATTACAATTATACAAATACAATTACATTACAATTACAATATTTACATTCAGGGTGTGTTTTTTACACAACTTGAATATCTTACCAAATTGTTGATATACGTATTATGTGAAATGCATTTTTTTTATGGCATAGCATCTTACAAAGATGATTTGATTTGGGTCAAGAAATGCACAGTTCGTGGCACTTAATTAAAACCTGCCTATTACAGAATACACGAAAACTTAATGAAAAGAGCGAATTTTTGTTTAGAGGTTTCCACGAATGTAATGTAATGATTGTCGAAATTATGAAAGAAGTAAATGAACTGAATTTTGAATTTTACAAAGTTGGCATCTTCCATAAGTAGGGGAGCCAATATATTTACTGCACGTATAGTAAATATGCAAGCTGTTCTCTCCGGTTAGTAAAAATAAATTGGTGGTAAACCTCATCATTGCTGACTTGAACGTGGTCTTTTATAAATCTATCTATCTATTCCCTCACGCCGTATCCCAAGTGGGGTAGGCAGAGAGAACGGAACGCCAATTAGATCTGTCTTTACATACTTCTTTCGCTTCCTCCATAGTCATACAATTTCTCATGCACGCACGTCGGTTTCTTTTACTCAAAACACGGCCGTCCTTGAGAATTTGATCTACATGTTCAAGCTATGTAGTTCTCGGACGCCCGCGCTTCCTCACACCCCTCCTTTCAGCCAAGTATATCCTCTTTGTCATTCTTTCCTCTTCCATTCGTTCCACATGACCAAACCATCTCAATTTATTTACACGCATTCTATCCACAACACTTCTCATTCATCCACTCATTCTTCTAATATCGTCATTCCTCACTCTATCACGCAACGTTTTACCAACCATCCTTCTCAGCGATCTCATTAACACAGCATTTAATCCACTTTCGTCCATCTTCAACCATGTCCACGTTTCGCTTGCATACATAAGTGTCGGTACCAGGATGGTATTGTGCACTAGCAAAATACTTGCTTTTTTACAAGACACTCCATAAGTAACAGAAAATATAGGGATACTTATTATTTGTCGAGGACTCCACGTCCAGGCATTTAGTTGCTACGTCCAATAATTAAATAAATCAAAATATAAACGCAAACAAGTTAATTTTATACTATTATTTGATTGATTGATAATGTTTCAATTGAAATCGAATTCACTTAGCGTCAGGTGTATGTAAATATACATAGATTAATAAAATAAACACGGGCGGTATATTATCAAACGTTATCATTAAGAAAAGTAGTCAGGTAACTAGCGAGTTGACCTGTGACAAGGACACTAAGATCACGACTCTCACCATCAATTTGTGTTTGATGATTGCGTAACTAATAATTTGTTTAAAATATTTATTATCTCTTGAAAGGTTTACATTCGATGACGAGTATTGGGGAAATAAATCACTGAAGTCAGGCTATGCCTGTGATATAAAGTTGCTTTTGACAATGATAATTTTTAATTGGCAATAATAAAAAGAATTTTATATTTGAAAATATAAATAACAATAGTAATAAACATGCATACATAAATGAAATGTAACGATAGTTTAGTAGTAGGTGTACAACACTATTGACGCAACAAAAAATAGGAGAAAAAGGAAAAAAGCTCACTCAGTAATAACCTACCCCGTGAAGTCCCCAGTAAATAAAAAACAGTCTACTATTTGAAATGAAATGAAACTTAAAGTTTTGTATTTCCCTCCTTGCAATGAATCAATACATTTTAGATACTAACCAATAAAGTTTAATTTATTTTTTTATCAATAATAGACAATAACGATGATCACAGTATCATACATCATCATGGACATCACGTATGTTCTTATCACTTTTTCTTATTATCACACCTCACCATGGGTTCCCAATAATGGTTCCAGACGAGCCAGTCAGGGGCAACCCCCACAAAGACGAAACTATGGATGATTTATGTCTATTTTACCACTACTATACCACCATGGCATATCCTAGAAGTGGTGTAGTCAGTAGACCAGCTGCATGTAGAAACAAAAAAAACAGTGTTATTTCTTATTAAATTATTCAAACAAAATCCTCTTTTATTTCTACAATATACGGTGTGAGTTTTTTTGCACATTTGAAATACTGCAGACAGAACAATACAAATTAAATCAAGACAAGGATTTTATATTCATGTTTTGAAGATTACACGTTTTGATTTTGAAACAAATGTGTCGCTTCCAGCGCGGTATAAAAGCTGTAAAAATAATATACAACACAAATGAAAAAAAAGGAGATCAACAACACTCGTGTAACAAATTAACTATAGTTATGGGGCAAGAAATAAAATAATATGTGGGTATGTATTAGCAAATATATGAAATCTGACATATTATATACTTAGTTTTGGCATCTAAGTGTAATCGAGTATGTAGGTACCCAGAGTCTAGAATGGGTCTATGGTGTAGAGCCGCATACGATAAATTTAATTTCCCTGGATATAAAGATAAAAATAAATCAATTTAATGTGGACATTTTAATAAGTCACCTACGGCCGCATTGAAATATTGAGTCTAAATTTTTATCATATTTTTTATTTTTGGGAACGTTGTCCATGGACACCGTAAGTGATTATTCAAGCCAACCTAGGAGAAGAGATGGTCCTAGTTGAACCACGTTTTGAGAATGTTCAGTTATAGTTAGCCAAAAAGATCAATGTTCTTTCGTCCATTCGTAGTGACAAAAAGGATATACTTGTCTGAAAGGGGTGTGAGGAAACGCGGGCATCTAAGAATCACGTGGCTTGATCACGTGGATCAAACTTTCAAGGACGGCCGCGTATTGAGTAAGAGGAGCCGACGTGCGTGTATGACAAACAGTATGAATGTGGAGGAAGCTAAGGAAGTGTGTAAAGATAGATCTGTTTCCGACAAGGGTTCCGACAGCTAGGACGTTCCTCTTGCACAATATACTGGTCTTATAACGACATCAGAATGCTAGAATGTTGTGAGCCAAGGTGACTCAGTTGACGCAGAAACGCTCTGAATAAAGGAGCCTGAGATGATGAAAGCCAATACATAAGCGTTGGGACGCCTTTCACACTTTTTCCAATTGGGTTTTCCACAAAGTTAAATTGTGTAAAAATGGTTTTTCAATTAAGGTCCGAATGGTTTTGTCCTTAGAATATTATTTTTATATGATTCGCAAAATTAATTGGTAGCATTAAGGTTAGTAGGTAGGTACACACAGGTAAAATGAAATGTAGTTAAGTGAATTACAGCATTAGGGTTAATGTCATAATACGAGTATATTGTGTAACTCACTACTACATCAAACATGTTTCTTATATGAAGTATCATATTATTATGTAGGTAATAAAAGATATGCAGTAATATTTATAATGCGGAGATCAGAATGATCGTTTGTAGGTAATGATTAACGTCAGGCATTAACGATTAACAGATTACCGAGTTAATAATGTCCGATTTTTTATTAACATCAATAATGTTAAGGCAGATAGATAGTCATGGCTGCACAACATTCTTGATTGGATCGGAATACGACGGGTGGAGGAGTGGCACCAGGGTGATAACAAACGTTAGGGGGACTTGATACGGCGCTCGTAGAAGAAGTAACGTAAACTTGTTCTGGTACAATAACTGGTTTCTTGAAAAAAAATTTTTTTTGATTTTTAAAAATTAATAAAAATTGGGTAGTTGTAAAAGATTGCGCCTTTGCGATAAAATCGCCCTCTGTATACAATTGCACGTGTTGTGATTAATGCACAGTAAAGAATAAATAAATAAAAATATTATAATACTTTAATTTTCAGTCCCTTGACTTAATTGTATCGATTAAGTGGACATGTGTTAGATTTTTGAATTATAACGATTGAAAAGTAAAGAAATAAAAATTTTCGTTAAGAAATTAACGATTGAATCAGTTAAATTTTCGATTAACGGTGCCCAGTTCTGGAAATGTTTATTATAACACATAATTTTATGATGATAAAATAAAATTGTTGAATAAAAACCTAGTAGTGATCTTGACACAATATAATACGATATAATAAACATCAAACGTGTATGTAGTAAGTTTGAAACCATGTCCATAATTTTGTAAATTAAATATCGTTATTTGGTAATAACAACAAACAATTTTCATAATAAAATAGGTACATACATATACAATAATGTATGCAAAAAATAAATTAATTTGCATTAAATTAGTTTAATAACTAGCTTTATACCCGACATCGCATATCTCAAAAATACTCGTTAAATTGACGAATTTGTAAAAATAAAACATGAACATCGACGTGCCACTCATTCTGAATGTCTTCAACTTTTATTGTCACGGAGAGAACGATATGCAAGTTTTAACATGCAGTTGGTCTACTGGGTATCCCACTTGAGGGATATGTCGTGATGCCATCAAAGTAGTAGTTTGCGTAAAGGGTTTACTTATTACTTGTTTGATAAAGGTGTCTACAGAAAACACAGTGCAAACATCAACCAATCAATCAATTTACACGCTGCTCCTTGTAGCACAAGACAGAAACCACACTCCTCCAATCAGAGCATTTTTGAGTCAGTTGTGTCACCTGTTTTAACGATATTCCTAAAGTTTTGTTGTTAATGTCATAGTACTATTTATAATAATTTAAATTTTTGTCTCGGTTTTTTGTTTGAGGTTTTCATTTGTTTTGTTTTTATTTTAATTTCTTATAATCTTATAAAGAGTAATAAGAGTATGCATATGTTATGTTATTTGTATTGAACTTTATATTGTACTATTAATTTCTTTATTTATTTATTCATTGTATTGTTGTAAATTGATTATTTTGTCATTTGTAAAAAAAAACTATATAATTGCCTGACGATTCCAAGTGCCAAATCAATGGCCTATGGATGATAAGAAAGAATAAAGAATAATAAGAGGAAACATCCGTTTATTGTATCAATAAATAAATAGTAGAAACATGTATATAACGTGTATATTGAAAGGGGGACGTTTAGGCCTTCGGAAGCCCTGCAGATTAAAGCAAAGTGTTCTTGGTGGCCAACTATCATTGGAAATTCTCAAAATATTAAAACAAACTCTCTCTTACACGAGATTTGTCTCTATAAGGAGGATGTTTAAATTTAAAATAGTCTATGTATTGTTATATAATTATGTATTGTTCGTTGTTTTCAATAAAATGATCAACTTAAACAAACATACGAACAGATTAATATTTGATATTATGATTGTGTAAACACGGCCTAATGATTTCGAATTAGTGATGAAATCAATAAGATAATTTACAATCGGTTATATTATTGATCACTAAAAAATTAAAATAACGAACTCTATCGTGAATGCAGAATAAAACCAGAGCAGATTCGTTGAAGTTTGAAAAGTCGCCTTCAGAGTGTCATCCGATAGCTTAATTGGACAAGACTTGTGGGTTCAAATCTCATCTGGAGAATAACCAAATAATCCTTGCAAAATAGTCTTATGTGTTAAATTTACAAATGTAACTTCATACGATCGCGAATTCTGTGTGCAAAAAGAAAAAGGGGATGAATTGACTCATTGCCAAATCGAGTTAAATGTATTAATCGCTGAATATTTTTCGTGCGCGTTGTGGAAAATAATTATGAGGTAGATAAATTGCTGCAATCCGCATAGTAATGAAAAAAAATACATGTTAAAAATATTCTACCAGCGAGCAGATTTCTTTTGGCTCTTTTGTGAGTATGAAGCAGGGATGTTGCGGATGTCGATTTTTACACATCCGCGGATGTGAATGCGGATGCGGATTTTTGAAGGCTCACATCCGCGGATGCGGATGCGGATGTTTAAGATGTTATAGAAAAAAAGTAGGAACATTCTTAGTTGGTAGGCCCCACTGTCAAATATGTGACGTAATTGTTGCTACAATAATATTATGGATTTTTCGGCGAAATATTTTTTTTTATTTTTTGTTATTTGCAAAAATAAAATAAAACCGGCAAAAATAAAAATGCGTCGGATTTTGTCACCAATTTTTTCGTTCCCATTGGTTAATGTCAAGTGCGAACGGCACGCGCCATTCGCCGGCCCCGCCCCATTTCTTTCTTGTCGCAAATTGTCTTACATCCGCATCCGCATGAACATCCGCATCGATTATTGCGGATGCGGATGCGGATGCAGATGTCCAAATACATGCGGAAGCTCCGCATTTGCGGATGCGGATGCGGATATTCGCAACATCCCTGGTATGAAGTAGCGTGCTGAAACCGACGAAGGTTTATTCACTGTGTCGGTGTTTAGGTAGTAGAATTCCATATCGAAATAAATAAAACAAGCGTTTTATTCTACTAATGATTTAATTTGTGAGAGAGACGTCTTTCGTCTTATGAGGACATTGTCAATCTGATTTTAAAAATACAACAATATTCATATATATAAAAATATTTACAATAACAATGATAAGGGAGTATAGTATAATATATAGTATAATTATACTATACTAAGCTCTCCCTTAGTCCCTTATCATTGTTATTGTAAATATTTTTATATATATGAATATTGTTGTATTTTTAAAATCAGATTGACAATGTCCTCATAAGACGAAAGACGTCTTTCTCACAAATTAAATCATTAGTAGAATAAAACGCTTGTTTTATTTATTCCGACGAAGGTTAGTGAAAATTTCTCGTAAATTGGAATAACGTTTAGTGTTTGTGTCATATGTATATTTTTTCTTTAAATTTACATAATAACAATACTGTAATACCAAATATACAAACACACATACACTCACTTCGCTTCGCTTGTGGGGTAGGCAGAAAGGATTGGGCGCCAAATATAATGCTTATATGAATTGTTTGTCTGACACAAATGTTCATTCTACCGTCACACAGGTTATGTCCAATTATCTATTATATTACGAAGGAAGAGTACAAAAGTTACATTAAATTTGCATTACTAAATACATGTAATTAATCAAACCTATGTAATTAGTCATAAATCTACATTGAAATACGCTAAATATTATAATCAATATGCAATTTTATACTTCCTCTGAACAAGGCTCTATATGCCCGAGATTTTTTTTATTACAGTAATAAAAAGAAAAACGAAGGAGTCTTGAAATTTTTACTAAAAGTTTTTTATGCATACTAACCTAGGGATAGGTACATAAAATACATATTTTTGGACGATACAAAAAATATTCAGGTAAGCAAATAGGTTGTGGAGAAAAACAGCTGAAAAATTCCACGAGAAAGGTGTAGGTATACTCGTATAACACATAATATACACCCTTTTGCGTCTCACATTATTTTTCATCATCATGAGTAGACAGCCCTGGGTGGGCCTTGGCTGAATCCAGTAGTCTCTTCCACTCTCGTCTATCCTTTGCTTTGCTTATTTTAAACTTCATATAATTCTCATATAGCGTTAACATAACATTTTACAAACGTAAAAGGGTATTTTGCTTGCATTTAGCTCCTTATATGACTATCCGATAATTTGCTTACAAAAATAAGTCTGATTTAGTTACTCTTTTTGGTATTTTCATTACCCTGGAAGATGAAATAAGGAATAATAGGAAGATTGCGATAAAGACGTCGTTATCTGAAAAAATATATATTATATATCGCTTTATTCGGGGGAAATCTTCAATTATTTTAGTCCAACGGCCTTACAGTTGATATACAAGTGTTATTCTTTTGAATACATGGTTAACTATATTAATTAACCCTCGTATTAATATATCATAATATAATCACGAATTTCCTAATAAGAAACGATAAAATAAAACTTTTTATTCATTAATTTCATTTTAAAAATGCATATTTTCTGACAAAATTTTAAATACTATGTGATACGACTGAATAAGTAGAGATGTTGTAGGTATAACAATATAATTGAGTTAACACAATAAATAACTGATTCCTCAGATTTAAAAGTTAATGTCGTTAATTAACAACACCTACATAAGTTCGATGGGTGCAGTTAGTCTACTGGCTTCTGGCATTCTGAATGTCATAATTTTTTGGTTGGCACGTGGAGGACAGTTTGCATTATTGTTATATGTAGCTTGTCTGCCGGCTACCCTACTTTTTTTATTTATTGATAAAAAGTACAAACCAGACAACAACTATAAATAGGTATTTGTGGGATATGCCGTGATGGTACAGTAGTAGTAGTAAAAAAAATCTCTTGCTATTGGCGATGAGAATCGTCGACCCGTTAAGGGTAGGTATTCGTAAAACACCACATGCGAGGGATTAAATACTTTTAATTTATCGATGAGATATGCCATCCATTCTGGATTTCTATACATTTTATGGCACGTAGAGAACAACTTGGACGTTGTAAATATACTGTCTGTCCGTTAAATACTCCATTTGTAAGAGATGCTGTGATAGTATAGATAAACATAAATCTCATGAGAAAGTATACACGGAAATCACTAATTGATTAAAGTTACATATTGTGATGAAATGAATATATACAAGATTGTAAATATTATTTTCATATACCTAGATGGAATATTTGTAGTAGGTAATTAATTTGGGAATGAGAGAGTGCAATCTCAAGTGGTTGTTGAACACAACTATCTATGTAGGAGACAGAGACAGGTATATTTCGGTGTGTGTCAGGAAGAGATGGATGTAGTTTTTTTTTGTTGCTTTGGGTCGACATTTTCAGGGTCTGAAGACAGAGTACCTATTACTCTTGGCAGTTTAGTTTTGAATCCAGAGGGAGGTGGGACTGAATCATATTAATATCCGTGTTTGAATTCGACATCTTTTAATATTTTTATTTACCCACCTTCGTAGTTATTAAAACATTATATTTTAGTGATATTTCCACAATTGGGAATATATAAAGATCATCCTAAATTACTTTTAATTAGCATTTAAAATCCGTGATGCTGCCAGCTGTCTAAGATAAGATTTTCTTTTAATATTATTAATTTATTATTTATATCTAGGTGCTAGGATACTCTCAGGATGTCTGTTGTCTACAAGGCAATATTTGTACTCAAGGATTTATTATTTTACAGATTTTGGAAACAAAGGAATTATGTGTTATATATTATTGTATGTATGTATGTACTTGTTACCGATTTTATATAGCGCCGTCCGACACACCTACAACTAGACCGATGTCAGTGGCGTACCGATCTACCCAATATTATATTTTTATTTAATTTATTTTACCAAAACGAAGGATTGTACAGTTGGGAGTGGAGTTTTATGTTGAGCAGGATATTATTTAATTATTTTATTTAATTACATATTTTATCATCGATGCCATTTGTATTCTACGAATCAACTGGATTTTTCTACTTATATTGCTGTGACATTCTATAATGTATTAATTAACATTTTTGCAAGGCATGGTTATATCGTATTGTTTATGTATTATTATATTAATATGTTTATATTAATACCATTTATCCAAAAATCCCTACATAAACCCTTTTCCTTCTAGGGAATGTAGTTTTGTCCAGTCGTTTGTTAGGCCCCAGACGATTTGGGTACGACGTTATTCCTTTCTTAACAAAATATATGATATTGTAGTATATAATTATGCATGATAATTATTTAAATCAAATTTTGTAAAAATAAGTAGTTCAACTAACAAAACTCTCTCCTTTTCCCTATATGCTGGAGGACCCACAATCCATTATAAGGTCTTTGGGCATTTGTAAATGGATATTATGTTTAATAAACTTTAATTTATTAATAACTGGTTGGTAAATCACTGTTCGTGATATTGCTAACTATATTAGTAGTCTATCTTATCAGTTCTGTAAGAACACACCTTGCAATCATTAACATAGTTGGATGTGCGTAGAGATTGGTGGTGCTTTCTCTGCGTATAAATCAACTTAACCAATGAAAAGGTATTTATTTCAAATGTTCTCCGACTGAAGCAGGTACAGCTCCATTCCTCGAATTTCTGCTAGAGTATAGCTTGAAGGGGTTATCTGCACCCTTTGGCTGAAGCTCAATGATCAGGAATCTTTAGGACTAATATTATTATATGTTTTTGTTGCATAATGGCATGTTCTAATGAGGGTATATAGCAAAAATATTGCATGTTCTAATGAGGTTATATAATATATATTATTTTATATATATTCGCGAGTAGAGTTGTGCACTCGGGCTCAAAATGCGGCATGGGACAGTTTGAGACGTGAGGGAGCGGAGGCGGCGCTCTTTCAGCATGGACACAGCATGCTTTTCATGCACTAACATGGTAGTTAGTCTCTGAAAATGATGTCATAGCAATTGTGTTGAAATTTAATTAATATTCAAAAGTAATAAGGTAATGTTTTGGGGTGCGCCACTGTCCTTTACGACGCAACGAATTAGTAGGTATGTTGTAGAACATATGTACATACATCGGCTATAGAAACTATGAAATGGTTATCTTATGTAGGGACATAGATCGGCAACCAGTTACCATACAACATTCTCGTAATGATATAGAATAATATTATTTGAATTTTATGTTATGATGATTGTTATGTTATATTTCGTTATGTTTTATTATGCACTATTTTTATTATGTTATTTTACAGTATCTCAAGGTAAGTGATCTGACGTCAAAGTTGATCTCAGAGTTAATATGTATCATAATTCATGTTTAAATTGTTTTACTGATTTTGTGATTTTGTTGTTCTTTTTGATTATTGAAATGTATATTTCAGGTGACTTATTTTGCGTTTTTAAAAATACACAACGTAGGTAAAATTATCGTCAAAACACAACGTATTGGGTCCGAATCTACGAAAATAGTTAATAGATAAACCTAGACGATCACGAAAGGCCAAAATTCGTTAATTAATTTAATTAGGAATGCGATATTTCGTACGTATATTTGCAACAATGCGAAAATTCATACAATTCTTAGCTAGTCGGATAGGGATGTAAATTCTAGTTTGGGAATCATTTATTACAGTAGGCATAGTTAGAAGCTAGGATGTTGCAAATTCGGAGCTTAGAATGGTTTGAATTAGGTAGGATCATCACAAATGGTGCCTTGGACCAGAATATTATGTCTGTCATTGCAGACATAAACTGGGTTTTTTTTACGGAGTAGAAGTGGGTTTTGGGTTTGCGATGATAAATAACTAAAATCATGAATATTGGAGGGGGGGAAAGCATAAATGGGTTTTGAGGAGTAGAACTGGGTTATGGACAGAGGAATGTGTTTGGTTTTTGAGGGGAGGAATAAAATTTATTCTTGGGAGATGTAGTGAGAAAATTGGTTGATGATTTTTACTTCGAGAACCGCGGGTTGGTTACCCATGGATTATAGTGTTAGTCGAGTTTGGCGACATTATATTTGTGTTTGGCTATCTATAGGTATATATCTTACATTATGCATAAGAATAGTGAACCCTTAAGAGTTCATTCGGAATTATGTCCTTATGAATAGTCTAATAAAGAGCGCTTGTGATTCAGGTATAAAATTGGATAGGTATATATATGTTGAAACCCTGAATAGTTCTTTATTTTATTCAATAATGTATATAGGTAGGTACCAAAAATATGTACTTTCATAAGAAGATTGGGTGTTAGAAAAATTGAATATTATATTCCCAAATAGACTTGTAAACATGGGCAGATGTATGCGAAGTGTATTTTATGTATATGGGTATATGACTAGAGTTTTCAGGATTTTTTAGATATTATAGTATTTGGGTAAAATGGATAAATAATAGGTAGGTATATAGTTTGATGTTAGTTATATGTATCAAGTACATGTTTGTTAGGGACTGATATTATAGGTATTATTATTTCTTGAGGAATATGGTCTTAACATTTTACAGTATTTGTAAGTTAAGTGTTTGTTTTTAAACTTTTAGAATTCTGTCAAGTTAATTATTTGGGGTGTGAAATAAATTTATGATCGAGGTATGAATGGTGAATATATTATTGAGTTTGAAATAATATTAGACCAGATTTTATGAGTATCTGATAACATACATAATACAATATATGAATGAAGCGGATAAGTATATAAGCAATAATCGAATGATGGGTTTTGATAAAATCACGATTTAGGTGATTATTTTTACAGTTATATGTTAAACGGTTAGCTGGAAGAAATAGTGGATATTCATTCTTACAGGCTCAGGTTGGAGGGGATAACCTACACTCTTTTAAGCCCGGGGGGGCAAAACCAAGGGCTCCACATTGGATAACGTTGGAACTCTTTGTGTACCCTGAAAGGTGGTATCTATCATTTTAAAATGGAGGACTGGAAGAAGAAACGAATTTATGAACATATTCTAAGAAGAAAGAGGCTGGTGTTCGCTGATATAACACATCATGTCTTCCAAATAGAGAAATAAGATGTACAACCTATAAATACTAAAATATTAATTAATACGTTATAATATTTAAAACCAAGAACGAGAGTGGAAATAATATTATTACTGGAATGACAAAAAACTATAGTTTTAAATAAAGATGCAAGCAGATAGGTATAGGGATATTATAGTACCTAACGGGATGTATACAATCAGTGGTTGTTAAACTGTATGCCTGATATTGTGATGTTGCTGAATGGAACAAAGAAACCTGAGACAAAGGGTATTAGGAATTATGCGTGCGCTAAAATGAGATAATTATTTCAATTGAATATTTGTTGGTAGGATACCAACATGATTTACTTGCAAGAAACTTGGTGAAAAGTTTGGACAGCGATGATAGTAGTTTTATTGGAGGCCAGAAGGGTGATGTGATGAGATTATGTAGCATTGGATCCTCTCTGTTAACCCAAAAGAGAGTGGTGTACAATAACATAAATCGCTGAAGGGAAGTAATTTGATAAGAAAGTACAACGCTATGATGTAACAGTTTGAGAATCGATTGTGAATCTATCGATGTCACAAATGGAATAAACTATTTAATGTGTTATAATTTTAAAATTGTGGTGTCAAATATTATAATAATATTATTCAATAGTGTTAGAGTGAAGATGTGAACTATAAAGTGTTTAGTTATTATTATTTTACAAGTGGAACGAATATTATGATATGTGCATATGGAGTTACAATTGTGTGTATTATATTTAGTTGTGTGTGTGATATAGTTTGAAATAGATAAGTGTTTTTTTTTCAGGACTTTTGAAATGAATGAGGACGATTCATATATATATACCTAATATGTAGGTATATACATTAGGTGACTGTTATATTGGATACAAGGGAAATTCTATATACCTATTATAGAATAACATATTGGGATGTATTATGTAGATATTGTCAATGCAACTCGTTTAAATATTGTGTTATGTATCTTATATGCGTGAATGTGCGTAAACACATTGAGGGAGGGGTTCCCACCACTTACCCCTGGATGTTCAAGAACATAGTACGTTATCTTCCTCTTAATTATTTGTGGTTTTATTATGGGTGATTTATTTTAGGTACGTAATTATAGGTATTTTGAGTTAGCTGTTCGCGTTTGATGTTATTTAGGCACATTGTCAACACATTATCACGAATTTTGTTGGTTAGCTGGAGGATGTTGCTCAACTTGCAGAATTATGTGACTTGATCACGTGGATCAAATTCTTATGGACGGCTGCGTGTTGACTAGGAGAAATCGGGTTGCATTCTGTGAGAAATTGTATGACAGTAGTGGAAACGAAGGATGTAGGCCAGGATGGAGGGATTTGTCAATCGTTTCTCTCTGCCTACCCCATCTGAGACGCAGCGTGATGGTGCTGAGAGATGAATGGTTATTTAGGATGGGTTGCCGGTGGAGAGTTGGTCTCCCACTTTCTTCCGTGAGTTTTCGGGTGTCCTGTGGGAGGACGGGTGTTCTAGAAAATTAAGACATTTAGCATCTTGGATACGATGAGGTTTGCCGCCGTTTTTGAGTGTCTTGAATTGTGTCGGTACGGAGAGGACGACTTGCGTATCTATTTGTGTGCTGCAGGACTACTGGCTGCATCGGCAAAGGAATCATGGATATGAGACATCTGGCGAGTAGTACAAGATTGGTGTTACCAGCGAATTGGATCACCCTGAAGAATGCATATATGGACTATAGGGAACCACAAGTACTATGGATAATTATAATGATGTGTGAATATGATCACATGAAACGAATTTTAACAAAATGCAACTTGGATATTTAAGTATTGGGACAAACTTGTTATTACTATTTTATGTTCTATAGATGTGATGACATAAAATAATAACAAAACTCGAAATAATAAAATATAACAGAATATTAAAATGTTATGTTATGTTGGGACAATAATATTGAACGAGTATTTCTCAAGTGGACGCATCGGTGTATTATGTGCATGCATGTATTATTATTATTGATGACTTGAATAGAGGAGCACAGCTGACGAGGTACCTATGACCTATCGGAATAAACAGGGGCGGACTCGAAAGTTGGAATTAAATAATTATGAAAAATGATTAGAAAATAAAAAATTGTTTGTGAGATAATGCCTCATCCATTTTGTCTTCAGCATGATCACAAGGGGGGGATGTGATGAAATGAATATATACAAGATTGTAAATATTATTTTCATATACCTAGATGGAATATTTGTAGTAGGTAATTAATTTGGGAATGAGAGAGTGCAATCTCAAGTGGTTGTTGAACACAACTATCTATGTAGGAGACAGAGACAGGTATATTTCGGTGTGTGTCAGGAAGAGATGGATGTAGTTTTTTTTTGTTGCTTTGGGTCGACATTTTCAGGGTCTGAAGACAGAGTACCTATTACTCTTGGCAGTTTAGTTTTGAATCCAGAGGGAGGTGGGACTGAATCATATTAATATCCGTGTTTGAATTCGACATCTTTTAATATTTTTATTTACCCACCTTCGTAGTTATTAAAACATTATATTTTAGTGATATTTCCACAATTGGGAATATATAAAGATCATCCTAAATTACTTTTAATTAGCATTTAAAATCCGTGATGCTGCCAGCTGTCTAAGATAAGATTTTCTTTTAATATTATTAATTTATTATTTATATCTAGGTGCTAGGATACTCTCAGGATGTCTGTTGTCTACAAGGCAATATTTGTACTCAAGGATTTATTATTTTACAGATTTTGGAAACAAAGGAATTATGTGTTATATATTATTGTATGTATGTATGTACTTGTTACCGATTTTATATAGCGCCGTCCGACACACCTACAACTAGACCGATGTCAGTGGCGTACCGATCTACCCAATATTATATTTTTATTTAATTTATTTTACCAAAACGAAGGATTGTACAGTTGGGAGTGGAGTTTTATGTTGAGCAGGATATTATTTAATTATTTTATTTAATTACATATTTTATCATCGATGCCATTTGTATTCTACGAATCAACTGGATTTTTCTACTTATATTGCTGTGACATTCTATAATGTATTAATTAACATTTTTGCAAGGCATGGTTATATCGTATTGTTTATGTATTATTATATTAATATGTTTATATTAATACCATTTATCCAAAAATCCCTACATAAACCCTTTTCCTTCTAGGGAATGTAGTTTTGTCCAGTCGTTTGTTAGGCCCCAGACGATTTGGGTACGACGTTATTCCTTTCTTAACAAAATATATGATATTGTAGTATATAATTATGCATGATAATTATTTAAATCAAATTTTGTAAAAATAAGTAGTTCAACTAACAAAACTCTCTCCTTTTCCCTATATGCTGGAGGACCCACAATCCATTATAAGGTCTTTGGGCATTTGTAAATGGATATTATGTTTAATAAACTTTAATTTATTAATAACTGGTTGGTAAATCACTGTTCGTGATATTGCTAACTATATTAGTAGTCTATCTTATCAGTTCTGTAAGAACACACCTTGCAATCATTAACATAGTTGGATGTGCGTAGAGATTGGTGGTGCTTTCTCTGCGTATAAATCAACTTAACCAATGAAAAGGTATTTATTTCAAATGTTCTCCGACTGAAGCAGGTACAGCTCCATTCCTCGAATTTCTGCTAGAGTATAGCTTGAAGGGGTTATCTGCACCCTTTGGCTGAAGCTCAATGATCAGGAATCTTTAGGACTAATATTATTATATGTTTTTGTTGCATAATGGCATGTTCTAATGAGGGTATATAGCAAAAATATTGCATGTTCTAATGAGGTTATATAATATATATTATTTTATATATATTCGCGAGTAGAGTTGTGCACTCGGGCTCAAAATGCGGCATGGGACAGTTTGAGACGTGAGGGAGCGGAGGCGGCGCTCTTTCAGCATGGACACAGCATGCTTTTCATGCACTAACATGGTAGTTAGTCTCTGAAAATGATGTCATAGCAATTGTGTTGAAATTTAATTAATATTCAAAAGTAATAAGGTAATGTTTTGGGGTGCGCCACTGTCCTTTACGACGCAACGAATTAGTAGGTATGTTGTAGAACATATGTACATACATCGGCTATAGAAACTATGAAATGGTTATCTTATGTAGGGACATAGATCGGCAACCAGTTACCATACAACATTCTCGTAATGATATAGAATAATATTATTTGAATTTTATGTTATGATGATTGTTATGTTATATTTCGTTATGTTTTATTATGCACTATTTTTATTATGTTATTTTACAGTATCTCAAGGTAAGTGATCTGACGTCAAAGTTGATCTCAGAGTTAATATGTATCATAATTCATGTTTAAATTGTTTTACTGATTTTGTGATTTTGTTGTTCTTTTTGATTATTGAAATGTATATTTCAGGTGACTTATTTTGCGTTTTTAAAAATACACAACGTAGGTAAAATTATCGTCAAAACACAACGTATTGGGTCCGAATCTACGAAAATAGTTAATAGATAAACCTAGACGATCACGAAAGGCCAAAATTCGTTAATTAATTTAATTAGGAATGCGATATTTCGTACGTATATTTGCAACAATGCGAAAATTCATACAATTCTTAGCTAGTCGGATAGGGATGTAAATTCTAGTTTGGGAATCATTTATTACAGTAGGCATAGTTAGAAGCTAGGATGTTGCAAATTCGGAGCTTAGAATGGTTTGAATTAGGTAGGATCATCACAATATGTATGTGTGCCTACCTTGAAGGTTGATATCTCCCTGCTTCAAAGGCATACTTTAATAACGATAATATAAACATGACATGACCGGTATACACAGGTCATCCTCTTCGACATTGAAACCTTATTCAGTAAATTATTTATTATAAAAGTTCATTTTAATAAATTACTGCAAACAACAAGTCATGATACAGGATAGGTACGTAAACCTAATAATAATAATACAGGGCTTTTCTATTGTAAACATACACCACATAATATATTACATACCATCATGGCATCATCCACAAGTGGGGTAGCCAGCGGACTAATAGCATGAAATAAATATGCAGATTTTCCTCTCCTTGCATCAATAAGTAAATAAGATATTCAGAATGGGTGGCCTGCCTCATCGCTGAACTGTGGATGTTAATTGTCTTGTACGTGAAGATTTACGAACGTAAAATGTAAACCATTTAGGATTTACATAAAATAATTGTTCCACGGGGGTCTCGGTAAATAGGACTCCAATAGACATTAACAACAACGATTCAGCGATGAGGCCTGCCATCCATCCTGAATGTCCTATTTTTTAATCGCAGGAAAATTTACATGTTTAATAATCAGCTGGCTACCGTATTTGTGGGGAGTGCCGTGATAGTGTGGAAAGTTTTGCATCTTTCTGATCTGGACCTAAGTAAACCTTTTTACCTCCTCGTACGATTCGCACTTCACATCTTTGCATAAACCTTCGTGGTAATTTTAAGGATGAAAGCTATATAGCCATTTTGACAATGTGAAATTTAAAAAAAAACTTTAAAATTACCCTAAACATATTTTTAAAATTAATAATTTTTCGTCCTTTAACGCTTCTCTCAGGAGCATAGGGTGTTGGGATTCCTTCTATGAAGAATAATAACGACATTTCATAGCATCTCGATCATAGCATCCTTGGGACATTGGATATTGGCTGTGTATTTGATTGGGCTTTGTAACTCATACTGGATGGGTGATTTTGTTTATTTGTTTTGTTTTGATTTCTGGTATTTTGGGATTTTATATTTTTAGATTCACTTTGACTTTTTTCAGAAAATTTTAACTTTACTTTCTATCTCAAGACTAATGTGACTGAAGGACTAATTTCTAGTATTTTAGGATTTTTTGCTTTTATATTTATGTTTTTGTATTGTTTTAAGTATTGTATTATCGTTGTTTTTAAATTTACTTTGACTTTTTTAGAGAATTTTAACTTTTACTTTTTTTTCCTCAAGACTGAGACATTTCTGGTAAGAGTGGAATCTTCGCTGGTCTACATGTTAAATGTATTAATTGTCAACATATTGTGTAACGACTGTTTGATTCTAAATATTGTAAAAATAAAATAAAAATAAAATTTCCCGATTTCTTTTAATCGTTAAATATGGTTGCTTTCCATGTGGATGATGACACAATATAGAAAAATTGAAGACAGTTATCGGCGACATTACACTCTGTATAAGTGAATCGTGTTTGATTAATCGGTTTTTGATAAATTGTTGTTTCATAATAAATGACATACATAGTAGCATGGTACCTACCCTAAGATAATATGGAACAACGGGTTATTATATAGGTACCGTAGGTACTGATGTATTTCATTGAAAGTCTACGCCCAGTCAGTGTTGCCCGTCTCAATGTCGGACACTATGAAGATACCTTAAATATGTACAAGGTTAGGGAGTCGAAGGTTTCAGCTGTTGACATGTTATGTAGGTAGTAGTTACTTTCAAATGACAACGTTATTAAATCACGTGCATATCCACAATATAAATAAATAAATTAGCCAATAAAAGGGCAAATCAAATTATATATTTTAATTATATTCTATTGTCGAATTTTTTTCACCCACTTGTAGGTTAGCGAAGGTCGCCCTTCCAATACTAATAATTTCTATTAATTATCTTGCTGAATTATTTATTATTTTTTTTTGACATTTTAATTATCTATTACAATTCATATATATATTTTTTTTTTCTTCTATCTACTTGACATCTCCTTACTGTATCAAAATAATTGTTCTTGACATTTATCAAACCTTTGTTGACATTTACACTCTCACCACAATGTTTTGACTTTTCTAATTGTTTTGTTTTGACTCATTTTATAATTGTTATAGTTTGATTTCCAATTGTATTGTTTCTTCGCCAGTTGTTGTTCTGTTCCAACTGTGTTGTAAATGAGAATTATGTTTGTTTTTGTTTTATATTTTTAACATGTAAAAGGCTCACGCCGTGGATTTATGTATAAATAAATAAAATAAATTTAATTATAATATTATAAAATATAATTTATTTAAAATTGATATTATAAAACAATTAAAGAGAATATTGTCTTGAGTTAAAAATATTTCCTTGGAATTGAGAAAATCAGTTCCCTTTGATAAGATTCAGAATTTCAATATCTTCTATGAAGTTTGTTTTCATGTTTTTGAATTTTTCTACAAAGAAAAGTATTGTAAATAGAGAAATAATTTCTTATTTTTAGATTTAAAAAAAAATTACGAAGAGGAAAGTTCTAAGAACTTGAATTCCTTCGTTGCATACAAAATTGAGTTTCTTAACGCGAGACAATTCTGGAAAAAAACATAGTTTAAAACTATGTAAGTGTTACAAAGTTAATGCCGATACAATCAATGAAAATGAATTTTATTGTTTTTAGTAATAGGTACCTACAGTAATCTGGTTTTCTCTTAATATTGAAAATAGTGAAACTCCAACAATTTGTGTGTACCTACTTCCATAAAATAATATTGAGTTTTATAAAAAAAACGTCATTTCAAATCATATTTTATTTATATTAATTTGACGCGAACATCCATAAAGCACCGTCGGTTGACAGCATTAACTAAGTTAAAAGATGGTCAAAAGGTATTGACGACCACGTTTTTGTTGAAATGCACGAATAATAATATAATTTGATAATAATAAAATTTCGAACCGCGTGAATTTGGAGCGTAAAATTTCAATAAAATGCGACAGTGATAATATCACTGACCAGTTATAATTAATTATTACATTTAAACGCTGTGAAAATAAATATTTTCATTCGATGCACGAAAATATATGCCTTATAATTTGTGCTAAGCGATGAACTTGACACAGAATTTTATACATTTTTTGTAACTATAGTATATTCTATGTAAGTTGGCTGCGGAAATTATAGCTCCACCGTATAAATTTTACATTAAAATATAATGAATTATTATTATTGTAGGAACACTACCTACTTACTTACGGAACATCCGCTTTCAAATTCACGGTTAAAATGTAAACATTTAAAACTTTTACATGAATATTATATTTTTATTTACTTTTTACACCTAAAGGCGGATAGACAAAATTAAATTTATGAATAAAACAATCAGATAATCTCAACTGGAGAATTATATTTACACAAGTCACTCGATTGCGGGTGCTTTGCCACGAAATTAAACAAGAAGAACTTCATTTAGTACATTCCGCAATCTGACATTCTGCAAAAGCCAGAATGGAAGTGCCCGGTAAAGAATAGGTCTCCAACTATTTTCAAGTTTTCAAGTGTTCTGTAAAAGGCAAGTGTTCGTAAGACATGCAATATTTATCTACAATTTAGCGACGAGGCATGTCACCCATCCCAAATATCTTTCTTTTATTGGCACAGAAAGGACAACCTGCTTGTTTGTGATTTACAGTTAGTCTTCTGGCTACCTCACTTGTGGAAAATTCCGTGATGGTATAGATAAAAGTATAGCAGAGTTGGATAATAGAAGTCCCCAGGATTCTGCGTTACACGAGGGTGGGTCTTTAAATGTGCAAAAGTTAATAATCGAAAGAAGAGAAAAAGGCGTCCCAACGCTTATAAACTAACTAGCTTTGGGATAATTTAAGCTTTTGGTGTCTATGGACAGCGTCATTCTCACTAACACGAGATATAATAAGGACAACCGATAGAAGAAAACAATTTATCTGGGATTTCCGATTTCTGATCTCCCATTCAATTAGCAACGGAATGTTGACATAATTTATTTTTCGGCTTCTCATAAAATCATCACATAATATTAAGCATTGTTTTTTTAATAATTCAGGAGTTTTTGTGATAACGTAGGTATGTTTTTTTAATTGTTTTTTTTTAATAACGTTTCTCATAAAATCATCACATAATATTAAACATTGTTTTTTTTAATAATTCAAGAGTTTTTGTGATAACGTATGTTTTAATAATTGTTTTTTTAATAACGTAAAATGGCGTGTAAAAGAACGTGAAACTTTGCAACAGCAAAAAAATCAACAAGGTATTAACATAAATAAATATCGTAAAATATATTAATACTCTTCCAAGACGTGATAATGCAACGTAAAATATTATCGAAAAATATCTGCTAATACTTCTTAACGGATAATAATTTTACTCGCAAAAAAATAACGCAGTTCTTAACATCGATTATATCGTAATTTAAGATTAACAAAATTTGGGAATACAAAAACGGCAAAGTATTTACATTAAGCGTCCTTAATGCATGCCGCTTATTTTAAAAACTTTTTGCATATTTTTGTGGCGCAGAGAGAATGATGTGTATGGCATGATCTTGTGAATAAAGAAATTTATCTATCTAAAGGTACCATCACGGCATCTCCCGCAAATGGGGTAGCCAATTGAGTTACTGCATGTAAAAAATATACAGAAACTGTCCTTTAGAGAAACCCATACTAAAGACATATCACGTCTTATGTAGAGGGACGCCACCCACATGTCTCACTGAGCTCTGTTCTCTTGACAAAACTCTGAAGCGACCACTGGGCTCAGCTTCTTCTTCTGTAAACAAACTCGTGGAAAGCAATAGGGTGAATACCACCGAATTTGCAGAAAGGAGCTTCAGAGCCTACCTGGAACAGATTGCCCGCAGACCTGAGAGAGAATCAGTTTACCACTATATTTAGTTGAAAACGTTACTGTTCAGGAGGAGTCACGGCCCCCTTGAGATGGTCACAGATCATTAAACGGCGACATATATAAATTGTCCAGTTATTATTATCATTATAATTATTTATTACGAATAAAAAAAGTAATACATCTTAAAAAAAAACCTTTTGCGAATATTTAAGACTGGCCTCAGAGATCACCTGAAGAGCTCACCCCTCACAAAACCTCCACATAATTACAATCAACGGAATAAACCATAAAGTGTATTTACAAGAAATTCGATATCTTACAAAAAAGATTTATACTCATTCTTATATGAAAGTACATTTGTAGGTTGCTATTATTTGTATTATATACATTTAACGTCATATCGGTTTCATTTAGATACATTAATATATGGTGATCATGTTATTTTGTTAAAATTTCTTACCGGAAGATAATAATAATATACGTATTATATATATTATTCGATACGTACCTATCTATTCCATGGAGTGAAAGTCGTCGCTGTGCTTATAATTTATTGCCGAATTATTTATAAATGAATTATAATTGATAAGATAAGCGGCGATACAAACTATAAAATTATGTAGTTTCGGATATTGTAATACAAAAAATTGTTTATTCAAAACATGTTTTTTAAGTCTAAACAATATCATTTCATTTTGCACTAAAACAATTAAAGGATTTGATCTAACCACTTACTTTGCTGATCATCCTATAGATCAAATCTAGATTTTCATCACTTTCTTCCGACAGATACATGAGCGTACCCCCTCAGAATTCAAAACTAGTATGAAAATAGGCAAAACATAGTACCTACTTAATAAAAATAATATGGAAAACGGCATCGAAGCGGACAGCTGGCTCTCCAAGAAGTTAGACCTAACATAGACATATTATATTGATTGTCATCTTGATCAAAGTAGTGCCGCAATACTGTCTTTACAATAAGCGCACACAGAACCCGTGCCCAAGCCCCTCGACCTCACAGAAGCCCTAAAATGCCGATATTATGTTTGACTACACAAAAAAGGAGTTCATTAAAAGAAACATTTTGAAAATAGAAGCATTTTTTAAATAAAATGTTCCATTTTCTCAAAACATGTATTTGATTTGTACCAATAAACCGTAATAAATATTAAAACGTAGTATAGAATATTTTTGTTTATGTCATTCAATTTTTTTTTCAATTTGCAACGGGGTTCCAAATTTAAGTGTGCTCGGTTGTCCAGGCATGTTCTACGACGCCTTCAGTTGTGCGATCTTCTGTTAATTCGTAACCACCCCCAAACCTAACGGACTTATTTTAATGGAAGCTTTTGTAATCGGACTTAATAAGTCCTTAATATTGATACTTATACTTTTTTTACGCTATAAGTATTTGAGTTATGTTTTTTTTTATGATTAATATATTTACATGAGTGAGTAAATCAAAATATTACATATCTACCTTGAATTGTATTTAATTTGATAAGTAGGTACTCATGTTTGGCGATTTTTTCCAAAGTAAAATAAGATGATTTAAGGTTAGAGGGAAAAAAGCAGTTAAATGAATAAAGTAAATAAACACAGACAAAAAAATGAACACGATCCAGCATGACGCAAATAAAAGTTTTTCTTCATCGTGGATCATTTTACATAAATTATTATTTCCAGCTGTGAATGCGAAGGTTGACATCGGAAATGACAAGAAAGTACCTAACCGCCTACATACACATGTAGGTAGTTGTTAATACCTTTTGATATAATTTCAATAATGTATTATTTCACAATATAAAGAGGTGGGTACCTTTGAATCTCTGCTACGTGCGTCAGAAGACGTAGAGCTAAATATTGCATAGGTATGTTAACTGAAGTCTTAACCGACTATAGAATATGATGGATTTTTTGAGTATAATTGTAAATATATTTTCAAATGTCTTTATTCATGAAAATATTTCTTATGGTAATAAATTATTTAGCAATTTACAATGTGTTGCTGTAGCTGTTCACGAGCTACAATAATGCACCTGTATTGGGGCTAGCAACAAACAACAAAAATAAAACAAAAGTTTAAATAGATAAATAAAAGCATATATGAAAGCTATAACAAGAATACACGCGTAAATTTGGCATACCTATATAAAACATTTTTTACCTAATTTCTGCACGATGCGTTAATACTTTGACCTGTCAAAACAAAGAGGAAAATAATTAGATTTATTACAAGAAACGACGGATTTTTGTTAAGTAACTAACTGCCTACTTAGAATATAAGCATAAATTATTATTTCTATTTGCTTATGACAAATTTTAATATTGAATTTTAAATGATGTTAAATTTTGAATTTTAAATTTTGAGAGATTTTATATGATATTTTTATATTTTTAATTTTATTTTTCATGATTGATTGTATTGTTTTTATTGCTTATTGTTTTATTGTTTAATCCTGCGATTATTGCTTTGTGAGCATTATTCTATTAATTTTCTTAACATAATTTACTCTATTCTATTGTAATTGTTATTTGTTGATTTTATTTGTTGTGTTTAGTTACAGTAGTGTGCGAATTAATGTGAACATGACTTAATTAAAACATTTTCCGTGTTTGCAACACTACACAATCACGATATGTCGGCCATTTTGAATTTTGTGTATCTACTTCAGTCGTGTAGAGTATTAGCTGTCGTTTGGTTGTGAGTTTGGTGCAGTTAAAGCGATTTTGAAGGTTTTTTAAAGCAATTTCTACCTACGGTCTGTTTTGTCAAGATTTTATTAGTGATTTTTTGAAGTTTGTGCAATGGATATCACTCCACGAAAACGGGAAAAGATTATCACTTTATGTGAGCATACTTCAATGAGTCAAAGGAAGATTGCCGAACAGTGTGGGGTTAGTCTGGGTGCTGTCAATAAAATTATTAAGCAGAAAAGGGAAACTGGGTCTGTTAATGTGAAAAGAGTTGGAAAATGTGGGAGAAAAAGAAAAACTTCAGCAAGGGATGAAGCATATTTAATTAGAAAAAGTAAACTGAACCCTAGGATGACGAGTTTTGATCTGCAGCAAGATTTGGAGGCCAACGGAGTGAAAATTCATGACTCCACAGTAAGGAAACGACTCATTGAATCTGGAAGAAAGGCTATAAGACCACAAAAGAAACAGTTGTTGACAGCAGATATGATGAAAAAAAGATATATTTGGGCTAAAAAGTATGCTGATTGGACGGAAGACCAATGGAAAAATGTTTTGTTTTCTGATGAAACTCACTTTTTGGTCCAAGGAGAGCGCTCACGTTATGTAAGAAAGAGTTCAAATGAAAAAATCACTTCTGCTCACATAGAACAAACGGTAAAACATCCACAAAAAGTTATGTTTTGGGGCTGCTTTTCTTTTTATGGTCCAGGATCGTTAGTGCCTGTTGTTGGGATGATGAACTCTGACAAATATAAAGAGTTATTGGAACAAAAATTAAATGGGGAATTGGGAAAAATTAATTCTAATGATAAATTATGGTTTCAACAAGATTCAGCACCTTACCACAAATCCAAAAAGATGATTAAATATTTTGAAGAAAATAAAATAAATGTGTTGGATTGGCCAGGAAATTCACCTGACTTAAATCCAATCGAAAATTTATGGGCGATTTGCAAACAACGGGTTCGAAAAATGGACTGTACAACTAAAAGGAAGATGATAGAAGCGGTAATTCAAGTGTGGTTTCGTGACGAGAAAATTAAAGAAAATTGTAAAAAATTAGTTGAATCGATGCCAAAAAGACTTCAGGGCGTAATAAAAGCTAAAGGAGGACATACATCCTATTAAAATAAAAAAATAGTAATAAGAAAAAACTGTTCTTTAAATTAAAATCTCATCTTATATAAAAAATGATTATTTTTGTGTTTTGTATACCCATGTTCACATTAATTCGCACACTACTGTATGTATGTTTTGTAGAGCACATAAGGGTAATATAGGGATTTTCACTGGTTTGCTTATTGCTAAATATGTTGTAGACCATTGTATTTTTTGTATCAACTGTATTTATCCTGTAAAACAAAAAATTCAAATTGAAATTATGTGTGATTCCAAACATAAGGTATAATACAAAAAAAGGAAGTGTTATTTGCATAGATAATGTTACCGGCAATATCATAAATCCCGGAAGAATAGTTCTCTCACTCTTTTCTGTACGTCTTCGAGTATCCTGCTGTAAAACATCATGAGTAAGACATTTAAAATTTCCAATTTGCGATGAGATATGGCAATCATTCTGAATGTTTTATATTTTGTTGACACGAAGATAACAAATTGAATGGTGGTTTAATGAGTTCGTCGATAGCCTGGAGGTAGAGTCTCGGCCTCGTAAACAAGGGGTCCGCGGTTCGATTCCAGGTGCCGGCAAACTCCCCTTTCACGGCACAAGCTTTTAGCTTATTGTGAAAGGTGTATAAGGTTGTATTTGGGTTTATTATAAAACCCAGATCTATCTTTTAAAAAAAAAAATGGCTACGCCACTTGTGGAAGATAGATATTAATAAAAATCTGCGCCAACGCACTTAGACAAGGGTTTGTAGTCTCTGAAATAAAGGAGAGACAATAGTCTTCGATTGATCATGTTTTAATGAAATGTCTAATGATAGTTGGCCAAAGCGAACGCTATTCTTTGGTCCTTAATGTTTTCATTTTTCAACGGCCTAGACGTCCCTTTTTCACAATACAACGTTACTGAGACAGTGACATCGCTAGAAATGTAGAAAGAGGTGCAAAAACTCTCTGAGTAGAGGATGCTGGTTTCTGCTGTGACTACCCTACTTACGTAATATGCTATAGAACAGTGGTTATTAACATTTTTGGGGGTAGCATATTTACGCATACTTAAGCATATTGTGTAACCCACCAGTTACACAATATGCTTTCACCAAACCCCTCCTAATTTGAAAAATAAAATTTGATTTTTACAAATTCAAAACACGGTAATATATGGATTGTTAGAATAAACTGGCAACATTGTTTTTTAAACTTGTGATGGCAGTTTGAAGGAATTATCGGAGTATTATTATTCTTTTTGCAACTCGCGAATCAGATGATTCGTAAGTATGTTTATGATTGATGAATATCTGTGTTCATTTGTATCGTGTGTTTATGAACCTGGTTGTTCACAATAAAGATATTTGAGAGCAGCAGAACAAGCCTAGCCCAAGATAGGATAGAAGTACTTGGAGGATGAGGACCAGGAGGGCCGAGTCCAGATGATGGAAATGTAAGACCAGGAGAAAGAAGAAGTTGGTATGTTTACTATAAAGACACCGTTATTAGGAAAGACAGAGGTAAAATAATAAAATCTATACGAGGTCTCATTCTTTGAACGAGTTTTAGGCTAAAATATCTTGTATATTTAGATAGCAAAGACAGAGCTAGCAATTTTTCAATAACTATACTATGCACTTTTAATTAAAATACATACAAAAATATGCTGTCCCCCGAGGCGAGAAGTTCTTAATTAGGTAAATCGAAACAAGTGTTTCTTTCTACTATAGATTATATTATTGATCACGAGAGAGACGTCTTTCGACTTATCAGGTCATTATCAATCCTGAATGTCTAAATATTTATTGGCACTGAGAGTATAATCTGCGTGTTTGTTAGTTGTAGTTGGTCCGCTGGCTACCCCACAAGTGGGCAATGTCGCGATGGTGTAAATGTATGTATGTTTAATTCCTGAGTGAAGCCTGGTATAACTACACTAAGATATAACTAAATAATAATGATATTATTAATAATAATATGTAAAGTGATGTACCTGATAATGTATGTATTGTTTATTTATACAATCGTAATATTACATATATGCGTAAAGTTATTTATTATGTAAGTGCATCATGTAATATTACATTAATGTAGGTACTCTTTATTGGTAAATATGTACACATGTAGTTATGTAAAACTGTATGGTAATTGCATGTTTGGGATGGTTTCTAAATGTAGCAAACTACGTAAGTCAAGTACAAGACATTATTAATATAATATCTTTGATTCAACGATAAGGTGTGTCGCCAATAAACGAAACTTTTTTCATAGCGCGAAGACGAGCAACGCGAGAGAGGCGTCTTTCCACTTATCGTCTCTCTTCTGACTAACTGTCGTATCTTACATTTTTGGCGAAATCGAGTTATGGTCACCAATGTATATTTATATCACACCTGTAATTACTGTTACCGTTATCCTGGAATAGCTTTTTGATTTGTTGTCGTGTTTACGAATTATTCTAAACAAAATGTGTTGTATCTACTAATTCCTCAAAATTTCATCACAAAAATGATTCTGAGATATATAAGAATAGGTACAAATAAAATTTAATAATGTAATATATTTACACTGTATCATATAACTAGGAGAGACGAAAATATGCACGGCAAAACACAAAAAACGCGCTCCTGAACAATTTATATTTAGGCAGATACGACTGTTAGTCAGAAGAGGGTTAATCATATAAGTTTAAGAAAAAACTTTCAAATAAGGTGACGCTATCTTTCTAAGCCTTATATATGATAGTTTCATGCGTTAAATTTACTTAAGTATATAGGAATATACCCAATGTGATCGCTCGCAAACGAGTGGATGGCCTTGAGAAGAATAGAATAGAATATACCTAATGTGTGAACAGGCAGGTGGACTTTAAGGTCAACTTATATAAACAATCTCATGTCATATTTACATAATAGTTAATAAAGATAATATTATAATATCTCATAATATTGATAATAATTAGCGGCGGTAATGATCGATTAATTATTTAGAGTCAATATTGGTAATGAACATCTAATATTTGATTAAGGAAACCTTCGCATGTAAATAGGGTTGCCACCTTTCAAAAAGTGTAGGGTCGGAGATTTCGGAAAATGGGTATTTTAATACAATAAAACATAAAAATTAGGGAATGAGTACAGTAACCGAATTCCAATTCAATAAGTTAAAATATAACTTAATTAATTAATTAATTCAACAAATTAAAATAAGATTTAAACAGTGCTGCTAAGACCAGCTTGGTATTTCACAACATATTTTTATTTGTGTGGGACATTTTATCAACTTGTCTTTCACTGAGTTTTACAATAATTTTCTAATTTCTTGTCATACTGTAATTAATGTCTGCAGTTAACTCCGATTTCACCATAAATTCCTCATTAAAAGAAAAACGCGTTCCGTAAAATTATGGGTAACTAATAATAATTGAGAAAAAATTCCAATTATTTCCGAAGTTCTGTGAAATTTGCTACTTTCAATAACTGAACTCATAGTAAATCTACCGACAATGTTGAAAAACCCGGCAGTCACAACTCTCACTCTCACCGCTCGATCTGACCCCGAAATATACGGCGCTAACCCTAACCCGGATATACCTACAACATCTAAACCCGCAGACTCCGCGTCAAACTCAGAGGGATAGCAGCCCTACATGGAAATGATAATATGACTTATTATTAGGTAGGTACATAATATGCCTATATCATAATATTGCTTTATGTGAAGGCACTGACTGATCTATAATATATTGACTTACGAAGATCACCAGATAATACATACCTATTATTGTATTATCCATTTAAATATTGACATATCATCATATAACATCACATCATCCTACTGATTATCAACAACAATATTGATCTGTCATCTTGTTAATTGTCTGCTAACTTATTTTTGTCTGTACTCTTTAAAAAGTGTCTAATACATATATTATTTATACTCACATCAAACCTCACAAGCAGTTTTATCGAGGACATTAAACGCAGCCTGATACACTTGGTGAGTGTTTTAATAAACACTTTATAAGTTTTCAACTCACATAATCCATCAAAACCATAAGGATCATATTTGCAAATCTGATGTAAATACGTCATACCTCGTCAGATTTCAATCAGTCAACTGCCCAATCCACGCACTTACCGCTGCTACACTATAACCAATCAGCTGTTAAGAGTTTTGACCATACTCGTTCAACCAGGGTTGGCGCACATTTTTTACACATACGCAAATCTGATTTTCTCATAAATCACCACTAACCATGATGGACGTCCAGGATCTGATTAATATGGTTAAGAATGCAGCCTGTGCTTTGTCCCAACTTGTAACTGATAATAACAAGTTTACTCGAGATCATATATCTAAAATAAATCCAATCTCGATTGAGTTTATGTCGGCGATGAGCCTAGCTACTGCAAAAATTGCCAGTCAGAATACAGAGATTAAACTCTTAAAAGAAAGAATATCACAACTTGAGAATAACGCTTCCTCTGATAAGTCCTTAGACATGTGTGAGACTCTGGCGGAGTTGGCTGAACGAAATTCTCGATCCAAGAATTTAATATTATTCAACGTACCGGAAACGGATACTGGTCTGAATAGCAATGAACAAATCTCTGAGGATTTTAAACAAACTTCAAAGTTAATCAACGATGCTGATAATTTGAATAATATATCAATTAAGAAGGTTTTCCGGCTCGGCACAAGAAAGGTCGACAAGGTACGACCTCTTAAAGTGATTTTCAAGGATGATGTGGACGCAAGAGAAGTCTTTATTAATAAATTTAAATTGCCTAAGATTATAAAAATCAAACAGGACCTTACTGATATGCAAAGGTCTCACCTAAGAAATCTTTGGGATGAAGTCGAGACAAGAAGAAAAAACGGTGAGGATGATGTCGCGGTGAGGTTTTTGAATGGTACACCAAGAATTGTGAAGAACAGTAAAAAAAACTATTAAACACTCTGAATATTTACTCACAAAATATCAGAGGACTTAAAACTAAATTATCAACATTGCGTCAAAACATACCATTTATAAATCATCCCATATTTATGTTTACAGAAACTTGGCTTGACAGCACTATCGGTAACTCTGAATTAGGATTTACTTCTCATATTGTATATAGATGTGATCGATCACCCCATACAAGTAAAAAGGAAAGAGGAGGTGGTGTGCTGATAGCTGTTCACAAGAACATCCCCTCTACACCAATAAAATCTATTAATAAAAATTTGGAACAATTGTTTGTATTGTTAAAACTTAGTTGCCGCAAGATCATCATTGGTAATATCTACATTCCTCCCTCATCCAGTCCTGACATTTACAAGCTCTATTGCGATGAAATTGAACGGATCTGCTTAAAATTTCCTCAGGCGTCGCTTATTTTGTGTGGTGATTTCAACTTACCAGGAATTCTGTGGTCTCCGTGTAATAATCTGCCCTCTACTTACGAAAATAACAATGATGGCGCTAAGGAGTTGATTGAAACGATGATTTTTTTGGGACTCTCTCAACGCAATTTTATACTCAATTCCCGTAATCGTACACTTGACTTAGTCTTCTCTAGCTGTGACTCACTGATAGTTGAGCTCTCTAGAGATGAAGTTTTGCCCGTAGATGAACATCATCCACCTCTGTTGATAAAAATGGAACTTAAGGATGCAGTTATAAACAGGGGACGTACTTTTTCGTACAATTACGACAAGGGTGACTACAATGCGGCGATAGACTTTCTTTTTGGATGCGATTGGAGTTTTCTGCAGGGTGAGGATATTGAGTTCTTAGTAGCTGTCTTTTATGGCATTTTGTACGAAGCAATCGACAGATTTATACCATACGAGGAGTATAAAATAAGTACATACCCCAAGTGGTTTTCAAATGAACTTATTAATTTAATTCTGGAAAAGAAGATTGCTCACAAATACTTTAAAGAAACCAGCGATACGAAATATTATGATACTTTCTCTGAGTTGAGAACCAGATGTAACAAGCTGAAAGCCTCGTGTTACTCAGATTTTATAAAGAAAGCTGAAAATACTACATCTGATATGAAGAGTTTATGGAAGTTCAAGAACTCACTGAGCAGAAATGACAGCGACTATCCTATGCAAATGCATCTTAATGGTGAACGAGCAAATGGTTTGCAGGAAGTTGTTAATAAATTTGCTAACTTTTTTGGTAGTGTATATGAACCGAATGTTCAAAATGTTCCCATCAATATTACTAATACTGTCAAATTTATAGATATTTCAAACTGTAGTATTTCTTGGGAAAAATTGGAAAAGAAACTGTCTCAGCTTAGGCCCGTTAACTCTTCAGGTCCTGACAACGTACCACCTGTCTTTTTAAAGAAATGCGCTCCGGCTCTTGTTGTTCCACTCAATATTATATTTAATAAATCTCTTGCATCTGGCATTTTTCCATCGACGTGGAAAATTGGCAACATAGTACCCATACATAAGAAAGGTGACAACTCTAATTTATCAAATTATAGACCCATTTGCATTCAATCTGCTATAGCTAAGTTGTTTGAATCGCTCGTTCTAGATTTGGTTATGCCTTCGATACATCAAATAGTAATTACTGAACAACACGGTTTTTTGTCTGGCAGGTCAACTCTGACAAACCTTGCTATATATGAAGATTTTATATCCAAGAGCCTTGCTGAGGGCTGTCAAGTCGACAGTATTTACACGGATTTCAGCAAGGCTTTTGACAAGGTTTCACATAGCATTCTTTTGAATAAATTGTCTGGTTTGGGTGTGGGTGATCCTTTGCTTGGGTGGTTTGCAAGTTATCTAGAGGGGCGATCTCTTCGTGTTAGGTTGAAGAATTTAATTTCTGACAGTTTTATGGCAACTAGCGGTTTGCCGCAGGGTAGTCACCTTGCTCCGGCCCTGTTTTTAATATTTATTAATGATCTTGTCTCAGAATTCAAAGATATAAATTGTTTACTCTTTGCCGACGATCTTAAGGTTTTCAAAAGGATAAAAGGTATGGATGATTGCTTAGTGCTACAGGAGAACCTGGATAGATTGAATGCTTGGTGTCGGGACAATCGTCTTCTGTTAAATGCCGCTAAATGTCAATGTATTCGTTTCACTAGAAAAAAAAGGATCGTTCACTTTGACTATCACATTGACAATGGTTTATTGGAATCAGTTAGTGAAATCCGGGATTTGGGAGTAATTTTTGACCAAAAAATATCTTTCTCAAGTCATATAACCGAGATAACGGGTAGAGCGTTGAAATCTTTAGGTTTTGTGCTTCGTACAGTTTGCGACTTTAGTAACGTTCAGGCAATTACTCTCCTATATAAGTCACTAGTACGTAGCCAATTAGAATATAACTCCCCGATTTGGTCACCGACCTATGATATTCATATCAAAAATATAGAGCGTGTCCAACACAGATTTTTAAGGTTTATAAATTATAAGCTACGCATTCCCAGGGAAGAGCTTAATTACGAGCGTTTACAGTTAGTACTAAATTTGGAAAGTTTGGCTTGCAGAAGAATCGTGAGCGATTTGTTATTTTTATTTAAAATTATAAATAATTTTTTTGACGACCCAAATTTGTTACAGCTTATTTATTTTCGTGTACCTGGGCGTAATACTAGGAATCCCGAAACTTTTTACTTTGAAAACTGTTCCACTAACTACATAAGTCATACACTATTTCCGCGATTGCATCGCTTAGGTAATGAGCATTTGTCAAGCGTGGATTTACATAATACTAACCTTTCGGCCCTTCAATCATTTCTGAAAAAAACATTTGACCCTCACATTTAACTTTTATGATGTAAATTTTGTTTCTATTTCTATTTTTTGTTTATTATTGTTATATACATAGTTGATAAGAATTATATATTTATATCTATTCTAGGTGCATTTTGCACTATACTATTATTATTTTTATTTATTTTTTTTATTGTTTCTCCGTCTACTTTATATAAATTGTTTGTAAATAATTATTTCAATGTCGTCTGTACCATTTGCACTGCGCACTGTTAACGATGGTTGCCGAACTATGCTATATGGAAAGGCGCAGTGTGCGGGTACTTGGTACCTAGCATATATTATTATTATTTTATTTTTTGATATTATTAAGTTATACTTCATAGAATAGTTTTACAGAGATTTGTTGCATTTTGATTGCTAATATTGTTATAGCCTACCTACATACCTTGTATTCTTTTTTTTTGCTGTGTTCTTTGTACCATCATACCTATTATTATTATTCTTTGTATTATATTATTAGGTGCTTACTTGATTGATAACATTATTTTGCTGTGTACCTATGCATTGCTGGTGTGTTTGTGTGGGTAGATACTTTTGTTATATGTTTTCACTATCTGTTGTTTTTATTGTATTTTTTCTTTTCTATGTAAAAGGCTTATATAGCCGTTCACTGTGTAAATAAATAAATAAATAAATAAATAAATCATGTCTTTCAATGGGGTAGCCAATGGAGAATCTGCATGTAATAAACATAGTCCTCTACGTACCAGTGAATGCTACATCGCTGAATTAAAGATGTCATATGTCGTTGATTGTACCTGGGCAGCAGAATAAACCAGGATGGACGCTCCAAAGCAGAAATTGTAAGCAGAATAAACCAGGCAAGGATTGCCTTTAACAAAAAATCAAAGATATTGGAATCCCCAAATATTGACTTAAGCGTAAGGAAGAACCTTACTAAAGCCTTTGTATGGAGCATTCTGCTTTATGGTTGTGAGACATGGACCATCAGCAAGAGTGAAAGCGGACGGTTGGCGGCCTTTGAGGTGTGGTGCTACAGACGCATGCTTAAGATCCATTGGTCGGAACACGTCGAAAATGAAGAAGTATTAACCAGGGTAGGCGAAAAAAGGCAACTCCTTAAGAGAATCAGCCAACAACGAGCTAACTGGATTGGCCACAACATCAGGCACCCAGGACTACTCATCGCCATCGCAGAGGGTAAGACCGAGGGGACAAATGGCAGAGGCCGACCAAGAGACGCATATATGGACCAACTGAAGAGAGACATGAACTGTGGCTCATACGTAGAGCTAAAAAGACTGGCTGAGAATAGAGACGAATGGAGAAGAAAAACCAAACTCGTTGCAGACCAATCCAATGGATTGTAACTCGTTATATACTCGTATATGTCGTTGATACCCATAATAATTATTATAGATATTTGGACGACTTTTGTTGGGATCATTACAGCTGAAGGCCCTGAAAGCCAATGCGATCCCAGGAGAAAACTTGAAACGATCAATTCAACTCTGTTACAGGTGACACAACTACAATACATTCCCATTTTTTTATTAATGCAAGATAAAAGTAATTGTATATTTTGTTACATTGTTTTTTTTTCTATCCTTACTTCAATTATAAATGACAACCTTTTGAAATATAACAAATGGTGAAATTAAGTGTACGCTTTTGAATATGGCAATGCATTATTTATATCTTGTTTTTTTGTATATTGTATATTGATATCTCGTATACAAAGTAGGTTCTTTTAAATAACGAACACGGACTTTCAATAAAACAAAGATAATATATTCATAGTCCTAATAGTTTCAAAGTCACTCCCATGGGCGAAAACAGATTAAGATGGTACGGACACATTTTGAGACTACTACAGGATAATATATGATCAAAAAGACAATGGATGTAGAAGTAGGACCCAGAAGATCATGCAGACTAATGACCACCTGGATGTCCACAATTACCAAGGACCTGAAAGAGGCGAAGTTGCGCTCGGAGGATGCAGGAGACCGGAAAACTTGGAAGATGAGGACTAGGAGAGCCGACTCCAAGTAAATGGGATATAGGCGAGGGCGAAGAAGAAGATTGTAGTCCTAATATAATATTGCTAACACAATAGTCAATTCACAGTATAGCAGCGTTACTACGTAAATCAAGGACAACTATTAATGAAAAAAAGAGAGCAATTAGAACTCATGAAATATAGGGAATCCTGCAGAAATGTATTCAGAGAGCAAGGAATCCTAACAGTGCCATCACTTTACATTTATGAATGTATATGTTATGCAAAGAAAAATTTAGATAACACACAACTTAATGAAAATTTTCATAATTATAATACGCGGTTAAAACATAAAATCAGACCAATAGAACACAGGCTCTCTGAGTTGGATCGTAGCTTTTTGTGTCTAAGTGTAAGACTATACAACAAGCTTCCAGATACAATCAAGTGCGATGATGTATTGATCTTCCGGAGAAGGGTGAAATCATATCTGGTTGATAAATTGTTTTATTCCATTGACGAAATGATGAATGAATAGTATTTCATAAGTTTTCATTTATAAAATTTCAATTATGTATTTTAATATTTGACGTTGTGGATCCGGACTCTTTACATCCGTGTCTGCAAAAATAATGTAATTTGATGTTTTGTTTTACTTTGGTTGTTCTTTGATTGATTGTATTTGAAATTGTAATGAATGTTATGAAATGTATGTATGACGAGTCCAAGTGCCTGCATAACAGGGGCCTAGGGACAATTGGAAAACTATAACTATAATGAGCGCCGTTCAACACAGGAAGCTAGCCTATATAGATACTAAAAAGTATTGTCACTCAAAAAGTATTACAATGTTGCTTGGTAAACTTGTAAATAAGTTCACAGTTCAAAGGCCAAAGTACGTTACACTACAGTTCCTGTTCAAATATATTTTTGGAAGTGTAACTTAAATAAATAAAAAAAAAATATAAAAAGAAACACCAGAAATAAGAAAAGAGGATCCTTAAATAATCGAATGTATAAAAAAGCTCAAATAGTTATCAGGAAGTGATTAATAGAAAAAAAAAACAAATAAATAATGTACTCTCGTTTCAATATATACCTATTTATTTTTCACGTAGGTACAGCTGATTGATATGAAAATTATTAATTTTTATGAGTTGTTAGATATTAAACATTGTGGACAAGTCAATAACGCACACTTATACGCGAGTTTATACAATATTAAAGTAAGATATCGGACATAAATGTTGATGAATTATTTTATAAGCAATTCGCAATATAAGTGAGAAATGAGAGCGGAAGGTTTTGAAAGCCGGCTATCGATTATTAAAGTCACTGGTTTTTTTTTAAATAATTTGTAGATTTTTATAATACGGCTGTCGTCAGAGCCACAAGAGAACACTCTATCTGTATGTTAATACAAATTTAAATAATACTGTATTCTGTGGATTCCCGGCAAAGAATAGTTCTCTTTTCTTTTTTATCGGCTTTGTTATTTACTATTGGCTAACATGGCTAAAATGCTGGTGCACAACGCCATCCTCGTACCGACACTGATGTATGCAAGCGAAACTTGGACATGGCTGAAGAAGGACGAGAGTGGAATAAATGCAGTGGAGATGCGATCACTGAGAAGAATGGTAGGTAAAACATTGCGTGATAGAGTAAGACATGAGGATATTAGAAGAATGAGTGGATGCAAGAGGAGTGTTGTTGATAGAATGCGTGTAAATAAATTGAGATGGTTTGGTCATGTGGAGCGAATGGATGGTGTAAGATTGACGAAGAGGGTGTATTTATCTGAAAGAGAGGGTGTGAGAAAGCGCGGACGTCCAAGAACTACGTGGCTTAACCACGTGGATCAAATTCTCAAGGACGGTCGCGTGTTAAGTAAGAGGAATCGGCGTGCATGTATGAGAAACTGGATGAATGTAGAGGAAGCGAAAGAAGTATGTAAGGATAGAGCGACATGGCGTTCCGTTCTCTCTGCCTACCCACCTACACTCTGACACGGCGTGAGGGTATAGTATAGTATTATTTACTATTATTTAAATTCAACAGGTAAATTTAAAATTAGAAATAAGTATGCGTTAAAATTGGGTTAGTTGGAAGCCGTTGCAATCTAGCGATAAGCTCGCCTTCTGTGTATTAAATTGTATAAATGTGAAGCATAGAATAACAATAAAATGAATGAATAATAAAGTAAATTAAAAAAAACAATAGTAATAAGCAGTACTTACATACATCATTGATTGAAATGAGAGACTACTTACCTGAAAACAACGAAACATACATTATTAGTAAAATTGAACATGATGTAGGTAAATCATGTGAATCTAAACATTATACAAATAAAACTCTGTATTCTGGTTATGCGTTTGATAGTGTCTTCATTAGGTTTCGCTTCTTCTTTAGGGTATATTTGGATTGTAAGAGATCGCGCCTTTGCGATAAACTCACCTTCAGTATATTGATTGTATTTAATATGAATATATTTCCTTATAAAATGTAAACAATGTAAAGTAAAGAATGAATAAATAAATAAATTTATTATTCCGTTGGTCCATTCTCTCATGATGCTCAAATATGTTCACTTTCATTCTAGTCACAAATCTCGTCTTGTATCTGGACATTTCTCTTTTGATCAATTAATTAAATTAAAATATTCAATGTAGGAAAGAACAATTAGCTATGGTTCGTGTCTAATAGCAACAAATAACAGTAGCATTATGGCGAAGAAGTACTTGTATCTTCTGCTGTAACAGATATAACAACGAGTACCTCGGTACTTAAATGCAATTACTGTTGTTGAATTTAGCACAATGTACGAACGACTGTAATAAAATATTATTATTATACCCATTACAAGTTATTAAATTATATAATACAGAGGTAAGAACTTTATAACCAGTAACTACAACTAACTATTACCTAGTAACGAGTTGCAATCACAGGCTAACTCGGTTAATACGGGACGGATTACTTACTGCCAGCCGTCTTCTTTCTACTACTGGATAAACGCCTCGAAAATTTTGTCCGCTTTTCGATTTTGACCAACACGATCTCAATGTGTTCCTAACATCTGGACAATATCATCAACTCATCTTTTTGGGGTGTTCCCAAACTTCGTCCGTCTTTTCAATTGTTGATGAAGTATCTAAGCTTAAATGGCAATGGACCGGTCATGGACCGGCAAGGCGAGAGGATGGACTTCCAGAACGAGGTGGATTAATTGAGTGTGCGATTTACAGCGCTTTTTTACTTTAAATTTCTTCATTTTTAATAATTTATTTCGGTTTAATCAGTTCACAGGTGTGGATGTAATGTACCGACATGGTTTGTGTATAAACTATTTAATTAACTGGAACATAGATTACGAACAGAAATTCAGAGGTTGGAGTTGTTAACTAGCAAAGGATAAGGTGGCCTACTTCAGAGTGATAGCCGACGTTAGAGGGACTTTATATGCCACTAAAAAAATATATATGGCTGAGAGAAATGGTGCTCGAAAACGTGCCTGTTCAAGGATTAAATGTCAAAACAATATAAATCCGATTCTCCAGGACGGATATATGTTGAGCACGTTGAATAGTAGAGCATACATGAGGAATTTCATTACAGTGACGGAAGAGAAAAGTGTATTTAAGGATAGGAATACCTACTATGAAACTGGAAGATTATAAGAAAAAAATCTTTAAAGAATTGATAAGTTTGTACCTAATAACTACAATAAGTTTCATTGTATTTCCAACTTTTATTCAGCAACATTATTATGAAGTTGGCAGTCAGTTACTAAGAAGTGATGGTAACAAGTTAGTAATATAATGCCTTATCGGGTGGACGGTGTGTGTGGAATGAACATGGTGTGAAATGTAGACCAGTTTTAACTCGGTCACACAGAAAGCAACTATGTATGTAGCGTCCTATTAACGTTCGCAAGAATTTCATACCGAGAGTGAATTTTATTTAAGTACCTGCATATTGCCAAATTCAACTGATCCATGGAGTCGTTAAATAGAGTGTTCATCGATGAAGCAGGCCACTCCTCCTGAATGCCTTTTTTTATGAAACGGAGAGAACGATCTGTAAATCATAACGTGTAATTGGTTTACTGGCTACCTCAGTCATGGGAGATACCGTGATGGTATAAATACAAATATATTATAGTCGAACATAACCAAGAGCTTAACTTACGATAAATGTCTTGATTAACGTAGGTTTAACAATATAATCAATCTCTATTGGTGACATGTAATAACATTAAATCGGTATTAAAAAATTGCTAGTTAAATTCTGTTTTCCGGAGTGAAACTACGCTATGTCACGAGAAAATAATGATCGTTTTTACCATGATGTCTCAGAATAATTATTACCTTAAGAGGGTTAGCTTTTGTTCCAGTAATCTGCTCAATGCGCCCTTTAGATGAATACTCCATTGAACAGCGCCGAATAAATCATCCGCCATGCATATATACATACACAAAGTCGGAACAATGCTATTTTCTGATAATAGGTAACGTGTGACTAAGCCAAGTCTAACTGTTGGAATGGAATACCTATATAAGAACCAACTAAAACAGATTTCGGCATTGCAATAAATTTTATTATTTAGTATTGATCTGCGACGTCAAAGAAACATGACTATAGTTTACGAAGCAAAATGAAAACCGTCCTTTTAATTTCATTCATCAAGGATCACAAAACTACGCCAGAGGAAATTTACAAATCATCCATCTTCTAGAAACTAGAACATTCGCTTTGAAATTTGACGTTATTGATTTCTCATGTGTTTACAATATTGCAAAGTGTTGGTAATGAATGAACAAAATGCCAGTGTAATGGTGTAATTTCTTTTTGCGATGATTTATATAATATATGTAGGTACATTAGATATATACATAGTGATGTATTGTTGTCATTATAATTACATATCGCATTATCATTATGTATGCCCAGGCACGGCTGTGACTTGTGACGTATGTACGTACATATATGATTATTATGTATGTGAGTAGGTACTGTGTGTAGGCTTTACCCGCTTTCATCGTCATTGTCTGGTTATTTCTACTAGCTTATAATATTTTATAATAACCATTACCGGTTTGTTCTAGTGATGACAACGTATTTATTTGGTCACAAATTTAATTAACAATCGCTTCGCTCTTTGACCTTCCTCTCCGGAGGCACTGACCAAATATAAGCCCTTCCATTCAGGTTTATTAAATTTTTTATACTTTATTTAGTCGTTGATGTATAAGATCGTTAAATTATATAATATGTTGTGTACATAATTATTATTATCTTAAAAATGTCACCCTGCCATGAGAGCAAAACAGCTATTGGCAAAGGCGATCTCAGCAGGAAAAAAATCACAAAAGAGACATTATCTAAAACAAGGGTGGCCAACCCGCGATTCGGTGGGTGTCTACTTGTGGCCCGCGAAGCATAATATATGCATACTGTTTTTTAAATAATAGTCGGTAGAAGTATCGGTTACTTTTTTTAAATAAAATTATTAAATGTTCGGCCCGGTAAGAAATCTCATTTCTAAAATCTGTCCCGACTGCTAAAAGGTTGGAGTTTTTGAAATATTTCAAATTCTTATACCATTTTAGAAATTCGGCGACGGAGGGAGTGACGGGGGGGGGGAGGGAGGGAGGAGGAGGATGGAATATTTAATGTGTGAGCATTTAGATACATTAAAACTTTTAGTGTGAATTAGCTTATAGCTGCCCGTCATTGGCTCATAATCTTCCCGAGATGCCCCTGTTCCCTATAAGTCTGTGCATCCCTGATCTATGCCATCACGCAAAACCAACAAAACAAGAAGTAGCCAGAATACTGTCCAAATCGTGTCAATAAAAACTAAAACGTTCAGGGTGGCTGGCATACCATACCTCATAGCTGAATAATGAAGTAGATTAATTATAATTAATCAGTTATTTTAGAAGGATTAACTATGTAAAAGTTACGAGACATTTTGAATAATAATAATAATAATAATTTATTCAAATAATATCGTCTTTACATTTTCATTATAACACAGTTGAACATACTTAATACAATCATAAAAAAAATGTCTTCCACACTAGCCATAGGGCTGTGTTGTGGCAGAAATACCAATGAGATATAAAACAATAGAGTTTTTGAAGTAAGCAAAAATAAAAAAGAAAGCTAAAACCTTACAATAAATGAATAAAAACATCTAGTCAAACAAAATCAATTATTTACAAACATGTCTCAACAATACGGTCAATTACAAAAATAAACACACACCACAATACAAAGATGGGTCAGAGAATAATCTAGCAATGTCAATGAGTGAAATCCGTCTGCGAATGAGTCATTATTGGCTGTGTTAGTATCTTGGGTTAGTAATAATTGTCATGAACGTCAGTATATTAGTCTTCAATAATGAGATGGTGAGTTATTTAATGTTCACGCCAGTGCACTGGGTTTCGCAATGAGCCCCGAATGCCGGCAAAAGCCAATGAATGAGCGAGTCAATAGGTTAGCGGCTGATTCAACAGTGTGTTAGTTTATTAGTTCAGGTAAAAAGCTATGTATGGCAATGAGTGAGTTCGCGGGCAAATACGCGAGTGAGCGAATGTGTAATTGAACAAGTTTTCAATCCAAGAAATCTAAGAACATCAATAAGAAAGCAACAACAACAATACTCACCCCATCACACCAAAAACCTCAGTAAGGCCTCCGACTCATCCACCCCAATATCAACAATATGCCTTTTGATCACACCCTTAAATGCGCCGTCACCCCGCAAGAGTCTCCACTCTGACTTAAGTGAGTTATACACCTTCGGAGCCAATACAGTATGGAATCGCTGGCGGAAGGTTGTATTTGTCTCCACTTGAGAATGTCTCTGATCAGAAACCTGTCTGGTGAAATGCAGGTGCGTAGCAGACAGAATCGCAGGTGCTGTTCTATGGTGGTATTCAGCTAACCTTAAAATATAAATCTGTCTCACGTCCAAGGCATGACACTCCCTCAGTAAATCCCCCGTTGGATAGATGTAGGGATATCCACACATCACCTTTAACACTATTCTGTGTGCCCTGGTCAACGAACTCAACACACTTGCAGCCGCACCCCCCCAACTCAAAAAATAATAAAATGTTTAAAAACATTCAAAATATAATAAATCAATAAAAAACACGTGTATAAATATATAGTGTTCGAACACAAACTTATGCTCCTATAAAGAGTTTAAAATAAAAGGCTGACTGAACATTCAACTGAATTGAAAATTCTAAATACATCCATTACACCCTTAGTGCCATCCATTACACGTAGCCGGCGACGTCGCCATGGCGTCCTGGTGAGTGATGGCATTTAGACTACGGAATAGCTTTATCTAGAAGATGTAGTATGTCGGCAGAGGGGATAAAAAGAAGTTAGTAAAACCCAAATCACCAACGTGATATATATTTTTATATATTTCAATCAGGTTTAAGATCAACAGATAAAAATACCCGTTACTCGGAAAATAATTTATAGACATGCCTAATCACGAAATACTACGCGTGTGGACATGTTCACAGACACCCAACCATTCATCTAGTATAGTGTCAGAAGAGTGTGAAACATACTCGAATAGACCAGAAAAACTAAATGTTAGACAAAGACGTAGATTATAGAAGTGTAAAGAAAAAATATAGTTATAATTTATTACTACGAACTGGTTGAGAGTGGTCATTCATAATTTGATTACATTTTACATGGTAAAGGCTACTTATTTACACTTGGTAATCAAGCCAACATAGCTCCATTTTCTATGACTCTGGATTTATTACAGATTACAAATAAAGATAATATTTATTTTGTTGACATTCCCCTTCAGGAATTTCATGAAGAAGCATTTTTCACATGAAATATGAAACATCAATTCCTGATTGGTACATGAATTTTATTTCATAAAAAAAAATGTTTTCAATAATTGTAACTGGTAATAATTTTTTATTTTGTTATTGACAAAAATCTTGACGACTTGTTTTAAAAATGCGCCATTTTGAAAAAAATAACGCCGCAAGGGTCCATTTAAGAATTTTCACACGTCCCGAATAACATAATCTTTAACCTTGCATTGAATATCTCTGCACGCTTGGAAGTTCGCATAATAATAAGATTAGGGATGTATTATAAAGTCGACCCGTGGAATATCCGGCTACCACTCTTTTCCCTAAGTCTTCGAGTGTCCTGTAAAAGACAGATGTTTGAAAAAAATAATGACATTTTACATCCGTTCGGAATGTCTTAATTTTTTGTTGGCACGGAGAAGACGGCTGCATATTTATTACATGCAGCTGGCCTGCTGAGTACCTCACTTGTGGATATGTCGTAATGGTTTAGTATTGATTATTATTTTGGTTTATTGCCATGTTTCAGTTACTACGAAGCCATCATCGGTAACAAACTGCCAATCTGGATGTTTACGACTATGAATATTTGTGAGTGATGAAATAAAATACTTTTTCTTACAAATATTATCTACAGCAACATTAAATTATAATTATGAGACTGAAAATGGATTTGACTCAATTGCTTTTATTTCAGATGCAGATTTACAATCGAAATTGTGTCTCCAGATGTGCCGGATGTCTGCAAGGCACCTTTGTATGTGAAGAAAGCGTAGCAGACGAAAAAGTAGTACCAACTTAATATACAAACATTTAATATACGTGTGCATATATTGTACTACGTATGTATATATTCCAAATTACTACTACTACTTTACCACATAAAGTTTAATTTATCAACCGACGGTTCTTGGTGGAAGTTCATAGTATAAGACCGTCCACAGCGGCTCAAAATTATAATAATATGATTAACGATACATGACAATAACTCATCCCCTTATATTCTTATTTTATTGTTTTCTATATTGTTCTCACAAATCTACCTTTGGAATGAAGCTTCACTTTACTTTTGTCTGACGATGAGAGCGGAAACTTTTGAAAGCTGGCTCGCAAAATTAATAAAGTCAACAATGGAATAACTATAAATCGTGTTTTATTAATAAATTATACTATTTACCATCTAGGCATCTCCCATAATTAGGGTAGCCAGTGGATCATTGTACGTGGTAAACAACATGGTCATCTTCTCCATGGCAATTGCTCACAAGTGGCTCAGACGGCATAGTAACTGCATATAAAATCGTGAAAATTGTATTGAAGATGTTAAATGTTTTACCAATACTTGCCTTTTACAGGACACTCAAGAACCTACAGAAAAGTGTGGGAGACCTATCGTTTACCCGGGCACTCTTCGGGGTATAATAATATCGGTGTATAACGAAAGTAGCTGATACAGATAATTAGCCAGGTACATGCGTGGTAGTATATTGTGTAGTACATACCTACAAAGTAGGTAGTGCTTATAGACACAGTAATTATTATAATACGACGCATTGAGTAGATATACAAGTATGTATGACGTAGTGGTGAAAGACTGAGTCATCGTGCGACGCAGTGTGGTGACGTCAGACTGAAGACAAAATATATTGTGTAAAACTGTCTGAAATGACATTAGAGGGCTGGTGATTGGCTGTAAAGGGTTCTGTGGGCCTAGTCAAAACACATATTAGCGTTTCGTTTTCGTTCAAACGTGGACGATGTTGCGAGAACTCGTCAATTTTCGTAGCTACTTGTGTTTTGACTGGGCCCACAGGTCAGAGACGCTTGAAGAAATATGGGGGAGGATTGTCTATTTATTTATTAGACTTTAGACCATACATACAGTTGGAATAATATTTATTATAACCTATAAATCTATACCGTGACGCCGTATCACAAGTGGGGAAGGCATCAGTGAGGATGGAACGCGATATAGATCAATACATACATAATAATAATAATAATCTTCATACGTTTATAACTTATTTAATTTACTCCCCATCCATACAATCTCTTATACACGAACACCGATTTCTCTTATTCAACATGCGTCCATACTTGAGATTTTGATCCACGTGGTTCTCGAAGGTCTGCTCTTTCTCACACCCTCTCTTTCAGATAAATACACCCTCTTCGTCATCTTTTTATTATCAATTTTCTCCACATGTCCAAACTTATTTACACATATTCTAACCACAACAGTCATCTTGCATCCGCTCGATCTCCTAATATTCTCATTCCACACGCAATATTTTACCAAACATTCTTCTCAGCAATCGCATCTCCACAGCATTGATACCATTTCCTTCCTTCCTTAGTTACGGCCGTGTTTGTGTAAAAATGACGGTAATTTATCTGAGACATTGCACTTGCTGACTATGGGTCGAAGTGAACCGCACCGGTTTCTTTCCTTCTGTCTATGTCCCTATCGCATACAAATTTCCCAAATATCACAAACTACACCATAGTTAATAGAAAACAAACCAGTGAAAATTTCAACATTACCTAATATGCTCTATGAAAACAAATTAAAAACTTAGTTTCAGGAATAATGTGTAAAGAAGTTAATTACACTGGGTAGGTATGTCTGCTTAGTGTCTGTACCACGGCAATTATAGTTACCTACGTATATACCTACGATATATGAATTTATAGTGAAATGTTAAACAGAAATAGATTCGTCATGTGACTAACCATTTGTAATAAAGTCATGTGCACAGAGTAGGTATACAATGCAATAATGTTCATATACCTATGAACATGCAGTTATGTAAAACTGTCTAATTTTCACTAAATGTGTTCCCGACACCTGGAAGAATAAATCTTGGATTAAAAATCACCCTTACACACAAACACGGAATACCCACTATTCCGTAATTGTTATCTCTGGTTTAAGTAATTTCTTCTTTTCTATTTTATCTTACTTTATATGAACATTATTTCCCTCGATTTTCCTTCCCCCCCTCTATTTTAGCCTACATAAAATTAATATATTATGCAATATAAACGCACGGAAGATGTCGTGGTAAAATAGATAAATAGATTTTTGTAAAATTAAATAGCACACATTACAATCATCAGACGGTACAAAGGTGTTTTTATTTTTAATCCTATTGTTCTTTAATTAAAACGTTATCTGGAAAATAAAGATTGTGTATTAAATCATGTGTTTTTATAATTATGTATCATTTAGTTTGTAATCCTTTCGCCAATCAGTAAAGATGGAAGGTGATGATAACAGATTAATATAATATCCACGAAATTTCCGTCGAGACTACGTTTTATATTTGGCAACACTATTACATCTACCTATTAGGTACACTTATTTTATTTACCTACCAAAGGCTTCTATGCATTTTTTAAAATTATGTTTGTTTGACGACCGGTGTGGAGAGAAGGTAACGCCATTGCCGTATAGTCACGAGGTCTCAGGTTCGACTCCCGGCATGGAAAATCGAAAAATTATCATTATTTTCAAATTGTTATGGGTCTGTATGGTACATGTATATGTGTTTGGTTTATTGCATATGTGCATGTATCGTCGCGTTAGTACCCATCATTCAAGATTCATGTCTTAGTTTGGAACAAGCTCAATCGGTGTGAATTGTCGTTGTTGTGAACGACACGTATGTTGAATTTTCATATTTTTTCTTATTAAGTACTTATCACAGAATCAAAATTATATAATTGGTATTGAGTTAGAGAGAAGATAAAAATAATAATAATAACCTTTATTGCACAAAAAAAAACATCGACAGTAAAAGAAAACATGACAACAATATTACTGACATTAAATGTACTCTATGCACCGGGGATATTTCATCCAACCATTCATAATATCACGGCATCTATCACAAGCGAAGTAGCCGAGGGACCAATTGTTTGTGATAAACATGCAAATCGTTCTCTTCATTTCAATAAAAGTTGAGACATTCAAGATAAGCTGAACTGAAGATATAAAATGTCTTAAACTTGGTAAGGGTTTATTAAAATTTAAACGATAAAACGTAGAAGGGCATATTGCACTTCTTCAAATTACAAAATAACGTATTTTTCAATGATAAAAGTGACGTCTTTGTGAATTACATAAAACATTACACCATAATAATATTGTCAATTTTGTTGGTTATTTTGTGTTACGTTATATGTATTAATTTGGTTATGCAACCTTGTTTGACCTCTTTCTTCCTGGTTGTGTACACACTGCTGAAGGTCGTAAACACGAATGATGAATGGACAGTCTGTGTCTACCTACCTTACAACTGACTATTATTATGTATAAATAATATCGTAATTACAATGTAAAACATTACATACATACACTCTCTTCTGCGTCTCCGGCAGTTTGAAGGTTGGCTATATTAAGAATTTGAGGCTCTATATTTATGGGTATTGTTCAACACTGAAATGTTGTAAAACTTCGCAATTTGTGACGGTGAAAAAATTCTTGAAGGTTTCCATACATTTATTCATAAATTATTATATGCAATCACGGCATTCCCCACAAGGAGGGTAGCCAGCGGAATAACTGCATGTAATGAACATCCATGTCATATCACACGTTTAATGGAAGAGATTGCCTCAAGGCAATATGGAAAGTTTTTGTACAAACTTAATTTTCAGATAAAATGTAGTCATTATTATCCTTTTAAAAATACATTAAACCATAAAAATGCATTCAGGATGGGTGGCATACCTCACCGTTGAATTAATGATGTTAAAGTAATGTTTTGGGAATACTTGCAATTAACAGGACACTCGAAAATTTGCAGAAAAACGTGGAATTGCTATTTAGCGGGGAACTCCATGATTCGTCTACTTTTTTAAAAACAGTTTTCAAGTGCTCCAAAAAAAAATGATAATTGGTTAAACTATGGGTGTAAATATGTAGATCTAGAAGTATTTATAAATGGTCAATATTATCGATAAAAAGAGCTTGGTGGAAGTTCACGTAGAAGAACGTTCTAAAGACTGAAAGTTTTGTTGTATTTTGGATCTCAATAGAATGAGCTAATTTCTGTACAGGTTCGTAAGAATTTAAAATTTAACTTTTATTATCTTATTCTTACGTCAAATGTGCAAAAAATGTTTGGAACTGGGAAAAAATTACAAATAAATAGCAACATAATGAATAACTAAAATAATGAGTCATACATAAGAAATGTGTTGCGTAGGTACCTATATTAAAATGTTAATTGTCCTATTATGACGGCGGAAAACTCGTCATTGAGTACCGTTACTCTAAAGAAAACGAGAACTAATTGCTAAACGAACTGTGGAAAATTAAACAAATGCAATGATTTGCGTAATAAATTTAAAAAATGCTGCTTTTGTTTATCTAATAAATATGTATTTCCGAAGCTATGGAAGTAGGTATTTGCAACTTATGCGCCTGAGTTAGATGCCAAGACTCAACAGTTGGAAAGAAGGATTGGGCTGATATATCAATTCAACAGGTGGTATTTTGGCTTGACAATACTTACAAATTCTAGAAAGTGTATGAAGGGTATGTTGAATATCACACTCTGATTTCTGTAATTTAGGTACTTTATAAATTCATTTAGCACATTATGCCTTTTATGCCTTTTACATGTTAGCAAACTTAAAAAATAAGCTTAAAAAACAAGAACAAATAATTGATCAATATTTAGTTCAAACGAAGTAATACAGGAGTAAAAAAACGACGTAAATTGTAAAGTTGTAGGTCAATTTGAAAAAAAAAACTAAAATATTAATCAAAATGACAAGTATTGATTGCCTTAATAAAAATGAAAATTAATACAGGAGAAATTAAAAAGAAATGGTTAAAATAGATTAAACAAAAAATTTGTGGAGCATCTGACAAAAAAATTATCTCCCACTCTTTTCCTGAAGTTTTCGAGTTTGCTGAAAAAGTCAGATGTTCAAAAAAGTAAAGATATTTTAAGTCTTAACTTCAGGGATGAGGTTTGCCACCCATCTTGAATGTCTTATTTTTTGTTAACACGGAGATAACAGCTAGCATGTTTATCACATGCAGATAGTCTGCTGACTACCTCACTAGTGGGATACGCGGTGGTGGTATAGTAGATGTAGTAGTTCAAAAAATTCTACTAAATATTATATACTACTCTAAATTTCATTAAAATTAATGCAAAATACTTTGGATGCAGATGAAACGCATAATCGATAACTCTGCTTACGTCATATCATACCATCATAAGTAAAGGCCATATATTTATATAGAGACATGTTATTAGTAATATTATGTTGCAGTTTAATGAACTTATTGCATCTGCATACTCGATAATAATATTATCTATCGAAACGCGTTATTACGAAATCAGTGAGGATAATAATGATCAAGCCAGTACGTAAATATGTAAATATAATTGAATTTTGTACTTAATATTTAATGGACACCGTAATTAGCCAAGAGAAGGTAATCACTTGGCATGTTTTTGACTAAACACATTTTATTAAATTTAGATTTGACAATTTACATGTCACCATGTCATTTATTTATTTATTTGACAGAGAGACACACACAGAGAGTTCAAAAAACATTCATAAAAATAATAAAAAATACACATTGATCTGGTCAGGCCAACCCCCAATAAAGCGTGTCTACAGCATGCACGTTGATACAAAATAATGGAAAAAAGTAAATATAAGGGTAAAAAACAAAATAACAGGCTCGCCCAAGCAAGTCTAGTAAACCAAACTCGCATTACCGCAAATAAAAAATTATAAAAAGATAAAGCATTTAAATGCAGAAATAATTATAATTAATGGTCGTTAAGAGACGATGGTCCTGGCTGGGACATGTTTTGAGAATGCCCAATGATAGTTGGCCAAAAAGAGCACTGTTCTTCCGTCCGCAGGGGTTCCGTAGGCCCGGGCGTCCCTCTTTCACAATACACCGTTCCTATGACAACGATATCAGAGCGCAAGGAATGTCGTGGGAAGAGGTGACGCAATTGGCACAGAGACGCTCTGAATGGAGGAGGCTGGTTTCTGCCCTGTGCTCCCGAGAGGAGCGTTGAGGGCGATGATGATGATGATGATGAACCTATAAACTTAACCAACAAGAACATTCAAGTTGGCAGCAACACACAAGTCATCAGATTTGTAAGGGAATTGAATATACCTACTGTGTGCAAAAGCAAAGAGGGAATAATAATGTACTTCAATCAACGATAATTGATCCACTCGAAATTCCAACGAGAGAAATGTTGAAATTTAGAAAGCTGCTATCACTTTGTTTGATTGCCAGAGAGTTTGCATCGCATTCTTGAGGTTCCGGATTCGACTACAATGCAATAAATTAAATTTTTCCAAAATTATATTGTTACGTAAGTTCCCGGGGAAGAATAGATCTCCCACTCTTTTCTGTAAGCTTTCGAGTATTCTGTAAAAACCAGATATTCGTAAAAATCTCATATAAGACATTAAACATCTACAAAATAATGTTGAGGTATGTCACCCATCTTGAATATCTTATACTTTAATGGCACGGAGAGAACAATACGAGTGCTCATTGTATGTAGTTATTCTACTGGCTACCTCGCTTGTGGGAAATGCCGTAATGACAAATAGATCTACATTTTTTCATCACAAACATAATTAACATATTTTTCGGCATTAATTTTGATTTAAAATAAAAATAAGGAAATATCTTTTTTAAATTCAGATATTGACGTGTATAAAAAAATATATGACAAAGGAAAAAAATGCGATGACCAGATATTAATGGCGTGGGGGTCAAAGGCTATAAATAGATAAACTTATATGCAAATGAGTTGAAATTTGTGAATTAAATTATCCAAACAGGTGGCAAACTTGTTCAGGAGAGTAGTACCGCACGTGTTGTTTGAATAATAAAATTTAATATTTATTTGTACAATATAAACATAAAAATATAATTAAAATTAGTTATTGTTGAAGAAATCGGTGTTGTCAAAAAAAGTCGACGGTTTTTCCAAACTATTGTCATAACCAATCCAAAATGGAAATTTTATTTTGTGGAAAATTTGAAGTGCCAGATTTAACTGACCAGTTTTTTCTAAAAATACATTAATACTTCCATTCAGGCAATCGAAAAAGATGAAATAAATAACAAAAGTATCTAATAAAAAGTATTCACAAACATTTCTATGTTGTGTAATCATCCTTAAGATTGTAAAAGAAGAATCCATCCATTTAATCAACATTCAATGCTCCTCGAAGGAGCATACGGTAGAAACCAGCCTCTTCCATTCAGGCAATCATTACACCAACCGAACCACTTCCACATTTCTTACGCACTGATGTCGTCGTCATAGGAACAGTGAGTTATGAAAAAGGGACATTCAGACCAAACTTTTCCCTCGATTAAATAACAATAGTAACACTTTATTGATCAAAAAATCATGAGCAATTAGCGAGCTTATTGCCTGGAGGCAATATCTTCCAGCAAACCAAAGAATATCCGAAATTGAATATCCGAAACTCTACCATTAGAATAGGGAGCACATTCATAAGCCCATAGAAACAGCAAAGTCAATTTTGCAGTAAACTTACTCACGTCGTGAATTGTTGAAGTATTTACCTGCCAATCCTGCCAATTAATATAATATGTTTGAGCGAATTATAAATTTTCTATTAATCCCTCAACAATTATGTTAGGAGATACTATGCCAATAATAATCAATATAGGCATAAATTAGGAAGATAGCGAAGACATCAAACATAATATTATTATAACAGGTTTATTTAATAAGGAAATGAAATGTGATTGTATTTTACATAATACGGTTATTTACTCTATTGCTTTGTTAGGTATGCGTAGTAAAAAAAGTACTTCATACACTAGGACTACAAAACTTATTATTCTGTGGAGAACGATCGATGAAATTATAATATTTCGATAAGTGGGTGTGTATGTATATAATTACAATATAATTACTCTCTATTACTTTTAGGCAAGAAGGAGACAGACACATAGAAAATGTCATCTAATAAAACAATTTTCTTGACCTCCTATAAAATCTTGAAAAATGTACATAGGAGGTTTTAAAGATCCACTGACGATACCCAATCTCTAAATTGTCTTTAACGTCTAAATCAGATTATCACGAAGCAAACTATTACGTTTAATTTGTGTACCATACTAACATGTATGATACTTAACATTCGAAGAAGCAACGAAGGCCGCAGGAGTGGCTACAGTGATTTTATGATTGCAGAGCATAAAAAAGGAATTCCCAAATTAATATAATTGTTCTTGCGTAAATGAAAGATGACTGTGTGTAAGTATATTTTTAAAGAATACACATCGCAGAAATTCAGCGGAACTCACAAATAATAAAACCTATACTTAATTAATATGTACTAATAATTAATATTTACGAAGTATATAACCTAGGTACGTTCACAATCGATTCTCGGATGCTGCGAACGTTTTCCACGAATTTTCATTACGCCTTGTGCTTCCTTGAATCACGTTTAAAAAGTGATGAAATATGGATGAAGTCATGAACCCGACATAATAAGCTTGTATTAATTTACAAGCCATTGACTATAATGAATACCGACAAATTGTCTAACAATTTTATGCTAATTTGTGGTTTGGTATAAGTACACATACCTGCTTACAAATATTATACATACACCTGCTCACAGACTTATGATAAATTGATTAAGAAAACACAGTATTATAGTACCTAATTATCACCAGTACAGGGATTGCTAAACTTTGACAGTGGCGAGCTGACTATTGCTTATTATTTATTTATTTATTACGAATTAAAATTGTGTACATAATGTAATAATAATATGTCTTCAATTGTTGCAAAATGCGGCAAATTGTTATAATAATAATAATAATAATAATAAACTTTATTGCACAAAAAAACAACAAATGAAAAAATTCAATTTAACTATACAAAAAAAATTGTGCAATGGGCGAGTTTATCGCAGAAGCGCGATATCTTCCAACTAACCCATTAAACAAAAACTAAAATAAAAACAATAAATAAATAAAATAAATAATTGAAGATATATACATACAAATAAATATAAATAATATATATACATACATACATAAAACTACCCAAATATAAAACAATTTCGGATACGTGACACGACATAGATGATGGGATACGGGAATAGGATAAGTGGTAGGAATGGGTCAGGATTGCTCATTGTGTATAAATATACAAAAAAAGATTTAAAACCATGGGAAACCTCTATACATTTATACATTTATTAATGTTTATTAATGTTAGGAAATGAACGAATGAGAGATAGAATTTGGACTTCAATTACGCAGCGCCTTGTACTGAATCTGTGTAGGTATGTATGAAGTTCATAAAAAGACTGTCTAAATTAATCGAGTGATCAAATTACATTTTTTGCATACTCATAATATTTTAAGATTGAATTATTAACAACTTCAATTCAAAAGTGATGAGGTATGGCACCCGTCGCGAATGCCTTTTTTTTTGTAGACACGGAGAGGAAGACTTTCAAGTTCGTCATGAGTAGTTGGTCTACCGGTTACTCCACTTGCGGAAAATATTGTTATGGTTTATAAAAATACACTCGTATGTATAGGAGTTGTATAAGTGTGATCATCATAAATAAATTTGCCTCTCAACATTCATAATAATTATATCCGGTGAAAGAAAATGTTCCACAGAGAGGAGATATCATAATAGGCATGTATCGGACAGTAACAGTAGGTACCTAATGTACATTAATTATTATCGTTTTTGTTTGTATGAAGGTCGTTGGATTTATGCCAAATACGTGCAAGTGCACTTCTCAGTATATTGAGAATTGTATTTATTAATTGTTTATTCTCTGAACAGCAGTAATACATATTATGAGATTATATTATTTATTATAATCGATACTGATACAATCCATCATGAACGGAAGTGAACTCCGATCATTCCCTTCTAGGAACAATATATCGCCAGCCATTTGAACCGTGTGAACAAAATGACAGCTACTCTGAAACGATAAAAACCAGTAGAAACGATATCGTCTCGAGTTGACCACCTTCCAACTTTCTCGCCCGATTGAACGATTTGCGCATGCGCAAATGTGCGCGGCGTTCGTATCTATGGTAAAAACTTTATAACCTATAAATTTTATAATGTTTCCCGCGTCATGACAGCTGTTATCTTTGTTGTTGGTTTGTGGCGTTTGTTTCCTTAATTAAAAGGCGCCTTATAACCTCTACTATAACATTTTCGACTAAAAATAAATACTTCGCGATCTCCATTTCGACGTCCACCATTTTGAAAACAGTGTCAGAATCAAAGCGCATCTGACAGATCGTTTCTATATCGGTGGACTGTGTGAACAGGTGTGACGATCAATGGATATCCGGCGAATTTTGTTTTTTCGCCTGGCGATATATTTTGAAATTCGCCTGGCGATATTCGCCAAATGTGAACACCCCATTATGAACGGAAGTGAGCTTTGATCATTCCCTTCAAGGAACAATATATCGCGAAAGAAATATTTTTTTGAAAATATTTCAGTATATTCACACATAGGTATACCTACTCGTATATCTGCTATATAAACATTTACCTTCATAAAAAAGGGTTGCAACACTGAACGATCTCTGATACTAGCCCCAACATGTGTACCGAAATGTCAGATGAATATCCAAAATTCACGCGGACAAGATGACGTCACAAGACGCTGCATAAACCTCAAAATAATATTATTTCGGATTCATTGATATTCTTCCTAACAAAACCGTGTGTATATTATTAATTAGCAAATAATTCTACATCATCACAATGTCTTGGCTAACAGTCACAGAAACATTTTAAAGACGTCAAATGTCCAACATATGAAAATTGTTAAAATCATCTTTATGTGGCACGAAGAGGACAATCTGTACGTTCATTACAAGTAGCTGGTGAACTGAATAACTCACTTGTGGGATATGCCTGAATCGAATGGAATGGATGAATTCAAAAGGTTTTTCGATAGATTTTGATAGGTTACTATACTCTGTGAAGTGATTGAAGCCGGATTCAAAGCTAGTGTTAATAATATAAATACTACACACAAATAGTAATACGAGCTATTCATCATACAGACATTCAGGATGCTAAACATTTATGGATCAATATAATTATTAATAGACAACGAAATATATTCTTAGAAATTTATTGCTCTAATAGGTCAAGTAAATACTTCTCTGGATATTGTCTATGATTGAATACAGGCTGGCCATTGTGGATATGATTAATTGTTGAATTTGCGTATTACAGAAGTGTTAAGCTACGTTTACGCTAGCTAAAGAAGCGCTGCAATAAGATCTAAACTATGCTACGACGCGTGGTGGCAGTATTGTGTACTGCATAAACCTAAAAGAGCGTACACCTTACTATCGACACCGCACAGGGCGTAAAGGTGTGGTCGAGCTCTTATTGCAACGCTACTCGAACCAGTGGAAATGTAGCTTTAGAATGAATCAGATACTATTTATAGTTTCTGTGAACCAAAAGCAGATGTATTGTATAACAATAGTCACGAACGATAAAAATACAATTGAACAATGCAAATTTGATCTTCAACGGTTCCCTTGACGTCAGCAATCACCATGGAGAAGTTCCATCTGCAACTTGCTTAAGCTCATGCGAGTACACTACTCACTTCTGTACTTGCACTGCATTTCTCATTTGATCCACAATTTTGTACTTCAATAAGAAACAATATAAATATCCACAAACTAAATGTTTCGGGTGCCGACTCTACTCTCTACCTATCATTCTATTCCATCACGACATACACTACAAGTAGGGTAACCAGCAGACATACAGGTCATCCTCTACATGCCATAAAAATAAGATATTCACGATGGCACACTCATTGCCGAATGTTTTAAGTTGGGTGTAGATTAAATTTGTGATAACTTGAAATTAAAATTTCATTAGAGAACGATCAAAATGTTTTGTTTGGTGTGTTTTGTTGTGCGGCTCGGAGTCGTAGACACTGAACTCTAATACAATGAATAGATTGGAAGCGTTCGAGATGTGGATACATAGAAAAATGCTAGGTACACATTCGTTGGACAGACCTTGTATCCGATACAAAGATTTTATAATAATAATAACTAGACAACTTATTTATGATGCGCCGTTTTGTGGAAAAAACCACCGCAAGGACCCATTTAAGAATCATGACACCTCCCGAACAATAGGATTTTTAACCTCGCCTTGAACACCTCCACACTCTCCAGAGTTCGCAAATCAAAGGAAATTTTGTTCCACAGCAACGGACCGGCCACACAGAAGGCACAGTCAACATAGTTGGCCAGACCCCCCCTACGCGGTACCACAAGTCTATTGACAGAGTCTGTGTTTGCAGACCTTAGTGATTTTTGCCTTTCCGTTGCCTCCTCAGAAATGCAGAACTCCGAGATGTACACTGGTGCCATGCCATATAGTGCCTTGAACACAGTCAATATGATTTTAAACTCAACTCTTTCTCTGACTTTGAGCTAATGCAAAAAAAAAACTTCCGAAGTGTGTCTAATTTCGAAAGACTTCGTATCGGGGTCACATTTTAAGGGGACAAAAATATCAATTACTCACTCATTGAAGAAGAAGTATACTTAGTATCAAAGAAGTACACAGTATATTTAGTATTATAAAAAGTATCGACACAAACATTTATTTAAAAGTTGTGGAAAGTCTTTATAAAACATTAAAACAATGGTGCTGGAGTACAAAATACAAATATGTAGGTAACAAAATATAGTCCAGTCTAGACTGAGACATACCGTATCGTTTTGTAAAAGTTTGAAATACATCACATTAAATTATTACCAACTGTATAGAGTATAGACAATTAAAGCCAAAGTAACAATTTGTAATGCTACAACTACTCCCACTATACCATCACGGCACTTTTCCCGACTGGGCTAGTCAACAGACCAGCTGCATGTAATAAACGTGTAAGCTCAACTCTCCGAGCTAACAAAAAAATAAGACACTCAGGTCGATTAGCAAACTTCATCACTGTATTCAAGATGTAAAATGTCTTTATTTTGGGAACACCTATCTATCCACCTTTACAACTTCCCACTTCTCCCTGTAAAGTTTCGACTGCCCTGTATAAGGTAAATATTCCCGGTAGAACCTCGCGCATATGAGAAATAATATCTACAATTCAGCAATGGAGCATGCCACCCATCTTGAATGTCTTATTAATTAGCACGGAGATGACAGTTTGCATGTTTATTACTTGCAGCTGGCCTGCTGGTCACCCCAGTTGTGGGTAATGCCGTGATGGTAAAATAAAAACTATTATTATCTAATAAATATTATTGTTGCAGAGTTTGATAACTTACTCGATCTATATTTATATCAAAATAAAATAATGTTTTAGTGCGTCAAGTGCGAGAAGAATGAATAATGGAATCATAACAGATTACTTATGTATGTAAAAACACAGAAAAATGAGCAACGAGGAGTGCCACAGCGCAGCGTGCTGAGAATACTAAAAACTACAAGGCTAAGAAAATTATGTTTAAATATGGACTTTGGACAATGTCATTGTGAATTTGATGTAAATTTGATGCGAGATAAAATTAAGGTTATGTGTTATTACGTTTGTTTTGCCACACATTGATAATCATGCGTACAAAGCGGTTATTAACTTCTCAACGCTTGAATGTATTTTGGTTCGATTTGTCCCTTATTCTGAGTCCCACCTTAATTCCTGTCTTCTATATTTAATAAATTTAACAAATCATCTTTCAGTCATTGTGGATATGTACAAATGCCGATTAATCCACATTAATTATAATGATAAAAGTACCTACCCACCTATAGAAAGTAAAAGGACTTTGGTGTAGTTATAATATATTTGCTATAGATTGATATTTATGGGTAGGTTACCATCCATCGTAGGATAGGTAATGATTTTCTTCTTCATTCTTTAACATTTTCTGCTAGTCTCTTTAATTCTACTATGTGCCATAGCTCACGTCCTTCATCATTTGATCCATGTAAGTGTCTCTTGGTCGGTCTCTACAATAACTGCTTTCGGTCAAGCCCTCTACGATGGTAATAAGCAAGCCTGAGTGCCTGATATTGTGGCCAATGGCCTCGTTATTGGTTAATCTTCAGGAGTTGTTTACTTTCGCCTCCTTTAAACAGGATTGAATCTTTTTTACATTCTCCTGTTCAAACGCATTATCAATTTTTTTTTAAAAAAAAAGATATATCTGGGTTTTGTTATAAACCCAAATACAACTTTATACACCTTCCACAGTAAGCTAAAAGCTTGTGTCGTGAAAGGGGAGTTTGAACATTTGGATACAAATGACATAAGTAATAATGCGTTTGAACAGGAGAATGTAAAATAGATTGAAATAGGATAAAATGAAAAATATTTATTTTTAAGATAATAACTAAGTTTTTTTGTTGAGAACCACTCTTGAATGAATCCTCTCAACGAGGATATATCATCAATATTCAATAGTACCAAATAATAAAAATTATATAAATACTCGTTTTTATTACCTACATAATATTTGAATAATTAATATAATAAACTGGTATCTAATGGATATAACACGTGAATAATTACCTATATTTATCAGTAGCGTGTCTACCACATAAGCTGAAAAACCGGGATCTACGTAAGGTATCCAAGCTTAACAAAAATGATAAAATTACGCAAAGTTAAAAATCCGACCATTCGAAATATTGCCAGCAATCGCGCACTATGTGTGAGAGTGAATTTCATTAGTCACCCAATGCGACGCCGTTGAAACCATCAAACAACACTCGCTGTATACAAACGGACCGTGGTAGATTATTTTTTGGTTTCACTGCACACATTGTTTCTTGTTTGGTCCCAGTTGCCGGCAATTTCCCCATTCACGGCACAACTTTTAGCTGACTGTGAAAGGTGTATAAAGTTGTATTGGGCTTAAAGCAAAAACCTAGACACGTTAAAAAAAATCGCTTTATGCGATGTTCCGTTGACCGCAGTATGGGACCGGTTATCATGCGATCAGGCTAGTTATGAAATTGGGCATTGTCAGTTCTGGAAAGCTAATCATTGTAAAGCGGAAGTATTGTTTTCACCTTTTATAGATTATATTACTCAAGGCTATTCACTCGTTTGTGAGTGATTTGGACACTTTATATATAATAAATAGTTTTTTTTCATACCTATTATTTTATTGAAGGTGGCCCACCTATAGATAGGCCCTATCTGATATGAAAACCTTAGAAACGCCACTGATATTTATAATTATTCACATGTGTATTTGTTCTTAGGAATAAATTAAATGGAAAGTACATCCTCTATCGTGGGATGCCGATATGTTCTTTGAAGTCAAATAAAAAATGTATATTGTAAATAAGTAACCGGCCAGATTATATATAGGTGGATTACGTGTAATATGACTTGATCAAATACACACAATATCGTGGCTTGACCATGTGGATCACATTCACGTGTTGAGTAAGAAAAATAGGCGTGCAGTCGCGTGCATGTATTAGAAATTGCATAAATGTGCACGAAGCGAAAGAAGCATGTAAGGGTTGATCAATTCGGGATTCTGTCCTCTCTACCTACTCCACTTAGGATACAGTGTAAGGGGGTACAGTATAATGTAATAGTATGTAAAGATATATTTTGTGTATGTGGACTTCGCAAGTCTATCCATAAGTCAATTAATTACTTACATTATCAATCAAGTCTTGAGACATCTTTTAACTTCCTCCGATGGCAGTTTACACAATAGTATTATTACATAGTGAAAACGTTACTATGTATCTAATAAGTAAGTTCTTTATTTGATTTCTTTGTTGTTATTACATAATTTTACCAATACAGCATAGGTACTAGCCGCGTGAACTGAACATTCAAGCCTCCTTCTCTGAGCCAACAAAACAATATTAAGACATTCATGAAGAGTGGCACACCCCATCGAGGAATTAAAGATGTAAATTGCCTCTTTTTTCGAACACTTCTTTTGAACAGAACACTCGAAAATTTACGGAAAAAAGTGCGGGGCCAATTATTGTTTGCGGGATGCTCCATGGCTTGTTATTCATTACAAATTGTATAATTTACAATTCATAAGTGTGGTGGAATGGGTTATTGCAAGGGTAGGCAAACAGTCGATCGTGCGCATACTTCCTAAAAAATATGGAAAAATGCCTCACATTTGAAAAGTCGACTAACAATACCAGATTCGAGATTCTACAAAAAATATTCTTTAACAAAACCGAGGAGATCGTCATAGATGGCGACGGGGAGGGAAATAAGCTTTTGGGAATCTGAGATTGTTTTTTTTTGCTCGCGAATCGATCGCTTGTCGTCCAATTTTATTGTTATTGTTCGTATACCTACCCAAATGTAATATTTTTAATACTGTACGTCATCAAAGTATGTCTATTATAAACTCTGTAATGTACGCACTAGGAAATGTTCTTGTTGCATTGTTTTGTCAATTGGTTTTGTTGCAAACGAAGGCACCCATCGTATTAAATGAGAGCCGAAATAAATAATATAAAGTAACAATGAACTTTATAGTGTAGACTTGAAATTCATTGGAAATATTGGTAATGCGGCCAAAACAATTTTATATCATACATCGACTTCTACATACATAATATCTCCCTCGTTGTAGATACATTTAAAAATGTATGTTTCCGTTGATACAAAATGTGTGGTTCGGTATCGAAACTGTAGTAAAATATCTATAGAGCCCAAAAACTAATTAGATTTTGAGTTACTTCCATACTAACATTAATTTTCATCGCTACTTTTCACAAACATTTCAAAATTAGACAAAATTTAGTACTATCTCACTAGTCTATATTTAAATGTCATTGTAAATAATAGTAATTTATATAATCATAATAATTGGTTTGACACAAGGCAACAATTGCACGTCGCGTTGGCTGTAAGTGCACAAAAAATTAACTACATATTATTAGATAATGCATAATAGTTTTGCGCTTATGGTTATATTTTTATTTCTTTACGCAGTCTGGAGGCCAAAATTCAATGCATTTGACAAATCGGTATATATCACCCATAGACGTATTACATCTTTGACAAGTATCTCAAACTGGTAATGAATCCAATCGAATATTGGGTCCAAAACATTATTTTCCATAGTGATACATACAATCATATTATATTATATGATGTTATGCCACAAGTGGAAGAAAAAAAATAAAAATATTATATTATATTACGTGATCATGATCAAACGTTGTGAAATATTCTATATTGTTATGAATTGGGATATGGTGTAAAATACTTATTTAAAGTGAGAATGAAACAACAAATATTTATACATAATTTTGATATTAAGTTTGGGACCTGAATGTTGAGAAAATTAGTACTAGGTTTCTATGAAATCATAAACATTTCTTTTTATTAGCAAGTATGTATAGTTTTACTCGAAATATACGAGATTACCTATGCGATATTGAAAAATATGAATAATGACAGAGGTTTGTGGTCATCAATTGAACAGAAAAATATGGTGATCTGTGAATTCTGGCCATATTAGAGATATTTAAAGATGTAAATAATTAAAGTATTAAAAAAATTAATAACGTTTTTAATACAAATTTTAAAATAGATCGAGATAATAGAATTTCATAGAATCAGTTTTATTAAGAATATCGATTATCTCAGTTGTAAAACCATACGTTTAAACTGTGCAAAAATTGTGCAAAATAAAACTTTTCTATCTTCTTTAGCAAACCTTCCTAACGCTTAGCAACCTGGCATTAGGCTGACTATTATGATCACTTTGGTTAATCTAATCACTAATGTATATACATAGAAGATACACTTGTTATGGTAAGACAAAGTCGAGCAAATGTTAAATAATAATAAATATTATATTGTTCTTTGAAATTGCACTGTAAAGTATATTAATATTGACAGAGTAAACACAGACATACCACTTTAAAGTGATTATTGTCTTTTCAATCATGGCCATGTACAGTGTACACATCCTCAAACGTTAGGCGAAGGTATATTATTTGCTATTACTGCATGCAAACAAAACTGGACAAACTTCCACGACGTACGTTAATAAACAAATCATGTTCAGTATTGTGTTTTTAGAGATATTACTGAACTTCAAAATACTTAAATCAGAAACTTTTATTTAGTAAGAGAGACATTTTACATTTATAAAGAAGGAAGTACTTATAATTATGTAAAAAATACTCATGTTTGTGTGAACGATTTTTTTTAAATATTCACGTTAGCACAGCAACATCAACAAATGAAGTTGTCAGGGTATCGATCGAAATCCGATTAATAAATTATACTGGTGAAAACTATGAATACACTCGATATGGAAATGTATTAATAATAATGAACTGTGCATATCAATCAATCATACATTGTATTGATTTCATGTTGTCACGATATAGGACTGCGATTCCAAGAAACGATTCATTTAAGTGAAAATAATTTTCGCGTAATCGGTAACCACTACTAAAATGATTTAATTAAAGGTTGAAAAAACTTACCTAATATATTCTTAGAACCAAACTTGGAGAGGTTCCGAAATTGGTAGTAGCTGTAGAGTATCGCCAGACACCTGACAATAGTCATAACTACAGCATCTGCAGCGTGGTATTCTGCCTCTAATCCAGGGCATTTATCGGCCCAGCCACCGCATGGCATTCTCGAACCCATGGGTACTTCGGGCTCTCGCTCCACAGCAAGGGCGCATGCCGCAGCTGTGAGCGTAGCCACGATTACTTCCCATGGGTGAGAAGCGCACAGGTCACCGTGTCGCCTGAACAGCCTCGACACCATGGCTGGGATGGCTGAAACAAAATAAAAACAGTAAAATAAGAGATAAAACTCATGTGAACCAGGCGCCAAAAATGGAAACAACATGGAAATTCACAATCAAAAAGATGGATTAAAATATCAATAGACACATCTCTAAGATGCGTAACAAATAACTAATTTTATGTGATAGCCGACGTCGGGGGGACCTGACATGGCACTTTGAGAAGAGAAGAGATACTTGAAGTATGTATTCCAAGGTAACAACCGAAATACGTGAAATAGTTTTTCCTAACTTCACTGCCTTCAAATTTGCACAATGCAAAGATAAATTTTGCTTCTGTTACCAACAGGCTGCCGACCACCTTAGGTTACAGGAATAATAAGAAAAGCAAACATAGAAACGAGTCGGTCTACTTGCTAATATTAAAACGAAACGAAGACTAACAAAGAGAAAACATCATGATTATCAGCGTCATATACAAGCTACTCCTATAAATAGAGTTATTTTTTAGTTAATGTTCCGTATTTAAGTTATCGATCTCCTTTGTATTCAAATCAATATAATAGAAATATTACAGTCCCCGACAAAATATCTTAGTTATAATGGAGGATTTATTCCTTTGTCGCCGTTACCGATCCTTCGACCATCTCGAGAGAGATACATACAAGTGTAAGTTATATGTACATGAAGCGTTTTTCTAACCCCATAAGTGGATAAGGATTCCGAAATATAATATATATGGATCTGAGATCACGCTTTGAGTGCGAGTCAAGTCTGTGGCCACACGAGAAGGGAACACGGCTCACGTGGCATGACATCCGCAGTATCTCTTACAACCACAAAACTTCTGAATTTGCTGACCGCAAATATTTTCATATACGCCTTTTATTGACAAACTAGGTACCTACTTATTTATTGATATAAAGAGTATGCAGAAGGCAAAATACAACAGTTCAGACTTTCTTTATTTATTTACAGAATATATGGCCATAACAGCCTTTACAGAAACATACTTAAAACAAAAATAATATTCAATAAGTTAAATTTCAATTCAATAACTTCATAAAAGCTATGTATAGCACCAATATTATCAGACAAGACGACAGTGCTAAATTGATGTATGTAACATCATATTATTATTACTAAAAATAGCTATAGAAGTGGAGATAGTCCCAGTCGGTAGAGGACATATTATAATTTGAATTAGGTGCAATTTAGGACAAAAGCCATCTACTAATAATGATATACTGCTACTGTCCTGGAGACCTAATTTTAGAATATTACAAGGCGACAAGTATCTGTTCGTCCTTACTGGAATGGAACTTGTAATATTAAGGTTAGTAGAGGAAAGTAAATGCTTAAATACACTATTACTTGGTAATAAAATTATATAACTTTTAACTACTAGATAATAAAGCAATGTGCACGATTTAATGAAAATAATAATCATCCGATGAAGGGCGGCCAACGCAATGTCGGCAATTGATGCGACTGGTATTTTAAAAGGAAGTTTAATGAAAGAATCTTCATAAAAACTCAAATATGGATAGGAAATTGCACCACTCAAGGTACTCAAGTTTCGCAAAGTGCGTATACGCATGCAATTGGTAATAAAGCCAGTAATAATATATTCATTACCCTATTACTTGAATAAAAACATCCACATTTTTATACCACCTTGACTCTCGTTTGAGGGCAAAAGGACACAAAGTAATAAATTTTAATGTAGGAACAACCATAACTACACAGCGAAATAAGTTTAATTTTGTAACTATGAATAAAATAACATTCACGTTACTTACTCTTGAGTAATTTATAAATAAAATTATATGAAAAACAAGACGCAGATTATCGCATTAAAACGAAAAACAAAATACTCTAAATAAAATATATGGGGATTCTAAAGGGTAGCCTGTCTATTTACCTACACCATCACAGCTTATCCCACAACTGGGGTAGCCAGTGGACTAACTGCATGTAATAAGTATGCAAGTTTACATTCACTTAATGAGAATAATGTAGAATTATTACATAAATGCTCAAAGAGGTACATCCCTATCTGCTCTCAATGCTATGCTACAACCACCTCCATGGATCCCAGACACAATTTCCTATTACCATAATATAATATTTGTAAATATCTGTAATTTTTGAATTTTTTGTATTTAGTTTCTAATAAAAACTCTCTGATGATGGGTGTCCACCCGAAAGGCCTCTGAGTCAAATATATTTCAGGATTAAAGTAATTACGTTTTATTTATAATCTATTTTAGTTTTATGTAAATTGACCTCTCCATGCCACAAAAAATATTTAAATGAAAAAAAAGTTCATTTATTTATTTATTTATTCTTTTTGCACATCATCATTACATAACAGGATTAACAAAATAATATAAAATTTTAAAAACTAGGACGATGTGCAATGGCGAGATTATCACTATAAAGTGATGTTTTCAATCTAACCACGAGATGATCTTCACTTGAGATCCGTCACAAAACACGTATCAAAAGAAACAATAATTAATATGATAAAACACATAATAATATAATATGTAACATGTCAGCTACAGGGGTAACTCCGAAATCTTTAATAAATAATTTACAAAAATTAGATTTACCGGTTAATTTGTACATTAAAATTCAAAAATCTATTATAATAAACACTTGTAATATTGTAAAAAAGTTTTCGAACACAGATATTTCAGGCACAATGCTGGTATTTGGAACCCGCGTTTTGAGCCTAATCCTTTGATATCGTGTATATCTGGATAGGTGAATTTTTCCCGGCATTAGACTGTTAAGTTTTTGTGTGACCATGACTGATCCTATGGAGACTTATCTGGTTGTATAATGCTGAGAAGTGTGGATGGCAATTCTGCCTCCGCGTAAAAAAAATAAATAAATATGTCACACTTGTAGTGGGTAAGTGATGTATGATTTCTTTGATTAAGCGCGGCAGTAAAATACATTATATTATTATACATAGTTGAACTTGACATCTCAATATATGTAATTAAGAAGAACGATGCAATCATCACACTTTACTAGTTCATTCAGTATGAAATTAATTGTTCGTTCTGCGTGTCACCCAACAGATTTAAATCAGGCTGACGATTAATATTATTAATTGCATGACGAATGAGATCAAATCAATTGATGATAATATGTATTAAGCTGTGTAAAAATTAATGTCTAACATATCACACTCAGCTTAATGGAGAAAATAAGAATAGAATGAAAACAAATCAGTAACTTTTTCAGATAACAAAAACGTAACTAAACGTCGATTATTTTGGATTATTTTTATGTTGATATGTAGTATTTTACCTGGAGAATAAGAATCCAGTGGAACTTTGTAGATTTATATGACACAAAATTAATTATATGCATTTTTAAACACGTTGCACGTATCACAAATATACTTAATTTTTTACGTTTGACTAATTGTATGTTACATAGGTTAGTTTAGGTTAGGTCTGGTGTTCTTTAATGCAACAGAATATTATTTTTATTGACAATAATTATTTTTATAAAATAATGAAATTTATACCTATATCACAAAACAATGTTTTACTTCAACTTCACATTATTTAAACGTCAGAACGTTTTTGAACAACATGTGTTCATTATTATCAATGACAATGTAATACTGAGCTCATTTTAAAAATCAAACTTAATAACTATTAAAAAAGAATTATGAATTGTGGGTTTCCAAAATTGAATTATTTTGACATTTGACTGATTGTAGGATAGGATAAGTTAGGTATTGTGTTATTTTGTACAGCAGCATTGTGTATGAAAAATGAAAATATTTAATTTTGTGCTAATGTCATCGTCCAAATTTAGATAGATTTTCATTTCTCGGGTGAACACTGTATAGGTAGCTTATTAAGTGAATATAAGTGGGAAATTCATAAATAAATTTTTGATAATAATCGTAGACAATTTATAATGCGCCGTTTTGTAGATAATTCTGAAAATTACCCTTCACGGGTAAAATTTCAGAAAAACTGAAAATGTTTAAGCTTTCGCACCTACTGAAATGCTCTCGATGATCTGTCACATATATATTGGGGGATATTTTTAGCACTTCTCGAGATATGCTTTGTTCACATGAGTATTAAAGGATTATTAAGAAAATCCTAATAAAAATGATAAAGTGCTTTAAAAGTATGACACTGTTGATATATAATATTTGCAAGCGAAAATATTTATTTATTTATTTCAATTTTACAGGATACATACAGTTGATACAAAAAATACAATGGTCTATAACATATTTAGCAATAAGCAAACCAGTGAAGATCCCTATATTACCCTTGTGTAAAATATGTAAATATCAAAACGGTTAGCAGCAAATATTTCAAATAGAGATTACAGATATATGAAATATGGTTGCAAATTAACATGTGTATGAATTAATTAACTTGATGTGCAAGAACCAGTTTCAGATGATAAGTTTCATGAGAGTATAGTTTTTATTACACTTGAATGAACATTGTAAAAGATTCTATGGACAAAAACTTGAATTGAGGCTGGTAATTTTAAAATCGTAAAACGAATATTAATGACATACGTCTTTGCATAATGTCTAAATATAATTGGTGTGACACAACAACAAATCAAAGTTGTCGAATAAAATTAAGTAGGGCAAACTAGGTTGTTGGACGAATGGAAATAAATTATTGTAGGTATATTATTATAATTATATGCAAAGACAAAAGATCGATAGTTAGATATTGTAGGCCTACATTGCAAGATATAATTACAATATTAGTATCTACTGGTTACATTTGAATTTAATGTTAACGCGGAAAAATTAAGACTCAATTAGCTTAGAATTTAAGATGTTTTTCAATTTGCTATTTTCATATATGTTAAATGTACATAATGTTCTAATTAATAATAGTTCTATGTTATCATGCATACCTTTGTGGAAAATCAATTAAGTACAATAAACAAAAACGTTGTTATCTACTAGACATTTTTTTAATATGTCGTTTTATTTATATGGCTATTACTATATCTTTTCATTCTACAGCCAGATTATATCTAGCGAAGCGATACAGTGTAATTTCTTCACTACAAACTGAATAGAACTATGTAGGTACACCCCGTGGAGCACCCGGTAAAGAATTGGTCTCCCACTCTTCTGCGTAAGTTTTCGAGTGTCCTGTAAAAGGCAGGTGTTCGAAAAAATTAAGACATTATACATCTTAAATTCAGCGATGAGGTTTGCCACCCATCCTGAATGTCTTGATTTTATATTGGCACGAAGAGGACAGTTTGCATGTTTCTTACATGCAGCTGATCTGCTGGCTACCCCACTTGTGGGATATGCCGTGATGGTATAGTAGTAGTACACACTTTTTTAACATTTTAATTTTATTTGTTTATTTATCTATTTGATATTCTTATAAAAAAAATAGTTTCTTATCTGATGGGTGGTTGATCGATTGCTTAATTTGAAACACTTATAAAATAGACGTAATATATTTTTGTATTATTTCAATAAGGAAAGATTATAAAGCATAGATTTTTCCAAAGAAGAAGCTGTCGAACGTAGAAAGTCGGCAGTGGGTGGAATCGAACTTGGATCTCCTGATGAGAAATCCGATACTTTAACATGAAGCTACCGAACACCAATTGGAGGAATAATTGAAGAGCATTTTTGCAAAGGCAAGTTGATATTAATAAGGATAAATATTTCAGTAATAATATGTCAATGTTATGATACAGTGATATGTTGTAATTTTTCAGGGAACTTCTTAGAAGTCCACTAACCCTGATGGGAATGACTCAATGCCAAGCCGATGAACTCGGACAAGGTCCCAGATATTAACTTCTTGATACCCTACAGTAGGTACACCGTGCACAATCAAGTGATAACATATTTGGTAATGGAGATTAATAAAGTGAGCATTGACATCGGGACAACGAAATTACTACCAAGGTAGATCCAATACAGTGGCATCTTGATATGCCCATATTTTGTTCATATTAAACATTTTTATTTCATAACGTCCATTTTCAAAGACATTGCAGTATTTGACATCTCATTTTTATTTATTTATATACTCATGAACACTACAATACAGACAACACAATACTTGTAGTATAAACAATATAAAATAGTAGAAATCATCGATACATTGCCCTTTTTATAACTGTATGTGGGTTAGTTGGAAGATATCGCGTCCCTGCGATAAACTCGCCCATTGTGCAAAATATTTGTATATACCATGTTGTACCTAATCTCATTCTTTTTGTTTAAATATTTTGTACAATAAAGTTTATTATTATTATTATCTCATATCTCATTTATTAAACAAAACAATATTTGATTCTACATTTCGAACACAATATAAGATTAACAATAAAATTTAAAAATAACATTAAATAACAAAAACCATAAAATATTAAAATAAATTTATGTATATTCAAAATGTAGAACCCCAACATTATTCGAGTTGATTCTTCCATGATGTTCTATGAAATAGTACAATCATGGGAGATCACTTACAGAGCTACAGGGACAAAAACCTTCTTACTATCCTGGTGGACGATAGAAGTACGGCCTTCTGCATGCTGTATTTGAGCCTGTCATCTACTCCCAGTTTTCTGAGATTGCTTGACAGACTCTTAGGTATTAAACCATTCACAGACAACACTATAGGCACGATGATTGTGGTAGGTGTTCTCCACATATATTTGATTTCATGAGCAAGATCAAGATATTTTACTATCTTATCTTGCTCAGCTTTATTTAAATTTTCATCGTGCGATATAGTTATGTCTATGATGTATGTTTTACGGCATCTGCGATCAACCAACACAATATCTGGTCGATTAGCTATACCTAATAGTTCGATCAGTTTGAATTGGTCGATCCCAGTAGAGTTTAGTGTCATTGTTTTCAAGTACCGAAAAACACTTTTTTTTTTTCGCCAGCCTGATGATGAGAGCGGAAGCTCTTGAAAGCCGGCTCGCGTCCAATAAAAAGTCACCGTGGATATACTACAAATAAGTGTTCTATTTTAATTAATTCAACCTGAATTTCCACCTAGTACCGTCGGTTGAAAATATCAACTTTATCATCTCTAGTAGAGAAATAGTATATATTTTACATAGAAACCGTCCGAATAACAATGTCTCGACAAGATCAAATAAAATATACTTAGGTATATACAGCAAAATAATATGTTGAAATGTAAAAAAGCAATATTAAAGTCAAAGGAATATTTCAAATAAACACAAAGGATGCAAGGATGCGACTTAAGACAGACAAAAATAAAACAAATGTGATGGCTCACTAAGAGAATTATTGTTAAGCAAGTTCTTGTTTTATTAATCCATACTAATACGTTTATTCATTGAGTCGTTATATTAAAAAATAATCACATATATGGATATTCTCGAAGCTATTGTATAACAGAAATAGTATTGTAGGTTCGATAGTTCGTACAAAATTCTTTCCGAATTCTTGCATAATTTTACTCGTCATATTCTGAGTGGGAATAAGTATAAAACCTTCCAACACATTTGTTGATGGAAAAGATTAAAAGGACGACGTCATCGAGGAAGAAAGCAAACCTCATGACTTTACAACGTAAAAGACTAATCTTAAGTGAGACGTGGGGACGAACTGTTACGATTGGCGCAGAACAAGGAGGTTTTTGCAAGAGTGATCGCCAATGTTGTGGAAATCTAGTTTAATACGAAGCGAAAAAGAATTCAATTTTTTTTTTTTTTTGGAATTGGTGTTAAAATATATTTCATGATCGAATGTTATTGGGCTACTTTTCGCGCATAATTAATTATTATGCAATATAAACAAAATTAAAACAAGTCATTAACGAAATTTTATGACATGCAGTAGCGGTGAGATAACCGCTAGATAATTTCTTAATTCTTTATGTTACAAAATACGACATTGAGATTCGAATGGCTTGAAAGAAAATTTAACATTGATTTCATCAATTCCATGCCACAAGTAACAGGTGCAAATTTTTTTAACATTGGTGATGCCATTACTACTCTTCATTGTAATCAAGTTTAAAAATTCTTATCGACTTGTACAAATTATGGTTCAAAAGAAATCTCGAGATGGAATCTTAATTTGTTTCACGTTCCGGGACCCGTAACACCGAAAGCTTTGCCATGCATGTGGTCTTGCATCTGCTGGGCTCTTGAAACGAAACTGAACGAAATAAGATTACACATGGGTAGGTAATTTTTATATTAAACAAACTCCCCTTTCACGACACAAGTTTTTAACTTACTGTGATGGGTGTATGTATAAGGTTGTATTTTTGTTTATATGTAACAAAAACCCAGAGATATTATTTTTATTTAAAAAAATTTATATCATAACATTGAAGGGGTCCCACCGTCCATCCGGATAAGTCTCAGGGCTTCCATTTATCTGAATATAATTTCATGAAAGCACAAGTCGTTATAAGACTTCGAATACTTAGCCAGATGGAAGAAATCGCGGATAATGATAATCTAAGCCACTGCATAAGGTATTATCTTAATCTTAAGAAGATATTTTCTTCTGAAAATGTACTGTTTTATTAGTTCTCTTTTGTACAAGTCAATGTGCATTAATATCTAATAATAAAATAACGCATCCTCACGTGTTCTCATAGAACCTTAAACATTACTGCAAGATTTTATGTTTTTCTGACTACTGTATTTGTCTATTGATTATAATACTAACTTCTATTAGCTATATACTTTTACATAAATAATAATAATATTTTTGAACTTTTTGTCTTCTACAATATCCTCCCATTTTATAAATATATACTTTTCTGTCTATTATACTTGTATTGGTGTTTATGTAAAATGTCTTATTTTTTTACATATGATGTTTGATGATACAAATGAGGTTTGCCACCCATCCTGAATGTCTTAATTTTATATTGGCACGGAGAGGACATCTTGCATGTTTTATATGCAGCTGGTCTGCTGGCTACCCCACTTGTGGGATATGCCGTGATGGTATAGTAGTAGTAGTAGTTTATGTGCTTTTTATTTGAATTGTATTTACTTGTACTTACCTATTTAAAATTAATTGGTAGCATGCTATTTCTGCTTTCATGATATTCTTTACTTTATATTGCTTTTCTTTTATTGTATTACTTGTAAAGGCTGATGCAGTCGTTTGTCGTTTAAATTAAATAAATATTGATTCGATCTTTATGAGGAGACACTGTGATTTCGTACTAAGTACTTCGGTTATAAGTATGTAATGATACAATGGAATGCTTTAATCAATGCCGGTCGTGTGAAATGAAAATGAACGCACTTCACTCCAATCAAGACGAGGTTGAAGGAATATTCGGGACCGAAGAAGCCATCTAGGAAGTAAGTAATGCCCCTTCAGTGTTTATGCTCCAATCAACAAGTACCTAATATAATTTTATGTACGGTGAAAATAATGTTATTGACATTCAATGTCGTGTATAACTCGTTCCATGAACTGAATGTAGTAAGTAAACATATCTACAAGTAAACACGTCTGATTTTTTTGCCCTTAAGCCTTGATGACCCATCTTTTACGACGTATTAATGCAAATATTAATAATATTATGTTAAAATTTTATATTTTAATTTAATATTGAATTAATATTTTGTCTCTTAAAGCACGAGATCTTATTCTTCGAGATTGAGTAAATTATTCTTAATTAGAACAATTATGGAAGCAAAACCGTGTACTAGAAAGGTTTTAGGTGCGCTCCTTTCATTATTTTTGTATGCCACAAATGAATTTATAAACATGTGTAGCCGTAAATTAAAGCATAGAATAAAGTTTTATACAAGATGAAATAGTGTCAAAACATTCATTTATTTATTTAAAATCATATACGGCGTGAGCCTTTTACATGTTAACAAAAAGTATAACAGGCAACAACAAAAAAAAATTATCATACACAACAATTTTAATATATAATAATAACACGAAGAAAAAGGAAATCCACGTGTGAATAAATAACAAGGTTTCAATGATTATAAAAGTATCCGTAAAATAAAACCTATAAGTCAATTAACATCTACAATTCAGCGATGAGGCATACCACTCATCCTGATTGTCATATTTTTTTATTGAAACGGAAACGAAACTCAATGGTATAGTATAGTAATACTGTAGTATGATTCTTACAAAGTTAAATAATATAATAGTTATGGATATATGGGATATAGAAATAAAAACATATTCATCTCATAAAAAGCAAAATATCTTCACAATGTATGGAAAAAGCTGCCTACTGATTTATTTATTTTGAACATCATCGTTGTATAACAGTGTTAACAAAAACATGTAAAATTCAAAATACTAGGACGATTTGCAGTGGTGAGATTATCACTATGTTATTTCTTGCATCTAACCAAATCACATTGATTTATACCCATACATATTATTATTATTATCAAAACTAGATATGTACTAAAAGAAAAAAAAAGAAATTTTTAACACATATCCAAGACGTAGTAGGGATAATGGATTGGAAAGAAGGAGGAAGCTAGGGAACGCATACTGAATTAGATGACATTTTTTTCCTCAATTGAGGATTTAAAAAACATAGAACGATTGTGAAATTCTATGCGAATAAGGTAGATGTTCTGACAACGAGTACCTACCACAAACTGAGGATTGTAAGGAACAATAGGTACTGCGTGTAGGAATAGCTAGAAGTCGCTCGTTATTGGATGGCAATGGTATGCCATAGCTCGCTAAATACTCATTAATTGTGATGCAAAAAAACACAACTATAGTTTCGGAAGATGAAATCCGCCCTTATAACCAGCGCCCTTTGCGCCGAGACAGAATGAACTCTATACGACGCCAAGGAAAAAACATCTAATATCTTTATTACCATTTGCATAAACAGGTATAAAAAGAGACCTACTTCGATCTGTTACTCATAGATGTCCAACGATAATATTTTATTTCACTGTGTTTGTGTTTTTTGCAGGGTTTCCGTCATCAAATAACCTTTGTATTTATTCTGAGTAATATTATAGGAATACCTTATTATAGTTCACTATCAGAGTATTCGGACCGAATGAACCTATAATAATTTCGACAGCATCCACTTTGTAGAAATGGTAAAATCAAAAGTAGGTACTCAGATGAAAATATCCCATTCGATATATAAACAGATACTCATCTTGGTAGACTCGGGAGTAATTTACAAAAAAAAATCAAATCCTGAGAGAACAATCTGCATGTTTATTATATGCAGTTTGTTCGTTCACTGGTTATCTCACTGAAGGGAAATGCTGTATGAAAGTATATGAATGATTCACTTACATATCTTCGCATACATGGGAGGAAAATAAAGTTTAAAATAAAAAATAAAATTTATAAACTATTATTGTGGTGTATTGCAAAATCATAACATTATTTACAAATTACTTTAATGTTTTTATAATATACATATAATAAAATGTTAATATCAATTATTATTCACACAATAAGTAAGTAACAAAATTAATATCGCAAAATAATAAAACTACTTATTCAAAATAACAATATTACATTTCTGATTGCATAACTAAAAAATCAAATAATTAAAACACTTCAATGTATATCAGAGACAATAAGTAGTCGAAATAATTAAATTTTATTGCAATAATCGATAGTTTAATAAATAATCTCATAAAACATAACCTTTGTATTAATTAGCCAACAAAATCTAGTTACTAGTTGTATAATATTACATAGTTGCCATATACCTAATATTATAGGGTTGCCATCCGTTCCGATTGATTGGGACTGTCACCGTTGTGATCCTTCTTGCCCCGAAATTTCGACAATATTAAATTTTGTTTCGATTTATACTCTTAAAAAACTTGAACAGAGATAATCAATTTCCACTGCTAAAAATAAACTTTCAAGCGAGCGGTCAGGCACCAGTCTGTTTCCTAGTCTGATTTTTTACATATTTTTGCCCCTTGTAACTCCTCTTTTTTTCTTAAGGTTTTTTTTTGAAAAAGTTTCATGAAATTTGGTTAGTTTGAAAAAATCGTGTCTGCACAATAAACTTGCCCTCTGTATATTGATTGTATGATTGAATTAAATTTAAACGTATTTTTGTGTAAAATTGCTTGTAATCAATGTACAGCAAAAAAAATAGTTATTTGAGTGTTTATTTTATATGTCCCCGCATATAGCGCCACCGTGGAAAGCTTATTTTCGCAGATGTCTGAAAGCTTGACTGACGAAAGAAATTGACTGCTGCCAGGGATTGTGGAATCAATCTTACAGTGCCACTTTAACTACGTAACGTATAAGGGATAACAATTTGCTGAAAAAAGGTGAAATTGTCCGAAAAATATATTGGGCCAACTACTTCTGCCGCAACAAGTTTCATATACCTACTTAATTGTTTTCTAAATAAAAAGTAATTATATTAAATTATTCTATTACTTCATTTCTAGACCCCCATTTCAGAGCGTCCCGATGAGGTCCCAGCTAGATATGGCAACCCTACACAATTATATTTAAACTTACAGTTTTACTTTGTTTTGTACTTATTTAGTATATAAAAAAAATCGTAAACGTAATTTATATTTTGCATCACGAAAAATTATCTTTAAGTAAACAAATAATTTCGAAACAATTATAAAATTAAGGAAAACATAATTATGTTCGAATCAATTAAATCGCATTGCTAAATCAAAGTGGAAACTGGCAGGTCGATGATAATTATGCAGATTGGCTTCTTCGTGCCAATAAAATATAAGACATTCAGAATAGATGACACGCCTCATGGCTGAATTGAGGATGTTCATAATCCTGAACGTGAGGTTTTATGAACATCTGCTTTTTAAAGGACACTCGAAAACCTACAGAAAAAGAGAGATAATTATGTATTCTTTACCGGGGCCTCCACGGATAATAAATAATTCATATACCTAATAAATTAATTTTATTTCACTAATGCAGCAGCGCAGCGCAGCGATTTTCACAACGTAATTAAATATAATTACAATTAGCATAATTCACAAATAATTTCATAAATGATTTATTGGTGAAACTATTTGAGAAAGGGTATATTATTATATAGGTACATAGAAAATAATCACATGTTGCAAAAACTGGCATAACAAAATATCATTAATAAAATTCACTACAAGCATAATAATAATAATAATATGTATACAATATTACTGTTTATACATACATATGTGTGTCTACGATCAAATCAATTGAGGTATTTGGGTTACGTACGTCAAAAAATCACAACAGAAAAAAGGCCTTGTATAAAAGTTATCTTGTGTAAAAAATTAACGTTCATATGTTAATAATACATAAATGATAATACTACATATATAATATATTATTATCTACCACAATATCAACAATACGCAGAACACATAATGAAATAATTGGATAAATTATTGAAACAAGCGTTTCGTTCTACAACAGATTAAACAACATGAGAGAGATGACGTATCAGATCAAAAATTGATTATGACCTAAGAAGTCGAAAGATGTTCCTCTCGGGTTGTTTAATCTATAGTAAAACGAAATGCTAGTTTCAATCAATCAATCTCTACCATTACAGCATATCCTACACGTAGGGTAGCCATCAGATCAAGCTGTGCCATCAGAGCCATCAGATCAAGCTATGCCAACAAAAAATTAATACACTTAAGATGGGTGGCAACAAACCTCGTCACTGAAATTAAGATGTTAGTCTTTATTTTTTTCTAACACTCGAAAACTTATCGAAAAACGTGGGAGACTAATTCTTTGATGGGTGATCCACGGCTCATTTCACATTTACTTGAACTAATCCAATTATGGAATTCTACTACTTGTGTACCAATACTATAAATAATGAAACAAGTTTATTAAACATTCAAATAATTTATTTGTATTGGACTGAACATCAAACCTATGAGTCCATCCTCAGGGAGCTAAACATTTCCACTCAACTCTCAACTACATATATGCAGACAGCGCGTCTTGCAATATTTCGGAAACATTGCGAGAAGGAATCCTGAGAACCTGGAAAGAGTAATAATAAATGGGGGTATGGAAGGGAGGCATAGAAGGGGAAGTGCTAATAAAAAATAAGACATTAGGGATGGATGGCCCACCTCATCACTGCCGAATCAAAGGTGTTGATAGATTAATTGTGGGGTTCACATGCAAAGACACATCGATCTTAGTACATTGAAACTGAGACGACAGCACATTTATATTTCTACTTAAGGTGTTTTTGATACTAAATCAAGTTCTTTTTTCAATTAATTTACACGAGAATGGAGGTGGATTTTCATTGTATTGATTAAACTACAATGTAGCCAGAGAAAATTCGAAAATTTCTGAAAAATAGATCGATGTGTCTTTGCATGTTAAGCCCTCGTATTAAGAATATTGCGTAGGGTACCTATTCTATATCTATCTATAGATTTTTTTTATATGTAGTTTCCAAGAACAATTGCCAAAAAAGGAGCATGACGCAGAACGACCAAGTCATTTATAACAATTTCATTTCAGAAAAAACAATAAGTCATTGTTCTAGATAACAAAATTGTACCAATATAACCAACTGAAGTCCTCTTTCACCAGCTATCCAGATTAGTTTAACTAGAGCGTCTATTATTATAAACATACATATTATCATGTGCATGCATATTATATTTATCATTTTAACAATGTTAAATTTGTATTGATGACTATGTAATTACTAAACTCTCTGTACACTGATTGTATTTCATTTCAATCTATACATTCTGTGGATTGATAAAGTTTTATTTATCGTCCGACGATTCTTGGCGGAAGTTCATATAAATAATTTAGGAATAAAACAAGATATACCTATAGTTATTCCCCTGTTGACTTTATTAATTCTGCGAGCCGGCTTTCAAGAGTTTATATCCGAGAAATAAAGTTATTTCAAGAGCTTCCGCTCTCATCGTCAGGCACAAGTAAAGTTACTTTAAGCTGGCTCGCAAAATTAATAAAGTTAACAGAAGAATAACTAGGTATATATCTTGTTTTATTAATAAATAAATTATTCTGTGGAATTGTTTGTAATCAATGTACATTTGAGAATGAGTTAATAAATAAAAATGATCGAAACAAGGAATCCATCAAAATTGGACTATCATTTCAATTTCAATTATTTTATTGTACTTAGAAATTAAGTTTTATTCAGGAATATTTATATCAATTCATGTGCATGCTGCTACAAGCTGTACTTTTGTCATCGTCTGTCAATTTGTTATTGTTGTTTTTATTTTTATTTAACATGTGCCGTATAAAAATGTAAATAAATAAAATTAAGAGATATGTACTAATTGTAGATATGTTTCTTTGTTTACCCACTTGTGTAAGATGTCGTGGTGGTTTGAATGAACGAGAACGAACCATTTCAACCGATAAATGTGAAATTTTTGGTTTTATATCTAAAAAGTCTCAATATTTATCTTGAAGATTGAATATATTGACCTTCAAATCCGTATCCTCAAAAAAATACTTTAGTTTGTGCATCCGCATCTATTTACAACCTTACTACGTCACCCATCATTCTAATATACCGACAAATTTCTATTTCGTTTCGATGGAGTCAATTTATTATTAATACATTTCAAGATCATCGTATTGCTAGATGTTGAGATTTTAAAAGAAAAGTGAAAACAGTTTACCTACTTAATAATGATGGCAGTATCTCTATCTCGGCCCAATCAAAGTCATAAATATAAATTATTTTTATAGACAAACCAAACCCATAATTATTTATGGGTATTATCGGCGTACAAAAAAGTTAAAACATTTTATTTTAAAACAACTTGAACGTCTTAACTATTAGTATCACGGAGGATGACTTGCATGTGTATTACATGAAGTTTGACCGCTCACTACACTACTACATAGGTATGATAAACGAATGAAATTAACATCTAAATTTAAATGGACCAGGTTGGATAGAAAAATAATTAAGCCATAGTTGAACTATAAAAATGCAAAAGGTTCGTTATTATTGTTGTTAAAATGTTTGGTATTCGGTCATCTGATCGCACCGATAGATGATCCATCGAGTTTCCAGTGAAAAATCGATCTCCCACTCTTTTCTATTAATATACAAGTTTTTGGGTCTCCTGTGAAAGGCAGATATTACCTTCGATAGATCTACCCCATTAAAAAAAAAACAAGCAAGTCAACCTTTCTGAGGCAATAAATTAAGACATTTAGGGTGGGTGGCATACCTCATCGCTGAATTGAATAAAATATTTTAAATGTCTCATTCATGACATTTAAAGAATACTGGTAAATAGAGATACCAAAATTCTATATGAATACACCGAATGAATGAAATTATTGATTATTATCCAAAAATATACGCAGATCACGAGTAAACCTTTTTCCATCAATGAATAGTGATAATTTCTTACGTAGATAGGCACTCTAGACCAGAGATCTCAAAACTTTCCAGCCATAGGGCCGAATCTTACTTGGATTTTAAATCACTCTAGACGAATCATTCAAACCCATTCGACTCCGGAAACGAGAGTAAACATTCTGTTATCTCCGAGAATCGAACCCACGACCCTTATTGTGTATGTATACTGCTGGTAAACCTATTTGAATAGGTATTATCTAGGTACGTATCTTGTACATGATATACATATATGAAAGATGTATAGTTGAATTTATTGGAATGATTCATCCAGAGTGCTTTAAAATCCAAATATGATTAACATCTACACTTTTTAGTAAGTTAATCCAGTCTCAGGAACCCAATTGTGTCATAAAAAAAAACATACTGATTACTCCAGTAAGTTCCAAATCGATGATTTCTAGACCAGTCGCCGAAAATGTACCCTGAGCGAGCATATTATGTACACTTGCTAAACTCGCTGGTTCAATTATAACTATTGTGTATTGCTAGGACCATGACACTTGACTAAGTCGACTGACTACATCTGGAGGAAAACTACCGAGGATGAAATCGCGGGATGTTTATTAGTTTATAATGTTAGTGGAATTCAATTCAATACTCGTTAGTTATAATGCTTATTTTGATTATTCATCCAATTTATTACAGCAACAATAAGATCAATAAGCCATTAGGTTGATAATGACCTGATAAGTCGAAAAACGTCTCTCTCACGATTTATTTTAGCTTATTATGGAATTTTAATATGTGTGCACCGACACAATTAATAAGTCATTAGCTGTCGACGGCCGGATTGGTGACACTGGTCATTAGGTGTCGCGGGTCGAATCGATGACACTGCGGGCTGGATTTGACCCGCGGGCCGTAGTTTAGGGACCCCTGCTCTATACGATTCACCCGTGTGTGTTTAGTTTATTGACTAAATATGGAAATGTGTTAGTATATTATATACAGGTACCTAATATGAATTTTATACAACTAAATACAAACATTGTAAGTGAGTTTGGTTATTTCTTATTACACTTAGCTATCAAATTTGCAGACAAGTTTCACATATCAGATGAAATAAACTAATACCACGCGGGCTGAAATTATAGAAAGAATGACGGAATGTGGACTTGGTTATAGAATTTTGTTTAATAGTGACTGAAACGGTTAAGCTATAGTTTTTAAGCACTAAATTCACCCTTTTGATTGTATTATTTAATACTGTTGACCAAAAGTAATTGGTGGAAGTTCATGTTGAATTTTTTAAAGTCACATGTACCTACCTACATATTTCCTATCTATACTCCACTTCACTACTACTCTGCATTCGTGCAATTTCTCATACATGCACACCGATTTCTCTTACTCAACACGTGGCCGTACTTTGATGCACATGGTAAAGTCATGTAGTTCTCGGACTTACAATCTTTCAAAAAAATCGTTCTTCCAAATAAATATACATTCTTCGTCATCCTTTATCATCTTTCCTTCGAGCAAGTTATTTACACGCATCAACCGACATTTCAGCCTCCTCTTTGTGCCCATCCTCCGCTTTGACGTGGCATGATGAGTGGGCAAGCCTCATCGATGCCATTCGCAAAATCCTCCCCTAAATTACAACCCTTAATGTCCCTTGGAGGAGATACTCACTGCAAGGCACTACTCACTACTACAATATTTACAAACTATGTTCTTACAGTTACGTATTGCTACGCACTAAAATGCTTAAGAAGTGCAGGATTGAAGCAGCCCGTAGTTCATTCAACAAAATGAGATCAATATTCTGCAATGACAATATAAATTTGAATCTCAGGCAGAGAATGTTGAAGTGCTATGTATGGTCTGTGCTGCTGTATGGCTCGGAAACTTGGACCCTGAATGTGCACACTATGAACCGGTTGGAGGCATTCGAGATGTGGTTGCACAGGAGAATGCTTCGCATACCATGGACGGATTTGGTCAGCAACTCGGAGGTTTTGAGAAGAGCCAATTGCAGTAGACAGCTGCTGAAGGACGTTAAGGTCCGTAAGATTTCATATCTGGGTCACGTTCTGCGGGGCGATAAGTATAGTTTGCTCCAGCTGATACTGATGGGGAAGATTGAGGGGCAGCGTGGTCCTGGTAGAAGTCAAACGTCTTGGCTGCGCAACATAAGAGACTGGACCGGGATGAGACATGAGGGGGAGCTGTTCCGGGTCGCGCAAGATAGAGAAGCCTTCGCCAGAGTGATTGCCAACGTCGGGGGGACCTGATACGGCACGAGAAGAAGAAGAAGAAAATGCTTAACACTTGAGACAACACATAACAACTTATCGAATTTTTTATTTACATACCTATAAGACAAGAATGAGCTACAATATGTTATTACTTGCGATTTACTAAAAAGTTTTCTCAGCAATGTCGCGACCTACCATCATCAGCGTTGGTGACAAGTTGTAAAGCCACTGGTAGATTCACATGTACACATACTAGTTACTATGGGTACACTGTACACCAAGCTGTGTATAGTAATAAAAGTTATAATATGTATTGTAGATTTATGTACTGGACACGTGTTACACAAGATAACATTCTGTGCGGATGGACAACAGAAAGAGAAATCGACCTTGAGAGAGGTTTGGAAGCTGTGCCGACGCCGCAGGTTTGGGTGTGCGATCACGACATGCTGTTATTATTATTATTACTATGGATAAGTAAGTACACAGAGAAAATTATTCAGAGATATTATAGTTCCGTGGAGTCCCCGGAAATGTCTATACCTAAGAGCTTTAATATTGGAGTGTTGATTTTGAGATTATAACGTAAATGATATACCTACTATTTACCAAACATACACAAGACAAGTAATTGATAGCATAGTGCACAGATGTGTTAACTATAATATTTGGTCAAATCGAGGTAGGAAGGTAAGTACACATTTTTTAAATAATTTTTCAAAGATTATTGTGCACGAATATGATAAGTTGTAAATAATAAATCAGTAATTATGCTAATGTATTAATTAAGTCTTCAAATTCATAAACAAAGCGAAAGTTAAACTTTCCAAATGCACCTCTGAAAAATCAATTCTGCGGCACATACCACATCTGTGGACTATGCCATCGGAATGTTAAATTCAATTTGGTTAATTGAAACAAGTGTTTCTTTCTACTATCAATTATTGATCGCGAGAGAGACGTATTTCGACTTATCAGATCATTATCGATCTCTATTTACGTGTACACAGACACAATTAATAAGTTGAATTCATTGTAAGAATTTTTTAATTACGTTTTTGTATATTAGGAGGGTTAGACGTTCTATAACGTGACATAATTATGCATTCAAAAAGCAGATAAATACCACCTAGAGAAAATGACAAACGAGCAACACCAAAATACATGACACGTATGAAAATATGCATGAATAATGACGGAAGATGGCTATTTGGCTTTACCCGAGATCATCAATTCATACAACACAGTACATAGTTGATCATCCGCGTCATAAAAAGCAAATAAATTGGAACAAATGGTTGCAACGTAAAAACCCACCGGCCATAAAATAAACATACATTACGCGGGTACAATATTCACAAAAACAATTATCACAAACATTTCTTTAGGTAAGATGTAAAGTCTATAAAATGTCTCATTATTCAATTTACAACATGAGACTATTCAAGGCACAAAGGTAACTTTGCATCGCATAATTTCCGTCAATTTTTTGATACCCTCTTCACCTACAGAACAATACATGATGTAGAGAATAGAAGGCGATATATTGGTCACGAGATTCGTTACTTCCTACGTCTGCAGAGCATAACAGTGTGGAAGATAGAAGCTGAGGAGATCATGATCCTCAACTATGAGAGAGGGTTTTTGATACGAGTAGATATATTATAACGTTTTTATACAAATATTCGTACGTTAACCACTGCATACAAACTATCCCTGTGATTAAACTAAAGGGATCAAGCGTCACATTTTCCTATCATTCATAGGACACGCTTACCGCTTTCATAACATTCATACATATCCTCGTCCATTTTCTCCATTCGATATATTCAGGACGTTTCCATCCTAAAGGATCTAGCCTCTCTCACCGTGCAGTATTTTCATACACTTTGTTCGTTAGTAACAACGTTGTTACACCAAATTTCATTTCACATTCTTTTTTATCTCTCAGACTTCTTACAAAAATAATACTATATCATCAGGACATACCCCGAATGTGGGGCAGACGAGCTGCAAGCGATAAACATAAACATAAGCTGTCCTTTCTGTTTATAAACATAATATCTAAATCACTCGCAAACGAGTGGATAGCCTTGAGAAGAATAGAATATAAACATATAAGTACCAGAATTAATGATATTTTTACTTAGACACTTTTGGTTGCGTCAATAATTCCCACTGGAGTCAAACTATTCAGATATTATTATAACTATAGATATGCAATAATTGGACTCTTGCTGAAATCATTACAGTTAAAGGCCAATGTGATCCCAAAAACTTTAAGCTATCTTAATGAAAGCTAAGTGTATGAGAATTCGCTCTCTTAACCCTGACAATCACATGCAATTTAATTTACAATGAACGAGCTGAACAAATTAATTTGTAATAAAACATACCTACTGACATTGTACCTATATTAGTCAAATAATAAAATTAAGTCGATAAGTTGCTTTTATTTGCGGTAAAGCACTCAATACTGAGTGAATCACACTGATTCGTGTATTATGACGTTCAATTGTTATAATTATAACATTCTCAGTGGCTTTTATCGTCTTCTATTAAAAAGTAATACTTTTTTTTAACACTATTTGACGTTTGTGCAATAAATAAAGAAATATAAACCTAAAATATCGTGAGTTTTAACGATACAGAAAATGGATGAAGCGCCCTATTTGAAAATTACAACCTGAAACATTTGGCATTAATAATGTGAAATGAAAAAACCGAACGTCGCAGCCAGTCAGCTATTGGTAAATTCCGTGGAGTATTTAAACGCCATTTTACCTATTCATGATATTTTATTTGAGTCCTAGTCTTCCTGTTAAACATCAACGAATATGAATGTGACTGTGAATAGACTAAAGAACACAACTTTAAACATTTAGGAATATGAAATTCATTACGAAGAAACTGAAAATCACAACCTTTATCATTCAGGAATAGTGACATGACCAAGGAGACTAAAATCAATAGATGAAGCATAACGCACATATTGAATATGGAGTGACTTAAGCGTCTTAAGTAAATACACCTCGTTAATATCACTCCTTAAAGACGCAACTAGCTAAGCCGTAATCCAATAACCTGACAAGACTTACTACTGCGCATTTACCCTGACCCAAAAAAATAAATAAATACAAAGCTGGCGATTACGGATAATAACATCGCTATTATTTATACTCCAGAACAATGGCCTGCAATACGAAAGTACATAAAATTTATATTATAGTTATTAAATCCTAGATATAATAATCACAACAAATTATTGCAACTGTGTATTTAATGTGGAAAATGCGGTAACAATAGAAAATGCGAAATAGAACGATAAACATTAAATAACTTTTTTTGAGCAAAATAAACATTTAAATCACTGGAGGTCTCCCCTCCGCAAAAAGCTACGACTTAATTTGATGGAAGGTTTTTTCAAGTGAACGATACAGTTCAAAAAAAGTTCAAAAAGTTCAAAAAAAGTTATAAGTTTGGGCACGTGGAAAGAATGAATGAGGACAGAATGACTAAGAAGATATATTTGGCTGAGAGGAATGGTGCTCGGAGACGTGGACGTCCGAGGATTAAATGGCAAGATCATTTAAATTAAATCCTACAGGACGGTCACGTGTTGAGCACGTTGAACAGGAGAGCATGCATGAGGAATTGTATGAAAGTGACGGAAGCGAAAGATGTATGCAAGGATAGAAGGAAGTGGCGCTCGATCCTTTCTGCCTACCCCGCGAGGGAAGCGGCGTGATGGTATGTATGTACAGTTCCAAAAATTGATATTTGAGACCTAAAATGTTAATCACAATATTAACTGAAGTTAATAGTTCGTTATTCCGTTAATGATAAGGTTAAAAACCAACTAGGTATTATTGTTCCAATCAAAGATTTTTCACACCTTCGGTTAACCATCACAAAGATGACACATAATGTGACAATAATTTGTCTATGGATTTTATTGGTAGGTACCAATTTTATTTGGACTTCGGAATGACAACACAAAGCGCTGGATGTATGAATAAAAATTATTTCTCTACGTATATAAATGAGTGACATCATGCCTGTATCACGGAAGCGTTTCACAGAAAAACTTAATTGAATATTTTAAATTAAATTTTTGAAATTGATCGGATGAAAATTCAATTACATTTGATAGATTTATCACGCTGGTACCAATGACTGTCAGAACTTATACAGGTTGGGCTACCATTTCGTTCTATTTTCGAAAAATGTCGTATAATCTTTGGATCACTTTGAAAATGAATCTATCTACGTAAGTCTACAGCTAAGTCGTAAGTCTAAAACATTTTTGGATCTTGTAGGTGTATTTAACTAATTTAACTTGATTGTGGTCAAAATGTTTTGATTAATGCACTTTTGGTCAATTTTTATAGAAAATATAGTAAGAAATGCACATTTAATATTAAATTAATGAAAATAAAACCCTTTTGTTTACCTACTATTCCCACGAGATTTTCTTTCTCATCATCTAGTCCGATGATGGAAAGAAAGCTACTGAAAGTCAGCTCATGACCAATAAAGCCTCATGGAAGTAGGTACTATATAAAAAAAATTGATTCGAAAAAATATCATAGTCGCGCTATTAATCAATCATTTCATTGTCAATGAATTTCGGTTATTCACACAAACCGATTGATTTGTATGTTTAATTTTTATTATATACAGTTATAATTAACACCTCCAGGTGTCTCCACGTACATTGTCTATTTAAAAAATATTACGTATTCTAGTATAGGAGGCATAATTCTGTACAAAAGTGTCGTCAAATCTAATAAGGTATCAATAATCATGACGAGGTGTCAACTATAATAGCAGTGACGATTTCAAAATACGAATATTGTGTAAACAATCGGTCTGTTGACGTAAGCTCGATGATACTGCTTCGAACTTTTATTCTTTCGCGAATGATGTTCAAATATATAATTATAACATCACTACACATTCTGCAAGTGGAGTAACCAGATGACAAATAACTGGTTCCACTAGGAGCCAAGTTTATTAGGACAAAAGGAAAAAGCTATAGTGAAAAATTAAACGATTGAATGTAAGCATAGAAATTTGAGACGATCAGTATCGTCTGCTTATCAATTTGTTTCAAATCTATACTGTCCAATGCTCTAACTTTGTAGAAAACGAGTAGGTATAGAGTGGTGTGTAGTCTTTATTACATAGTATTAGGTTGGTACTACTAACAACTTAGTGTTAGGTGATGAAAAAATACTTGCAGTGCAGGTTGAGATAACCCACTTATCTATCTACAATACAATACATAGTATCTATAACTAATAGTAATATGCAGCAGTGTCCACAATATAATAATTATTATTATGTAGGTAAATCTACTACATAGTGATAGCACAACGTGTCTATGGTCAAGCATTGCGAATGCAACAATTTCTAATCATGACCCATAAACAATATTACATTTATTAAAAACAAACATATAAATCTGTTCAACAATATTAGGAGATAACGCTCTTACTTGAGAGTTACGAGGTTCTATTCCCAACCAGGGCAAAATGAAAATATTTTGTTTTAAATTTTCCAGAGTCTGGGTATTACAATATTTTTTGGTAAATTGTCCGTATGTGATCACCCACTCTTTTGCACTTTATATTTAACTATGGCTATCATTTAAACGATCAGCATAATATTGAAGTTTTGTTCAGCAGAAAAATGTATTCTGCCGGCAAATATATCATGTTGATATGCTACTTATGCCCAGCGAGAAAATTATATTTGTATTGCAAATAATATGATATTGTAAAACTCTAAATTTAATCGACCAGCAAAATTATTATTTGACCAGCATAATGATTATTTGTGCAGCAAAATAAATAAATGAGCAGCAAACTGTGAGCTAATTTTAATTAAACTTGTGAAAGCTAAATTTTTAATCTTGTATAAATAATAAATCTTTGTACGTAGCATCTTTTTATGTGATTTTATATGTAGCATCTAGCAACGATTCTAGCGTTTTTCGACATTTCAGTTAGATATTTCATTAATATAGCAAAGCGGAAACTGGCATTATTTTCGTAGTCATCATTAATTTGGTAAGAAATCACAAAAACTTCATGTGGATCCGAAGGTAAATCGGTGTGTGAAAAATATTGTTTATCTAATATTTTCTGCCGGTCAAATAATAATTCTGCTGCTTAAATAATAATTCTGCTGCTCAAATAACAATTCTGCTGGTCAATTAATTATTTTGTTGTGCGATTATTTATTAAGCTGTTAAAATTTGTTAATTTGCTGATATAACCCAGTTTGTTTGTAAAACAAGTGTTGCGTTTATTTTTTTTTATTGCCGATGAAAACATTGTTTGCTGCGCAAATGACTTAAATGCTGATTTTTTCTTGCCGAACGAATGGATTAATAGCCGATCAAATAATTAGTTCCCTTTATCCGTGCATTAAACTGTATCATAATATTATAGTAGGAAGTGTCTACCTTATAGACGAGAAGACAAAAAGAAATGGTTTTTAGGTACCTACCCTTTAACATTGTACCTCGTTCCTGTACTTAATAAAATAACATAACATTTCGTGCTAGGAACGATGATACCGTAACGAGTTCAGAGAGTAGATGTTTAATTTATACCTTACACCTGTTACAATTATTTATTGGTTTATAAGGAGGACGCAAAGAGGAAATACTCTTGTAAAAGAAATGGTACCTTCTGTTATGAATCAATTTCTTTTAATCAATAATAACATTATGTCGAAATAGTTGTGTCAATGGTACAAATGTCACGGTTCGTAAACTCTCAAGATCTACTAGCCGATATTACAATATGTAGGTATAACATTATCATTATTTAGGGTAATTATTACAAAACACATACACGAATTTATTTACAAATCCATCAGCCATTTATATATACATTCATGTGCATGACTTTTTTAGTTCAATGCAAACAACGATTTTGTAAGATCACATACAAAATGTTGAACATAAAATTACAAATTTCCATATTATTATATACCTACATCATGTTGGCTACATGTGTGTATACACCAATATGTGTAGACATCGGATAATTTTAACTGTTTTTAATTAAATTAATTATTTTTGCGTAGCAATAGAGACTATCTAGACATAATATATGTAAGATTTTATTAAAGAAACGTGAATTGCCTTGAATATTGTAATGATTTAGACTGATATATTAGCAAATTATTTTTAGACCAAAATATAAGTGTACTAAATTCAACTGTTATTACCTACTATTTTTTCATCACTTTTCTACATTCACCATACATTAGTAAAGGGAATAAATAGGGAGTTTATAGTTAAATTGCGATATCTGCCGACCAACCCCTGTGTCAAAAAATGCACGATTTGATTAATTCTTATATTTTTCAATAAATTGGTGGGTATGATTTATCAATTTCATTCATTATTAACATTATGGCATAAATTGGGTAGCCAGCGGAACAACTGCATGAAATAAACATGCAACTTCTCCTTTCAGTGCCAATGGAAGTTTAGATAATCAAATTGAAGATGTAAAATGTCTTAATACGTGATGTTTTACGAAAACCTGCCTTTAACAAGACTTAATAAAAAAGTGGGAGACATATTCTTCGTTGGAGACTGTACGGATATGATTGTATGACGGCATAAATGTATGATTACTATTTAAAAATAAAAAAGTGGGAGACATATTCTTCGTTGGAGACTGTACGGATATGATTGTATGACGGCATAAATGTATGATTACTATTTAAAAATAAAAAAAGTGGGAGACATATTCTTCGTTGGAGACTGTACGGATATGATTGTATGACGGCATAAATGTATGATTACTATTTAAAAATAAAAAAAGTGGGAGACATATTCTTCGTTGGAGACTGTACGGATATGATTGTATGACGGCATAAATGTATGATTACTATTTAAAAATAAAAAAGTGGGAGACATATTCTTCGTTGGAGACTGTACGGATATGATTGTATGACGGCATAAATGTATGATTACTATTTAAAAATAAAAAAGTGGGAGACATATTCTTCGTTGGAGACTGTACGGATATGATTGTATGACGGCATAAATGTATGATTACTATTTAAAAATAAAAAAGTGGGAGACATATTCTTCGTTGGAGACTGTACGGATATGATTGTATGACGGCATAAATGTATGATTACTATTTAAAAATAAAAAAAGTGGGAGACATATTCTTCGTTGGAGACAGTACGGATATGATTGTATGACGGCATAAATGTATGATTACTATTTAAAAATAAAAAAAGTGGGAGACATATTCTTCGTTGGAGACTGTACGGATATGATTGTATGACGGCATAAATGTATGATTACTATTTAAAAACATAATACTGGACTTGTTATAAGGTTTTGAACCTAAACTATATTATGAAGCTAAATTAGGTAGGTACTTCATATCTATAATTGGGTTTCGTTCTTTTTATATTTACATTTTTTTTTTCAAATAAATAAAATTACATTATATAAGGAAATCTTAACAGCTGGTTTTCTGGCTACCCCGCTTGTGGGATATAAAAAGACAGAAAAATATACTAAATTTCAATGATAAGTGACATAGAAGGATTTTGGATGTTATGTGGTATAAGCATGTCACAAAATGATACTGCAAAGATTTGTAGTGCGGTGTCTGTAATAAAGCAGAGACGATGATCCTGGTTGGGCCATGTTTTGAGAATGTTTAGTGATAGTTGGCCAAAATGACCACCGTTCGAGCGCCCTCTTTCAGAATACTCCGTTCCTATGACTCAACTGGCGCAGAGACGCTTTGAATGGAGGAGACTAGTTTTCGCCCTGTGCTCCCGAGAGGAGCGTTAAATGGCAAGATGATAATGGCAGACAATGTGGATGCGCAATTGCTATTTCAGTTTGGTGCAAAACGTAAAAAAATAACAAATAACTACTAAAGAAGAAATTTCTGGTTACGCAATCAATTAAAATATTTTCATCGAAACAAAAAAGAAAAATAATCCTGCATACTATATGGTGCACCATTGCACTTTAACTAAATATAAAGCGACAAGTAAAATCAAAAGCATTGCGTGGTATTTTGTTTACTAGTATTGTCTGCCAACCAACGTGCACTGATTAGAAATATTTAGTATTGTCAAATCAAACCAAGTACCTACTCATAATAGAAATGCATAATAATATGTTTCCACAAGATAATTAAACTAGCCAGTCAACCGAATGGCTAGGCGATTAATAAAACGCCGGCATTCAGTTGAATGACTAACAGAGGTCTAGCTGGATTGTTCAACGCAGAGTTAATGAATCCTAGCGTCACAGTTTCAAATAAAGTAACTAAATTTCAACAATCAGGCTAACTTCGATCAGGTAAAATGTTTTACACACGATTGTGATTCAACGAAACGGCTAACTATTCAATTGAATACCGGCATTGGACTAACCGCCTAGCCATTTATTTAATTGGCAAATCTAACTACCATGTGGCGACATATAATATGTACAACACGTACATGCATATCTCTAAGTTCAAACGTCTATTCTAATCTTTTCAAGGCCATCCACTTGTTTGCGAGTGATTTAGGAAGTTCAAATTTAAAGACAATTGCATCAAAATGTCTAACAAAATCTCAATTTCATAGATATGTAAGTTACTATCCACCTACTTTACAATAGTTCAGTAAACATAGCATGTAAAAAAACAATTCATAATAATAATAAGAAACAAATGCAAGCACCTAATTACAGTTTCGTATTGCCACGGAAGGTGTCTGCAAAAAAAATTGCATCTTTCCGATCACGAAATGTTACATTATTGCTTTCAATAATTATATCATTGTAATTATCCAACATTCTATATAATGCTCTGATATACGAAAAGTTGACACATTGTTACATTTGTAGTAAATAAACATGACACATTTCGTGAAATTCATTCAAACAATGACGACGCAACGCCAAATGTCATGTCGGAAAAACCGCGCGAAATTTAAATTAATTCGAACGAAATGAAGAAGAGAACTTTGAATGCAATAAAACAGAATAATGAGTACATACACACTCGAGTGAACAAACGCAACCGTAAATTAGGTAACAACATTTTATAAGAACAATAAAAAATCACATAGAGTAAAGCATTATACAATATTATGTGCATTATGGTCGCGTGTTGGAAACAAAGTGAAAAGTGCGATCAAGGGGAAAATAAAAAAAATAGTAAATATAGGTATATAATATATAAAGTAAAGACTTACATAATAACAAAATAATACAAATAATCGAAGAAGAAGATCTTCAACAGTGTTGATGATGATAATAAATAAATAAACAAATAAAATTAACAACAACAAAAAAACTAGCAAAGCGTTCCTGCGGTTTACCACAAAATGATAAAAATAATAATCACAAAAATAGTACTGTGTGTTACAAAATAGTATGAATAATAATTTCTCTTTCACGTAACAACAATTATTAGGTATTACTTTTAATAATATAGATAGTACTAATATTATTTTCACTTCACACAAGTTCGTTTTAAATATTGTGACATGAATATTATTCACACAATATACATTCCATCGCGCACGTTTCACCGGCACGACGTTTATCGCACAACTGATAGACTGAAGAGTGTAGTAGAGATGGGATCGAAACGAAATAATTTTATTATTGAATGAATACACTCTATCTACACATTAATAATTATTGCAGACCGATAACATTACACTAAACATACGAGTATGTATGTACGCCTTGCGATAGTGATGTCAATACTCATAACCGAACATTTTTTTAATTTATAGTGCTGAAAATAATCCAAGTAATTAATGAACAACGGGTATGTAACTGATATAAATTTCACAGAAGAATCCTAGGAGTTTGAGAACCCCCCCCCTCACTCGGCAAATTTGAGCTTTGTAATAGTAATTTGGAATATTTCAGGACCTCATCTTTTTGTACAGGAATTTGACAAACATGCAAATTATTATTTTTATTTTATCTTTACTCCAGACTTGAAGGTGGAGTGTGCAAACCTCTCAAGCCCATATCAAAATACATACAATATAATACAAATGATAAAAAATGAATACATATTACAGTAAAAATAAATTGTTCTCTCCGTATCATTACATTGAATACCATCCTACTATGCTCGCAGATATCTCACAAGTCGGTGGATTTCTATTTATGCAATCTTCCAAGCAATACTTTTGCCCTCGCGAGCGTAATAAGTTAAAACGTTCAGGATGGGTGACATACCTCATCGCTGAAACGAAGTAGTTAAATGTCTTAAAAGTACGAATACTTCTCGCTTGCAGGATATTCGAAATTATTACCGACCCGATATATGTAATTACCAGGAGTTTTATTTATTTATTGATAACAAGCAAATTTACACAAAAATACATTTCAAACAAAGACAATCATACAATCAATATACAGAGGGCGAGTTTATCGCAGAGGCGCGATTTCTTCCAACTAACCCAATTTCATAAAACTTTCACATAAAAAATCTTAAAGAAAGGAAAGAGGAGGTAAAAAGGAGAAGAATATGTAGGAAAAGGGACTAGGATACAGAAGCCATATTTTGTGTGATAAAATGGTCCTTGACCGCCCGCTTGAAAGCTTGAAGAGTGGGGAGCAACCTTATCCTGGAAGGCAAACTATTCCAACAGCGAGCACCATGAACAGAAAAAGAGTTTGTAAAAAAGTTTGGGCTATGAGCTGGTATCGCCAGAAGACGCTCGCTATTGGATCGTAAGGGCAAGCCATGGCTCGAAAGATACTCAAACATTTCCTTGAGATAGTATGGTGAAGACGTAGAGTATAAACAATTATAAACCAGTGATAAGACATGGAGATCTCGTCTTTGGCGCACGGTAAGCCATTTCAGTTTATTCCTAAATCTTGTTATGCGGTCAGATCTTTTCAGATCAATGATGAAACGAATGCCAGTATTTTGTGACCTTTCCAGTTTAGTGAGTAATTCCAAGTTACAACCAACGTAGGCACAATCGGCATAATCAAGGATTGGAAGTAGAAGAGACTGGACCAAAATAGTTTTAACAAATATTGGTTATTAGTCTCGACAGTATACTGGTTTTATAAAGTAACGGATATTTAATAACGATTAGGTACCGGTACCTGGTTGACTATTGACATCACTACTTTGAAATGTTACTCTTTTACACAATGTAGTAGTAGTAATAGGCATGGGTGTACAATTGTACATGTACACTGTACACTGTACTACCATCCTATAAGGCAGGGGTGCTCAGACTTGAACCATCGACGATCGACCATAAAATTATTAGGTGGCAAGCGATCGACTAGGTAAAAATAAAAGACAAAATTTATAAATTATTTATAATATCTTATTACTTATTAGGTAATTACAAATATATACATCATCGACGTAGGATCACGACAGGGACGACTTTGACGCAACTGTTACTATTGTTATTTTTTAAATTTTATTGACGAACTGGAAAACGGATTGACATTGATTAATTTTTATATTTTATGACGAACCTATACTCGGTGATATTTTAATATTGTATGTACAGAGCCCTTGAAGTGCACTGCACTGAACGGCGCTATACAAGCTGTCATAATATTATTAATTTTGTTATTAATGTTATTTAGATGTTGACGAATGGCACTGCATGTTATCTGCACATTTTTCATAGGATGGCACATAATTACTAAGTGCCAAACGCAAGCATGAATTAAGATGTTCGTCACTGAGCCGATTACGATATTTAGATTTAATTATTTTCATTTCGGAAAACGCAGACTCACACAAATAAGTTGACCCAAATATTGCTGTTAACTGAAGCTACTAAATTAATATTTATAGCTACTAAATTAATTTACTAAATTAATAAATACCTGCTATCTTAGTGCCAACACTTATGTATGCAAGTGAGACGTGGACATGGTTAAAAAAGGATGAAAGTGGCATAAATGCAGTGGAAATGAGATCGTTGAGAAGGATGTGTGGCAAGAGTCTGAGAGATCGTGTGCGTAACAGTGATATACGAAAGGAATGTGGAATGAAAGTTGGTGTAATAACAAAGATGAATGTAAATAAGTTAAGATGGTTTGGGCACGTGGAAAGAATGAATGAGGACAGAATGACTAAGAAGATATATTTGGCTGAGAGGAATGGTGCTCGGAGACGCGGACGTCCGAGGATTAAATGGCAAGACCATTTAAATCAAATCCTACAGGACGGTCACGTGTTGAGCACATTGAACAGGAGAGCATGCATGAGGAATTGTATGACAGTGACGGAAGCGAAAGATGTATGCAAGGATAGAAGGAAGTGGCGCTCGATCCTTTCTGCCTACCCCGCGAGGGAAGCGGCGTGATGGTATGTATGTATGTATGTATGTATAAATACCTATTAAGTTACAATAATAATTGTAAAAAATATATTTAGAAAACCTTTTGAAATATGCTCGCGATCGACTTAAAAACCTCTCGCGATCGACCAGTCGATCGCGATCGACTGTTTGAGCACCCCTGCTATAAGGTATGTATAGTTACGTCGGCTGTGAAATGTGAACGTAGTAGACAAGCTATTGAGTAAGAAGGGGAGAGTATTTTCTTTCGCGGGGAAATACACCATGCGCTTTTCGATTTTCCTGACGGTGATTTTGAAACACACGTTGTTTTGTTACCATTTGCGCGCGGGAATCTAAAAACTCGATGATTCTTCTTTTTGTTGATAAATATAGAATATGGTCTGGAAAAGTATAAGTTATGTTTTGGGACAACATTATTGGCAACAGCGGTAGACAAGAAACGTTAAAATAAGTAATAAGGTATCAGTTTTATGGTATTGTAATTTATAGATAAAAAAATAATGAAAAATCAACGATTTTTTTTCTATCCCACTATAAACTATATCCATTACACATAATGGAAGATATTTTCAAATTTAGAATTCGCACTTTTAATGAAATATCGTCGTTGCATATTCAAAAAGAGACATGTGCACACATTTTTATTTGGGCATACTCTTTTAAAACTGTTCATTAAGGCATTAAAATTGTAGTTTATACTTTCTATTGCCATGTGATATTATTCTTTAAGTATTGAATTTTAATATTTGATACTAAGAATCACTTTATAAAATGGTTATGATGTCATTATGAGCAGTTTATTCTGGAAATGTCAAAACATTTATGAATTCACATGTCCCTTTTTGAATATGCAACGACGATATATTGAAATACTTGTTACTACTACTACTACACCAACGCGGCATATCCCAAAAGTGGAGTAGCCAGTAGACAAACCGCATTCAAGAAGCATGCAGGACGTCCTCTCAGTGACATCAACAAATTAAGACATTCAGGTCTTCATCCCTGAATTTCAGGTTTAAAATGCCTTATCTTTTTTCGAACATTTACTTATTACAGGACACACAAAAATTTTGTCATAAAATTCCGAGAATCTGAGACCTTTTGTTAACTCGCGGTCACTTTTCAATTTAAACTAAATTTCGGTAAGTGGAGTAGACAGCAGACTAATCACACATAATAATCATGCAAGTCGTTTTTTCTGTGCCAATTAAAAATAAAACAGAACACATATTGATAAGACTATAAGACAATGTTCTCAAAAATTGAAAGATGTAAATATTTATATCACGGACGGGAAAACTACGGCCTGCCGCCTATTTTCGTGCGGCCCGCGAGTAATATAATATTTTTAGTAAATAATCAAGTTTTTATTTTCTAACGACTTTTGAAACAAAAATTGAAAATAACTATGAAAAAATGTCTTGTAATTTCATCATCTCGGATCTTGTTCATAACGGCATAACTCAAACAAAGCACACTGTATGCGTATCATGATAATAAATAGTGTACATATAAAAATGATATTTTACTTGCGGCCCGCCGATAATTATGAATTCCTGAACTTGGCCCTTCATCCGAAAAGTTTGCCCCCCCCTGAATTATATTAAATGTATTACCTTACCTTACCTTACCTCAGCCTTCTTCTTGTGTCCAGTATTGAACAAAGGCCTCCCTCTTGGACTTCCATAAATTTCTGTTGGACGCAACTCTCCTCCAGTGCAGGCCCGCCACTCTTTTAATATCGACATTAAATGTATTAAGAAATAAGAATGAAACTAAATATTTACATAGTAATTCCACTTGTGACTTTATTAATTTGCAAGCTGGCTTTCAAATGCCGGTTTTTAAATACTCGCTAAATATTACCTTTCATTCTAATTTTTTGCCTTCACGTAAAGCAGATGAATAATTTTCGGCTCTACCTAGAATTTTACAAGAAACGGCTACGTAAGTCGTCATTTAATAATATTATTTTTAATCACCATCTTTTAATGTAAAGAACTTTTAATTTAATTCTCTAGACTCTAGAGCACACGGCAAAGAATAAATTGGTCTCTCGCTCTTTTATGTAAGTTTTTGAGTGTCGTGTAAAAGGCAAGTGTTCGAAAACGTACAGACATTTTACATCTCCAATTCAGCGATGAGGTTTGCCACCCATCCTGAATGACCTAAATTTTTATTGGCACGTAGAGGACAGTTTTGTATGTTTATTACATGCAGCTAGTCTGCTGGCTACCCCACTTGTGGAATATGTCGTGATGGTATAGTATAATAATTTTTTTACTATAATGAACTACCACCAAGAGCCGTCAGGCGATATGTTAAACTAATAGTTATGTAGACTCTCATTGTATTCAATTACGCATTTACCTCACAATACTAATAACATAATTTCTTTATTCAATCAATATCATACAAACGTTGAAACAATATATCACCAATTATCTTCAATTAAGTTGCAGCAGCCTCACTAGGTTGCCCTGTATCGAGGCGTGCTGCGTAAAAAATATATAAAAAAAAAAACATACATTCACCAAGGATTAATACATCTTACAAAAAAATAAAAATGTATAAAAATAATCACATCAGCAAATTAATAAATCGATAACAAATGAATAAATGGATGAATGAATAAAAGAACAAATGAACAAATGAGTAAACGAACAAACGAATAAATGAATAAATGAATAAATGAATAAATGAATAAATGAATAAATGAATAAATGAATAAATGAATAAATGAATAAATGAATAAATGAATACATGATTAAACGAATAAATGAATAAATGAATAATTTACTAAGTGAATAAATGAATAAATGTATAAATGTATAAATGAATAAATGAATAAACTAATAAATAACAGGTTAAAATAGATAAATATATACCAACAAACAAATTAATCAATAAATAAATAAAGTAGTAAAAGAACAAATGTACAAACGAACAAATGAATCAATGAACAAATGAATAAACGAATAAATGAATAAGTGAATAAATGAATAAATAAAAGGTAAAAATAAATAAATAAACACGAAATAAGCAAACAAATCAATAAAGAAATAAAGTAGTCAAAATAAAATTGTCAACAATAAAATAAAATAAATAAAATCTGTATACATAACATAAACAAAATATACTGCAAATAACACAAACAATCAATACAGCAAAGTAAAACACAAAAATAAAACAAATCATGCACTTAGTTTATATTAAAAAATGAACGAGTAGGTATATGTATATTTTGTCAGTAAATAAAAAATAAAATAATTAAAAACTATACGAAAAACATAGAGGAAACTAAACAGCAGACTTCATAATAGGAACAGTAACAAAAATGGAACAAACAAACAATTCGATCCATGTATATTAGTCAATCAAAGAGCAAACAACAATATAATCAAACATTGAACAAGCAAATGAATACACTACACACAAAAAACAAATGATAAGAAACAAGTCAGTATAGGTATTAGTCAACAAATGTAAAAATTAAAATGAAACACAGTATCAGTCAATCAATAATTCAAGTAACATGAGTAAAAAGTTTGCTTTTAGCTTCAGACCGACCCATCTCCATTAACCAGTTTTTAATGTTTCGTACAATAACGCTTAGACTCATATTGAGCTTAAGATGATCAGGCAACGAATTGTACAGCCTTGGTGACAGATAAAATGCTGATCGCTGTCCAAGAGCCGTATTGACAAAGGGAACGACACTGACACCCCTTGTTATGGATCGAGTGTTATGACTGCCTTCAGCGATAGTTCTCTCTGTCCTACTTGCAGCGTAAGGTTTAATTGTATCTTTAATATAAATTTGCCTGGCATCAAATATTCGAAGACCTTTAAACAGTGGATCCGATGGATGCCTGTACGGTGCATGACTCATCACTCTTACTATTGCTTTCTGTGCAACATTAACCTGATACATGTGAGACTCAGTGATTACATCTACATATTTCAATTATTGCAAACAAAATGTCACAAACCACAAATATTTTTATATTGACCACAAAATAAAATGACATTCAAACAATACAATATGTTTAATAATAAAATTCACAGAAATAAACTCAACACAAAACTATTTGATGTGTATATGTATATACGAGTAGTGCCAGGGCAATGAATTGTAAATATTTCAGTTACTATCAACCCCTATCTATACTGTCTCGGCATATCCCACAAGTGATGTAGTCAGTGGATTAATGTATTAAAAGCAATTCTTCGAATTACTACTATTTTAGGCATTTTCACCTTTTTAAGTTATATTTTTTTCTCCTTCAATAATAGTAGATGTAATGTGAATCTTCAAAACTTTTTTATGTGCCATATTATACTTGGTACAAATTTACTAACGCCCATTTTTGTATGGGAAGAACAACTGCTGTTGCTGTGGGTGCAGGCGAAATTCCGTTTCATGACACAAGCTTTTAGCTTACTGTAAAAGGTGCATAATGTTGTAGGTATTTGGGTACTTATAACAAAAACCGAGACACATCTTTTAAAAAAAACTGGCGGGTCCTGGTCATCCACAAAATTCATCTCCATTCTCTCCTTTCCAAGGCAGCTGTCTTCTAATTTGTCTGCTGCAACCCCGTACATCCAAAGAAGCTTTGGTCTTCCAACTCGCCTTTGATCATGGGGTTTATATTCATTATCCTTTCTGATGGTATACTATCATCCTTTGTTTGCTGCAGGTGACCTAGTCATTGCAGTCGACTGATCTTAAGTATTTGTATTACGGTAATGTCACCATGCAGTTGATGGAGCTCAGTATAATACCTCCATCTCCAGACACCGTTTTCTGATGTGGGTCCATATATATATGTCGTAAGATACGTTCCTCAAATATATCAATGCCCTTTTCATCATGTTTCGAAAGAGTCTAAATCTAGACACATATAAGAGTACTGGTCTTTTTGTATGGGAAATCACCACAAAATTTGACAGTAAGAGAGTGCAATCCTGAGATGACATCACTCTTTACACATATATATCCAAAACAGTGATATGCCAAATGAAAATAAATAATATAATTTATGTTGAAAATATTACAAACAATGTAAATGTTATGATAATAATAGATACAATAGTGTGATTGCTATTAAAGGAAACCTTGAAAACACATGTGATCAGGAAAATATACAAACTACAACAGATATGTACCACGTACCCTACTCATTCACTACATGGACAGAATGTCAATACGTACCTAGTCTATCACATTATTAGTTTAGTTGGTAAACAATATTATAATATTTGCACAATAAAACACACATAGTATACTTCCTAGAACGCAAACCACCAAAATGTTAGTTTTATTTCTGTATGTATTGCGGTATGGTATCGACGATGATGTAAGGAAAACGAGGGCCCAGATGGAAGGTGTTGACAGAGGACAGATTTAAGTGGCATGCTCATAAAGGGCCTAAATTCAGCGGTGGAGGGACACCAGCTGAATAAAAAAAAACAATGGTATAGAAATACAAGACATCTCTCACCTTATGGAAAATCTTTGTAAGATAATAATAGTTAAAAAAAAACTTCACTGCACCAACCAAAATCTAGTTGTTTGCTTAAATCAATACAAAATATCTTAAGACTAGATTGAAGTTCTTAAAACTAGTTGCATTTTCATAGCCGCAATCAATTACATAAGCAGTTTCTTCTAAGCATAGTGTATATGTTTATTATCTCTGTAATCATAAAAAGAAATTGCACTAGCAAACATTTACAGGACACTAAAAAAGAGTGAGAAACTCGTGTCACTAAAGCTTATTATACTTAATATACCATCACGACATATCTCACAACTGGGGTAACCAGCAGACCAGTCGCATGTAATAGATATAAGCTACTCTAGACTAGAAAGTCACTAAGACCAACACTGTAAATAATATAATTTTATTTTGAGACTACATAATATACCAGTTACCCAGAGCAATTAAATATCAAGGAAATAATATTGTACGATAATAATAGGACTCAACTTCCTAGCAGTCAATCAGAGTAAACACAACAACACACATGGGACGACCGTGGCCTGAGTTCTGTCTTCACTTTAATAGATCAATACTTTGAGGTGTCAACGCTTGACCTTGTGAAGAGTTCACACCACTTATACATCATCTAGTTGCTGCTAACACTTCCATAAATTATATTACTTGACAGACACAATGTTCATATAAATTTATGATCAGAAGGAAACAACACTATGTTGATTTTTAAGAAAATTGAGATAAGAACGTTTTGTAAATTTTGTGCAAACAAACTTGTGAAAAGTTAATGTTATTATTAGTTGACGAGCATCTGTTTTTACATTGGGAAAAATTATGTTGCGCAAAATTCATAATACATTGTTACTCTATTTTCATAGGTATGTCTAACATTTTCGTCGACACTTATGGAGCATCAAGAGGCACTGTAATTCTGTGGAAGAAATTTTCAACGGCCATACAGAAAAATGAGATATATTGACACAGTGTAGTTTTCCTCATACTAACAGAACTAATTATAAGAGTGAAAAGTCATATACATCAATTGACAAATTGGCCTCGGTGTGGTGAGTGCAAGTGATTACGTTAAGTGTATCGTTTCCTGTTTATTTATTTATTTATAAATTCATATTTTACTAATATTGTTTTATTGAATAACATTACATAAGAAATATATTTTTTTATAGAAAGATGAATCTAGACTTGGAATAAACACAAATACACCCTAGACACCCTCACAGTAAGTAAAAGTGGAACATTATATGTGTAAATTATGGACCATTGTGATGTAAACATTGTATTCTATTTGTTCATAGATAAAATTAAGATAATTTAACAGAACTGAATAGGTTATAAATTATTTTGTGCCTTAATCAAAATCAGAAACAGAAAAATTAGAAGACATTTAAACATAATTATTCAGGCATTATTGTTTTAGTCCTATTAGAATTTTATCCAATCTTTTTATAATTAGGTAATTATTATTATCATTTTATTTCATTACCTACTATTGTTGTTTTGAGCAACTCAACTACCTACTAATTTTATCTTACTACTTATTTTTTTATCTTATTTTTATAGATTTGTTTGTACTTGCAGCTGTTAATTCGTATTTTTTTTGTTGGTCAAAATATATTTTTTTTGTTATAATTATGATTAATATGTAAAAAGTTCACGCCGTGTATAAATGATAAATAAATAAATAAAAAAAATAAAAATTTAAGAAGCAAGCTCCAAAAAATTTAATGCTCGGACAAACTGTATATTCATCACATGCAGTTACCCTATTAGCGGCAAACAACATGAGAGAATATGATTTGGCATGATTTGCAGACCCTGAAATGTGCGCAGATATAAAAGACGAGATTAAAGACCTTTTTTTAGGAGATGTCATGACTCCTAAAATTCACCCTTGAAGTCGTTTCCATATAAACAATGTACCTACTTCAAAATAATATGGCCTGTTATTACCATTTTATAACAAAATATAAAATTATTTTACAATAGGTACATACCTACCTAAATGGTTCAAAATAAATTTAAACATGTATTTAAATGCTTATCATATTTTTTAACATATAGCTCACAAAAATTAATAACATAACATAACATACATAGATATTTCACACAGATCGAGCTAGACCCAAACGAAGATGAATCTTGTATTATGGGTACTAACGCAACGATACACACATAAAATGCACTAAACACATATACATGTAACACCCAAACCCAGGACAATTTGAAAAAGGTCATTTCTCAATTTGCCCTGGCCGGGAATCGAACCCGGGACCTCGTGACTCAAAGGCAAGAGCGATACCTCCGCGCCACACCGCCGACAATAAGATGATAAAAACAATCTGGATACATGAAGGTTACCCACATGTTCATCTTCAATAAATACTGAGTTTATCTGTTTATTTCCAGCCATTGTGTCAACTATTCTCTTAGCTTTACTTATTTATAACAAATATCTTGAATCAATACAATGAGCAATTAGGGAAACACAAAAATAATGTAAGTAATTATAATTCTACAGGAGACACATTCAACAGCTGACAGCAAAACGTTAAAGATGGGTTGGAAATAAACTCACATGTTGTGAAATTATTTGCACTGATCCTTAACGAGATACTGATTATAAAACCAACCATAACTCTGTTATCAGACTCACCTTGAAGATTTGTTGATGATTTTATGAATAAAAACTATCACAGATGGTATGATTATTTGGTACACAACACTTTAAGTACTCGGCACTGACACCAAATTGCAAATTATTTTAATTTTGAAATACATTTCTAAATTATATCACACTTTCCATCGCATAAGTATCTACTGCATTTCTCTTTCTACAAACGTCACTGGCAATCTGACGTTTATAGTAAGTGCTGCCAAAACACAACGTTTTCTCCCCAAAATAATGAACAAAATATTAACAATTCAAAAACTTATCTAATCTTGGGTATACAACATTTTCAATTATGACATAAAATCAAAATTATTTTTGATTAAATATTCAAACTGTTTTAAGTATTCATTGACAAAAACACAGTTTGAAATTTCCATTATAAAAATTTGATTTTTAGACAATATTATTGTTTTCACTACCTTGCAACACATAAAAGAATTGATAAAAGAATTTTGTACTATATTCATTCTTATAAGTCTACGTACTTTTACGTAGATCTACGTACTTTTAATCCCATTTGGTCGTCTACGTACTTTTATTCCGAATCTACGTACTTTTGTCCTAATCTACGAACTTTTATTCCGAATCTACGTACCTTTGTCATAATCTACGAGCTTTTGTTCCAAATCTACGTAATTTTCGCATATTTCCCAAATCCACAAATATTAGTTTTCGAATTCACTACTTTTCAAAAATATTCCCAATTTACATTAAAAGAGGAATTAGTTGCGAACTAGTATTATTTACTCTTTGAATAATTGAGAAATAAAAAAACCCTCACTTTTTAAAATTCAGATGGGAAATTCGATCTGAACTAATAAAGAAGGTGTTTATTTTTGAAAATTCGACTAAAAATGAAAAATTCAGGAATTATAAACGTTTTTCTAAAATCTAAAAACTTTTTTCGTAAATCTACGTACCTTTTAGCCTGACCTACGTCTTTATCAAAATCTGAGTTGGCAACACTGGTTGTATTGTCAAGATTGTCGATAAGGAAATTTAATTGCTGGGGAGTAGGGGGGATCTTACTTGTTTATGTGCTTTTAAAAGTATTAAAAAGTAATTTAAAGTATGCTATAAGCGTAATGAAATAATATAATGGACACAGTGAGTTGTAGGTAAACGACATAAGTATTTTAAGCTAATATTTACAGCCTAATGAACTATAATTTTTTAATGCCACACTTTTGAGAGCAAGTGATAAGTATTTTGTTTATTTACAGTTTAGTTGTACTTAACTTCTTTAAAAGTGCGTTTTGAAATTATTCAATGCAATAATTATGTGCATTATGAGTCAAATAAACATTAATTTATTTATTCACATGTATTTAGCATAAAATAATGTAATGAATACATATATTATTTAGTTTCTATGTTTTCTCAAGTTTACATTGGATTGCGCAATGTTATGTTTCTGGGTTCATGCTGGGTACATAATTATTTTTTGGGATATTTGTAGAGGTGAGAATAACTGTTATTTCAAAATAACTTTCAACCAGTTATCGGTATTTGTAAATAACAGTTATTAAAAAGTGTTATTTAATAAGGATCAAATTGTAAAAAAAAAACTATCATAATATTTAAAAAATCCGATTATAAGTAAGTAAGTAAAATCTAATGATGCTAAAATATTATTATTATCATATCAAATGGAAATACATTTGCCTACCAATGCAAAGAATTTCTCACACATAAAATACGCATAAAAATTATATTTTGTGCATGATGATGTGCAAGAAGAATAAATAAATAAATAATAAAATATATTTCATCCGAAATAATATATCACCAGTTTAAAATCAAACAATTATTATATTCAAAATAAACAAATGACTACGTTTAAACGAAACGATTGTGTTCCTCCAAAAAATTCAAATAACTACACAACTAAATAGTTCAAAATAAAAACAAAATAACTGCCATCGTTTAATAACATCCGAAGTTATTAAACCATATTAAAAAACTGTCGTCGTTCAATAACGTGCTACGTTATTGAACAACGACAATAACAAAGTCGTAACAATGTGGTACGTTATAATATAACTAAACGAAAACGAAATAACTATAGTCGTCGACAATAACTAAACGGAATAACGATAACCTTGTTATAACAGTTGAATAACGCCGTCGTCGAAAATAACATTTATGTTATTGACAAGAAACTGTTAGTTTAGTTATTTTGAAATAATGAGTTTAAAAATGAGTTATTAGTTATAACGGCCAACTCTAGATATTTGAAATATTCCATTCTGTTATACTTAAAGATATTCATAGAACGATAATAATATATTGGACTATACTAAAGAAGGTCTTTGATATATTTTGTAAAGTCAAGAGTTAAATGGATTTTTTTTATCTTGTATAGTTAATGGAAAAACTTACGTTTTTACTCCGTAGGATTTGATAATGGAATCTTTGTACTTTAAGCATAATTCTTTAATTTTACACAATTGATATTGTTCAAATTGTTATCTAATGATTGTTACTTTATTGAAGTTGATTAAACATTTAAATAGAACTCAACACAAGACTTGATTATATTTTTGCTCTATTTTTTTTGAAATGTGTAATTCTGCTAACTTTGAGATTTTTAAATCTACTTATTCTCAGATTGCCAGTGTGATGTGAAGGTAATGCTCTTGTATGTGAACCACGAGGTTCTGAGTTTGATTCTCGGCTAGGGCAAAAATGAAGAACAACCTTTTTCAAATTATTTTGGGTCTCTATGTCATACATATAAATTCATGTATCTTATAAAACAAGATTCAAATCATAAATGTTACACTATATTTTTTTTATTTAACTGGATTGGATTTGGGTACAACATGCAGATGACAACCAATCAGATATCTCGATTAGTAATATTGTGAATGGAGGAATTGGTAATCATTGTTCATGGGCAAAGAAAGTGATCACATGATCCAGCCTATAGCCAATTCATAAGTGTTGGGATGCCTTTCACACTTTTTGCACAATGTTACATTGTGTAAACATGGTTCTCCAATCGACAAGTCTGATTGATTCTGTAAATCATAGTTTGAGACAAGCTGGATAACATTTTTCATATTATATTTAATCAGATGGTTTCCTATTCATTGATTTGCTTTCATTCTTTTCAGATTTGAGTATTTACCTGATAATTGTCCCTTTTTATGTTTCCTATATATGTTCTTTTATTGTTATAGCTATTATTATATTGTATTGGGCATCTTTATATATCATCGTTACATGCTTAAAATGGCGTATGTGCATAATATTTTTATTTAGATGTGCTCTTAAAAAACTGTTTATTAGGGCTTTAAAATTGTTGTTTAAACTTTTAATTGGCTTGTAAAATATTACTTAAATAATTCTTAAAATATTAAATTTTAATATTTGATTCTAAGAATCACTTTGAGAAATGATTTTAATGTCATTATAAGCATTTTATTCTAAAAATGTTAAAGTATTTATATATTTACATACGCCATTTTGAATATGCTACGATAATATTATGTACTTTTATTTTTAAGGCTATTGGAGCCCTTAATTGTATATAAATAATAGCTTATTTCACATGACAATTCTTCATAAAATATTTTTCATTATTGGGATTCCTATTGCCGCCTATGTAGATAGTGTATTCGTTATCATTTGGTTCACCTCTCAAGGATATTAAATTATTTTATTTTTCTATGAATAACGTTAAAATATATATTAAAATACATTTTTTTTTGTATTGTTAGGCAATTATGATAAGTATCAAAATGTGTTCATTATTTTATCAATCAATCTTATCTGAATTGAACTGGATGCAGAAAGATACCGTTTTTGTTAGACTGTTAACCCAAAAAACAGAGTTTATTCACAGAATTTTTAAAATGTAGAACAGATTTGGTTTAGAATTTTCTAATCTAAGAGCGGTGCTGTTATTATTATTGTTTTGGGAACTAAATAAAAACATAACCAAAAGTCAGGTTCGAGTAATTTTATGGGGAAGTATGAGTTTGAGATATTGTTTTATTCAGTATTAGTTGGGTATTTTGTCAAAAAGCCAACACTCCTGAGGGCAAAAACAGTGTATTTCAACTCCTGTGCTAAGTAAAGTAATCTCTGCTTAGTTCTTGAATGTTTACATGCCCCTGTCTGGTAGTTAGATAGCTAGTTAGCTAAATGTCTAGGCGGTTAGTTAAAAACTGGCATTCAATTGGAATCACAATGATGAGCCGACTGTTATTCTGCCTGATCGAAGCTAGCCCTATTATTGAAATTAAGTTTCTTTGTTTGGCTCTACGGTGCTAGGGTTGATAAAACATTTTATTAAATAATCTGGCTAGTCCTCTGTTAGACATTCATTAGAATGTCGGCATTAAACTAACTGCCTAGCCAGCCATTGAGTTAATTGGCTAATTCAACTATCTAGCGGCAATATATACATTAATTGCTTAGTTCCGTAGGTTTTTTTTTAATTTATTTATTTTAATTAACATAACAATTAATACAGATATAGCAATACATAGACTATTTGATAAAAAACTTAAATCTAAACATCCTCCTTATAGAGACAAGTCTTGTGTAAAGAAGGATTTTTATATGGAGAAAATGATATTCTTAATATCCAGTTATTAGTTTATGGAACTAGACGAATTATTATTGTTTCCTATTCTACATTTTTCTTATACCTTATATAATTTTTCTCAATAGACTTTTCTTTAAATTTTCAACTCCGATTTATATGTGGAATCAATGAAGATAAGATGATAGATTATACATTTATTAGACTAAGATAATCTCTCACATTGACGTTGGCTTGTAGAAGATTAGATAACAAATCATAGTATACTGCTATTAATTAATCAATATTTCTCAAGATTAGATAACATTTACTATTTAGATTTCAATATAGTTCAATTAATTCAATTAAAAGGAGCGACAATAAATACTTTTAGAAAAATGTTAATGTGTGAATTACATTTGTTTTAAAGTTGTATTTTTTATGTATTTGTGTTTAGTAGTTCCGACTCTATCATGAACGAGTCCGAGAAAGCAGATGTACCAAACCCGAGAGTGAAATCAAATATATTTTCAAGTATAACTTATTTGTGAGTATCTTTGTTCTAAATTAGGTATCTATTTATAATTTATGAAGCTTTCTTACTTCTGCATCATTTTAAATTGTGATATAAATTTTGTATTCTTTAACAATTTCAGATGGACTCTTCCCGTTTTCAAAACTGCCTTTAGCAGAGACCTAGAAACCAGTGATCTGTTTGCACCATTAAATGAACATTCTTCAGGTAATTATAATTTATGTGTACATCAATAAGTATACTAAAACTTCAAATCCAGCTACATTCTGAGAATAGTAACTATCATGATCTAGAGAAAACCTTTTTGATGTAATTTATGATTGCCTTCACATTGTCTGTTATATCTAATCCATCCCATTGCAGCATCTCCCACAAGTGAAGCACGGGGCCAATTTGTAAGCTTTGGGATGCCTTTTTCATTTTTCCATTTGAATTTCATACAATATTACATTGCTCAAACATTGTTCTCCAATTGAGATATCTGATTTTTTTTTAAATATGTTTAATAAATTGTTTGTATATTTTCAGCCCGTCTCGGAGATACATTCTCCCAGTACTGGAGAAATGAATTGCTCAGTGGTAATCCTAGAGTTCTGGGAGTTATATGCAACTGCTTCAAATGGCCAATTCTAATTTATTTTTTCTTGACACTCATTGTAGACTGCGGAATAAGGTAATCAATGTATTATAATAAATGTACTGAAAATAATGTAATAACCTTTATTCTTACTATTTTATTCACCTCACCATAAATGAAGATAAGCATTATAGTCTTACTTTATTTTTGACTAAAATTATTTGGCATAAATGTAACTTGTATTGACTGATGTAACAGTTAAGTCCCTGAGACCTTGGTATAATTATTCCTTGTGAATTCCAAATGTCTCTGGGACAGATGTAACAGTTGATATCCTCATGGAGTTTCCGTAATAGAATAGGCCTCTCATTCTTTGCTGTTAGTTTACAAATGTCTTTTAAAAAGCAGGTGTTTGTGAAACACCATGTTCAAGACATTCTGCAAATCAGTAGAGATGTGGTATGCTGCCCATTCAGAATTAATTTTTTTTGTTAGCATAGAGAGAACGACCTACATGTTCATTATATCAAGTAAGTTCACTGGCTACTCTACTTGTGAGAAATGCTGTGGGGGTTAAGATAGAAAGAATACCGGTGTTGGTATTTAGGAATATAATGAAGATTCATATAATTTTTTTTTATAATTTCACTGATTGACACTTATAATAATCATTACAGAATTTGCCAGCCAATCATCCTAGGCAAGTTCATCCAGTACTTCTCTCATAGTTCCTCTGAAGAGAAAATGCCAAATTCTCATCTTTATCTCTATGGATTTGCTCTAATACTCTCATGTTTCCTCACTATCATCTTGTCACAGTCCATATCCATGGGATTGGTTCATATTGGATTGAAAATTAAAATAGGATTCTCATCGCTGGTATACAGAAAGGTATACACAATTTATTTTTATTTAATTATATTATGACAGTTATACATAAGTTTTTTTTAATACAAAAAAATATCATTGATTAAAAAAATAATTTATATTTTAACAATCCATCTTGAACTATTATAATCAACAGTCCTATAAAATGAAAATCTACCATCATTTAAATATTATACATAAGCCAAAACAAGTAAAATTTATTCACCGTGTCGGTGTTTAGGTAGTAGAATTCCATATCGAAAAAATAAAACAGGTGTTTTATTCTACTAAAGATTTAATTTGTGAGAGAGACGTCTTTCGTCTTATGAGGACATTGTCAATCTGTTGTCATTGTCAATTGACAATGTCCTCATAAGACGAAAGACGTCTCTCTCACAAATTAAATCTTTAGTAGAATAAAACACCTGTTTTATTTTTTCGAAGTAAAATTTATGAATGGTAAATAAACAAATAAACACACATTTAAATTTTTCCAGATTTCAACTATTGATTGACAAATTAATATTGAAGTAGGTAATGATATTGATAATGTCTTATCACCAAAGACATCTCTTTCAATAGTTAAACAAAAATATAATAAATACATGAAATAAATAAAACAAATGTTTTTTTTAAAAAAGATGTATCTGGAATTTTTCAACCTTATTCACCTTTCACAGTAAGCTAAAAGCTTGTGTCGTGAAAGGGGAGTTTGTCGGCACCTAGCATATATATCAATATACATTAGAATTTCAAGACACCTTCCACCCAAATTGCGGTCAAGCTGCCTGCTTCATAGCAAATATTATAAATAATATTTTATCTTTCAGTCTCTTCGTTTATCAAAGTGTACTGTAGGAGACGCAACAGTGGGTTTTATCTCCAACTTACTGACCAATGATGTCACCCGCTTGGAGACTTTAGTATCTCTTATGAACTATCTAGTGATAGGGCCACTGCATACTGTAGTCATCACTATCTGTCTCTGGTATTACATCGGAATATCTTCTCTTGTTGGAGTCGGAATATTGCTTCTTACAATACCACTCAGCAGTAAGTATATAAATAACTGAATTACAAATTTTATTTGGTGCCCTACTTTGTTTGAATCTAAAAGCTATGTTCTTGCTTTGCTTTATTACTAAGCAGCTAAATACAACCAATCTTACATCCCATACAACCTTGAGTGTCAAACAATCACCCTTTAAGGCTCTTCCTGGGAACACAGGGACATAATTGACCAAAACCTACTTATAAGTACTGAACTAATAGACTGGTAACATAGTACTAATTTCCTTAGAAAGCATGTTTAATAATAATAATAGTAAAATATTTTTATAAATGCACCTACTGCTAGTGATTCGAGGGAGATATGAATGTGTCTTTTTGAACCAACATTCATTCAAGACTGATGAGATTACAATCTTTATGCATAAAGGTCATTGCTTATAAAAATGTTTTTTATATATAAATAAAAAGTCATTTAATATTATTTTTTTTCTTTTAGTTTGGCTTGGTGTTACTAGTACAAAGTATCGCAAACAAGCAACATTTAAAACAGATGAAAGAATACAGAAGACAAGCGAAGTAATATCTGGAATTAAAGCTATTAAGATGTTTGCTTGGGAAGATGTCTTCATGGATACCATTAATAAAATGAGAAAGTATGTTTACTTTAAGTAATGTTAGATATTTTTATTTAAGTAATGTTAGAAGCTATGAATGATTATCTTATTTGTGATGTTTTTACAAACACCCGCCTTTTACTCAAACACTTACAAAAAAGAGTGGAGATATATTCATCGCCAAGGCTCCACGAAACACAGATATCAACTCAAATTTAATGTGTCAATTCTCAAATGTTCTAGCAAAGAAATGCACAGCGTTGGAGGTACAAACTATATCAGAGGCGGCCTAGTTTCCCTGGACATGCTCCTCACTAGAGTATCCTTGTTTACCAGCATCTTGTGTTATGTTCTCCTGGACAATACTATCACAGCAGAGCGTGTCTTTGTTGTAGTCAGTTTCTATGGACTTCTCAAACAGAGTATGACAGTTTTCTTCCCCAGAGGTTAGTCTCAATAACAAATAGCATTTTTCTGGAACTTTTCAGATCTCCAGGTCTTGCTGAAACGTATTTTCTCTTTTATATAGGTATGTAGTATTTCATTTGGAGAATAAGAATCTGTTGGAGTTTTGTTGATTTTTTTAAGAACAAAAAAAAATATTTGCATTTTTTGTATGTATTAGGCATATTTTTTTTATGAAATTTAGTCAAAGTATAGCCAGCAGACTAACTGCATGTATCAAACATGCAAGCTGTCCTCTCCATGCTAACAAAAAAATAATACATTCAGGATGGGTGACGAACCTCATCACTGAATCTAAGATGTAAAATGTCTTTACTTTTTTCAACACCTGCCTTTTATAGGACACTCAAAAACTTGCGGAAAAGAGTGGGAGACTGATTTGCTGGGTGTCCCACGGAAGTAGTAAAAACTTGCGGGAAAGAGTGGGAGACTGATATGCTGGGTGTCCCACGGAAGTAGTAAAAACTTGCGGGAAAGAGTGGGAGACTGATATGCTGGGTGTCCCACGGAAGTAGTAAAAACTTGCGGGAAAGAGTGGGAGACTGATTTGCTGGGTGTCCCACGGAAGTAGTAATGCGGGAAAGAGTGGGAGACTGATATGCTGGGTGTCCCACAGAAGTAGTAAAAACTTGCAGGAAAGAGTGGGAGACTGATTTGCTGGGTGTCCCACGGAAGTAGTAAAAACTTGCGGGAAAGAGTGGGAGACTGATATGCTGGGTGTCCACAGAAGTAGTAAAAACTTGCGGAAAAGAGTGGGAGACTGATATGCTGGGTGTCCCACGGAAGTAGTAAAAACTTGCGGGAAAGAGTGGGAGACTGATATGCTGGCTGTCCCACGGAAGTAGTAAAAATTTGCGGGATAGAGTGGGGGACTGATATGCTGGGTGTCCCACGGAAGTAGTAAAAACTTGCGGGAAAGAGTGGGAGACTGATATGCTGGGTGTCCCACGGAAGTAGTAAAAACTTGCGGGAAAGAGTGGGAGACTGATTTGCTGAGTGTCCCACGGAAGTAGTAAAAACTTGCGGGAAAGAGTGGGAGACTGATTTGCTGGGTGTCCCACGGAAGTAGTAAAAACTTGCGGGAAAGAGTGGGAGACTGATATGCTGGCTGTCCCACGGAAGTAGTAAAAATTTGAACTAAACAAATACTTGACCATAGAGTATGCAAGAATTTTTTAATCTCTATCTATCTCATGCTTATACCCCTGGCGAAATATGCTGAGAGGACATAACACCAATTTGACTTATCTTTGCACACTGCTTTTGGTCCTTCCACATTTTTTTAATTTTTTCATATATGCATGAGGATTCCTTTTACTCGGTTTGTCAAAATAAGATATTTTTGTTTAATATTTCGAAGTGACTTTATTATTTGTGAGCCTGTTCTCAAGAGCTTCTGCTCTTATTTATTTATTTATTTATTTTATTCTTCACTGTACATTGTTTACAATAATACAAATTAACAAAGAAAATATCATTTATACAATTCAATGCACAGAGGGCGAGTTTATCGCTAATATTATCATCATCAGGCTAACATAAAGTGAAAAAGATGAGAAGAGAAGCAATTGAAAGTCACCTCGCGATTAATATAGTCACATGAAAGTACTAATTGAACGCACTTTAGGATTGGATAATTTGAAACAAGTGTTTCCTTCTACTTAGGTTAAACAAACAACAGAGAGACGTCTTTAGACATATCAATCCATCAAAGATATTGATAAAGACTGAAGTAGTAAGACATTTCTCTTATGTTTGTTTAATGTATAGTAGAATGAAACACTTGTTTCAATTTATCCAATTGTTATTGTTAAACACTACTACTTGTGTACCAATAATAAAAAAGTGTTTTATAATAACAAATTTTCCATCTTTCTGCTTTCAGCCATTGTCCTGTTAGCAGATTTCAATGTTTCCGTCAAACGTTTACAGGAGTATATGCTTTATGAAGAAACTCATAAACCTGTTGTGGATGCACATAGTAACAGAAAATATCCCAATCCTCACAGCAATACTGCACATGATAATGATAATACCAACGGAGAAGATTCAGCTGAAGAAACCACCGTACCACTTCATTTAGGAAACAATGTTAAAGAGATTAAAATAAATGTGTCGAGGGAATTCTTAGATGTAGACTTACCTATTATTAAACCAGCTGTTATTGAACAAAGTTTTGATCCTGATAGTCCACGGTTTAAAAATTCCAATGCTTTATGTTTGGAACAAGTCTTTGCTAAATGGAATCAACTATCATCAGAGTTTGTGATAAATAATGTGTCTTTGAGCGTTAAAAATGGAAGGTATGAAATTGTAACTTGTTTATTATATTTATTAGGTTTTCTTTTTTCTCACTTCTCTTCTTGAATTGTATTGCTTTTAAGAATGTATTGATAAACTGGATTGCCCTAGAACAGGTCTCACCTAGTTGGGTAATCCACTATATTGTGTGAAAAATTTATGTATTTGTATTATGATGTAATAAAATAAATAAATAAATTGTAGTTCTAGCTGTCTTTGCTTAGGAAATCAACATCAATTAAACTATAAAGGTTTGCAGTTATAATGGGCCACTTGCAGATTTTTTTTTTATTACATAAAATTGTAAATTAGTGTGTAAGAAACACAACCACAATTTATTTTATTTTTTCTTGCACTATTTTCTTAGTTATTAGCTTTTAAAAATTGGATTTTCCCGGAATGATCAAAAACGATATGGCGGCGCTGTGACGTCACGGAGTCCCATGTGTGTATGAGATTATAATCTGTGTTTGCGAAAGTTACTATGATTCACGGGACTCCGTGACGTCATCAGCTGTTTAGAGTGTTTTGACAAACGTCAAAAATTTTGGGTTTTATTTTTGGAAATTCTCCATAATTTAGATATTTAAAAATTTTAACTGACATATTTGTGTTTTCCGACCTCAAATTTACTGAATTCGATCATTTTTATTAAAATCCCCCACGACTGCAAGTGGCCCATTAATACTTTATTAATAATACTATCAGTTATTTATTTTTGCATTCTATCTTTTCTTATTAGCAATTGTAATTTTTTTTTGTTTATACAAATTTTGTTCGTAATGATAATATATTTCCTATCTCTGCTTTCACTGTCCATCTCTATACTGAAGATGCATTATGAACATTGCCTTGTACAGGGCATTTGAAAACTTTGAGAAGGGATAATCTATAATTTACTGGGGACCACATGGAACATAAAATAACTGTTAACATAATATTATTGTTTTAGTTTTGTTGCGATTATTGGTGAAGTAGGTGCTGGCAAGAGCACTTTACTCAATATAATCCTGCAGGAGCTCCCTGTCTCCAGTGGATTAGTGGATGTCTTTGGAGATGTATCCTATGCATCACAGGACCCTTGGCTGTTTAATGGTATGTTGTTTTGTTTCCATCCAAAGGTCCAGCAATTGTTAAACTTATACTTAATTCAATTAACCCGAGGTGGTCAGTGGTAGCCTGACGATAAATAAGTAAATTGGGTTAGTTGGAAGAGATCACGCCTTTGGGATAAACTCACCCGCTGTATATTGATTGTATCTAACTTTGTAAAGTAAAGTATTTTTTTATATCAATTGTAATGTCACATTGTTGTCTTTGTATTTTTTTAAATTTATGTAAGCATGCAAAAGGTTTCTTGCCGTGTGTATTTCTAAAATAAAATAAAATAAAACAAACTAACTTGAATGTTTACTTTTTATGTAATTGTTTTTAATCAATATACAGTAAAGAATAAATAAAATAATTTAAATATTGGCATAATATAGTGTACAAGCACGTTACATGATTACACAAAACAAAACTTTAAAAGGCGGGCTTTTCACATGCGATTTCTTCCAGCCAACCCGATAAATTAAATATATTCAACAACAAAAAAGAAACAAAAAATATAAATTAAATAAAACTAAGTATAAATATGCAAAATAAATAAAGCATACATAGAACATGAATAAGGTGAGGGGAAAAGAGAAAAAGGAAAAAATTAAATGCGTATAAGAATGTTATGAACCATTTTTTGTTTGTGAAATGAATGATAGCCTTTACTATTATTGATTTCAAATGAGAGATATTGAGTTATATTCCACTTGCTGTTAGCTCACATAAGATACAGATGCATAGCTTCATCTTTGGGGCACATTATGTAAAAATAAAAAAACAAATAAGACATTCGGGATGGGTCCCATATTTTTTTATCATGTTATATTTGTGTATATTTTTTAGTAATCTCCTAGTTTAGTAACACATACCAAAATAAAAAAAACAATTATACATTTATAATAAAACAAAACAAATAAAATACAAATGTGATACATTGCTTTATTTCATATAATTTATCATAGAATTGTGATTTCAGGGTCTATAAAGAAGAACATTCTGTTTGGTTCTAAAATGGATAAGATGAGATATAAAAATGTGATTGACAATTGCGCACTGAAACGCGATATAATGACACTGGTAAACGGAGATAAATATATGGTGCAAGAGTTTGGGGGGAATCTGAGCGGAGGTAAACTTGTTGGTGATGTGGTATGGTGTGGTGCTGGGAGACAATATTGGTGGAGTTCTTTCTGTATGTCTTGTCTCTTCGCTTCGTATACATCTGTCTGTCATGTAAGAATATTGTTACAGCATTATATCATTCGCCCGGTTTAAGCCAACAGTGCAAACAATGATCATCATCATCCCATCACGCAGTTGCCCTTGCAGGGTTGGCAGAAAGGATCGGACATCATTTACCCCTAACATTTCATAATGCACAACCCACTTACAAACAAAAATATGCTTTGAGTATAGGTATAAGGAAATTTATAGAATTTTTATTTGTAGAAACGATAGAATATCACAAGTCTAAAAATTTATTTTCAAACATTTTAACTTGTCGGCCTATGGAGTTCCTATTGCCATTTTTGTGTTGTATTTAGTTATGTATTTATTTAATTGTAGATATTTTAAAATACTAAATTTAGTAATTCAAGAATTGATGAAATTTATACTGAAATTACTGGTAGGAAGCCTGATGGTGTATATAATCTTGGGCCTTCTAATCTAAAGATCCCAAGTAAAATCTTCCCACTCTCAATCTACGCCTTACATTGTCGCGACTCAAGCGTATCGCTTATTTGTAATTTAGATTTATCCATGTCAATGTCAATAGAAGATATTCTGGATGGGTTACATACGTTATTGCTGAACAGAGGATGTTAAATGCCTTATAAAGTTTCAGAGTTCCGGCAGGTTAAGAATAGGCCTATCACTCTTTTCTGTAATTTTTCTAGTGTCCTGTAATAATAATAATAAATTTTATTCCAGAAATATTATACAACAAAAAATATAGCATTTTCACAATTTAAATTCATTTATACATTTTAATACTGCCTCACTGGGTTTGCACCCGTATCGAGGTAATATTATGAAACAAATTATATCAAAAAAAAAACAATAAAAAAATGGATATAGCATAATCTCTCTCTCTGGTTTCAATCCTGGGATTGGTTTGCAGCAATTATCTCTTTAATTCTTCTCCTCCACTCCTCCCTGTCTTGTGCGGTTCTTTTGAACTCTGCATATGATGAGCAGCGCATGTCCACCAGCAGGTCCTCCAGGTACTAAGTAGTAATAGGCAGATATTATTTTTAAATGATACATATGAAACTTTGAAAATCTTCAATTCAGCAGTAATAGGTCACCCATTCTAAATGTCTTATGTTTTATGACAAAAAGGATTACATGCAGTTAGTCTACTGACTACCCCCTATGTTAATGCTATAGTATTTATTATATTGTTGTATTTATCAAAATCAACTATTTTCTGAATTTTGTTTTTAGGACAGAGGGTCAGGATAAACTTGGCAAGAGCCGTTTACAGGAACGTTGATATATATTTACTGGATAATCCACTGTCTTCCGTAGATGTTCATGTCGGGCAGCAAATATTTGACAGTTGCTTGGTTAAGTTCCTTCATGGAAGAACCAGGGTTTTAGTCACGCATCAGACGCAAAATTTGAAAGAAATGGATCATGTATGTATCTATTTATATTTTTTTTATTGTTCATCTGCTTCAACAAATTAACGAAACTAATTCGATATCTCGATTGGAGAAAAATATCTGCACAATATAATCCCAAAAAAATGCTATGCTATGCTATACCATCACGGCATATCCCACAAGTGGGGTAGCCAGCAGACCAGCTGCATGTAATAAACATGGTTGTTTATTTTTTTCTTTAAACTATTAGACCTGAAGGTCTATTTATGCCAGAAGGTTCTCTTGCGATGTGGAGGCCCAGCTGTCCTTCCATCGGTTTTGAGGGTCTTCCTGATTGGCGCCGTCCCTTAGGCAGTCCATATTGTTTCTATTGCTTGCATTAAATGTTTCTTGATTGGTAGTTCTTATGTTGTGACAATGAGAAAAGCGGAATTGGCGAATATGTTCCATGGACTTTCAAAGTGATCACTTATGCTAGCATAGAGCCAATTTGTAAATGTTGGGACATCTTTTACACTTTTTCTGATTAGATTTTACAATGTGCAAACATGGTTCCCCAATTGTGATATCTGATTGGTTATGTATCTATTATTTTCAAATATAAAGAAGTTCATGCTTATCATGAAACAGGAAGGGGCTATATTACATTTTGATTTATTGTTATTATCAGTCAGTTGTCTGACGGTAAAGTCTCGGACTTTCAATCAAGAGATCGTAGGTTCAATGCCACCTGCTTCCACTTACTTAATCTTCACGATACTTACAAGCATATTATTTACTGTGTCTGGGGGTGTATTTGGGTTTATTTCAAAACTTACTTTATCCTTTCAAAACATTCAATCAAAGTATTTATTTATTTAGATAGTTAGTAGAGAGAGCCACACTATTTGTAATAGATTTAGTTTGAAAAAGACATTGCATGTTGAAACCTAGGTCCTCACTGTTATAAAGGTACTAGTAAAACTCAAAATCATATTTTTATCTATTATAAATACCTAGAAGTATTTATTAATAAATGTGTGGAATATTTTCAGATTGTGTTGATGCACAATGGGTCCATTGCAGCTGAAGGGACATATGAGTATTTGCAAAAGAACAGCAAACAGTTCAGAGACTTCCTGTCTTTAGAGATAGCTAAGGAGAAGATGACAAATGAAAAAGTGTTAATTAAGAAGAAAGAAGAAAAGATGATGGTCAGATTGACCAGTGTTGCCTCGGTAAGTTAATAACATAATATATATGGCAATTCACACAGATGGAGCTTGTTCCAAACAAAGGTATGAATCTTGTGTTATGGGTCCTAATGCGACGATACATAGGTACATACTGTATTAAACATATATAAATGTAGCACTCAAGACCCAGGGACCTTGTTACCTAAAGGCAAGAGCGTTAAATCTGCGCCACACTGGCCATCAATAATCTCTATACCTGAGGGATGACATCCACCAGGAAGACTCCCAAATTAATTGAAAGGCAGCTAAGCTTCCATATCCAAAGAACCCACCTGTATAAGCTAATTAAGGTGTATTGATTGATGTATATATTTGTTTTAGGATGGCTCAACAGATGATTTGCCCCACTATAAGAAGCACAAGACAGAAACAATGGGAGCGGGTGCTGTGGAGAGTTATGTTTATAAGGCATACTTTATGGGCAGTGGGTCTATATTCTTTGTCATAGGAGTTATGTTCTTGGCTATTGCCGCTCAGATTTTAGCCTCAACTACTGATTACTGGACTAGCTATTGGTATGTATTTGTTTGAGTTATTTACACTATTTGATTTGCCTAGTTGAGATAAATAAATTCAGCGTCGAAAATTCTATAAAACATTTTTATAACCTGCTATTTTAGTAAGTGACCTATTTTAGAATAAATTTTATTAAAGGAATATTGTCAAAAAATAAATTTTAATTACAATGAAAATAAGAAATGGGTTTTCATAATTTGAATATAAACTTAAAAAGTTAATTCACATTTATTTTTACTGTAAAATTGTACTTTTATGTCAACATAAAATTTTAACACTGATTTTCTCAAAACAGGCTCTTTTTAAATGACAGTATATTACAATAAATGTTATTATGCATTTAACATATACAATTCAGCGATGAGATATGCTACCTATCCTGTATTTCTTTATTTTATATTAGTATGAAAAGAACGATTTTCATGTTTATTAGATGCAGTTAGTTTGTTGGCTGCCCCCATTGTGGGATATTTTGTGATGGTATAGATAAATATATTACATTAAAGTAGTTTTGAATTTGAATTGAGTTGTGGAATTTGGTGATGGAGGAAATAATAAGAACACAACTGTTACTAATTGAAACTCTTTTATTTACTACATTTTTAATAAGCAATAGATCTTGACTTATATACAGATTATAAGTCCCTCACGCACAACCCCACAAGCATAGGACCATCTTGTACAATTGTTAGCTCTGAACTCCCTTGGCTACTCTCATTCACACAATTCTAGGTACCCTGTTATTCTTCATCGTTTGCAGACACAACTATTACCTACAGATTTCTTTCTTATTTCGCATATACATCCTTACCATTGAAATATCTAACATCAGCGATATAGCGGTGAGATGGATAAATGTAATATATTTTTAACTTGTTATTTTAGGGTTAACAAGGAAGAAGCATATGCAGATTATTGCAGGAATGTCCCTAACAGATTAAACAATGGTACAGTTGTAGAGTTACAGGGAATCATAGAAAACATGCTGGCATCTAACTTATCCACCGACGGACCCACTCTAGAATTACTAGATACTAATAATAGTAGTAATTTACTGTCGTCTGTCACAGAATCTTTACTGAGGGTTTCCACAGAAGCTGGTGATTTTAGTACCTATATGCTGGATGAGAATGTACCTCACATGGCTAATATTACTTCTCGTTCTGGACTTTGTTGTGAAGAAATGGACCATGGATGGTTTTTGAAAATTTACGGAAGTAAGCATTGTGAATTTCACTCTTCTTTCAATATTGATGGTTGGCATAGTGCAGAAAGTTCTTGTCTATGAGTCATGAAGTTTTGGGTTTGGTTCTCAGACAGGACAAAATGATGAATGATGATTGTTTTCAAATTGTCTCTATTATGCGCAATACTCATTTTACTGGCTACTGCTCTACTTTAATACTTCATTTACATAAACCTTTTCTAGAAAAGTGTTCCATAAGTAAGATGATTAATTTTTCTATTTGTTTTTAGTTCTTACGGCGACATTGATAGTAACTGTTCTCTTAAGATCCTTCTCCTTCTTCTGGACATCCCTGCAAGCTTCTTTGAACCTTCACCGTAACATGTTGGATGCCATTGTGAGAGCTCAGATCAGGTTTTTCTCTCTGAATCCCTCAGGACGCATTCTCAACAGGTTTTGCAAGGATATGGGAGCCATTGATGATATCTTACCACAAAAAATTATGGATGCTTTACAAGTTAGTTGATTCATATTCAAAGTAAAAAATTGATTTAGCAACAATGTATGAAGTATGTAAGGAGATATCTATATGACGTTCCATGCTCTCTCTGCCTACCCCACTTGGGACACAGTGTTAGCGTAGAGTATAGTAGTATAGTATCAACAATGTTTCAAATAGAAATATAAGTGTGCTGTTATCTCAGTTTCAATGTTGTGAGGATCAATGTGATTTTGCTTTTACACCCTTTGTTTGTTGGTCAGAGAAATCATCGCCAATTTGTTCTTCCATGGGTAGGATAAAACAACAAATGCCTCTGCGATCTATTGTTGGAGTATACATAATGTGATAACTCAGTCAATATCACAGTGATTCCATTCAACAATAAAAAAATGTTTGGGTTAGAAAATATTTTTCTCCTCTCGTGTGTATCATAACCCAAATACCCAACGACAAACAAGTATGAATAAAGAAATGGGTAATATCCCTATGTTCGACAATACTGCCTAAAAAAATTTGAACCTTTTACTACTACTACTACTACTATACCATCACGGCATATCCCACAAGTGGGGTAGCCAGCAGATCAGCTGCATTTAAGTATGTTATTGAACGTTGAGGAGAGAGAGAGAGAGAGAGGAGAGATATTGAGAAGAGAACATTGAACCTTTTAAGTATGTTATAAAACATCTCTCTTGATATTTAAAATCTACAATAGAAGAAAAATTTTGTTTTTTATCAACCTAGTAAATGATTTAAGTATAAATGAATAGTTTCATGTTTACAGAATGGTCTCCAAGTGATTGGTGTTCTAGTGATAGCTGTGTATATTAACTATTGGCTCATCTTCGCAGTCATGTTCTCTGTTGGCCTCTTCATAGTCCTTAGGATGTACTACATACCAACATCTAGGAGCATCTACCGTCTCATCGGTACCAGTAAGTGCTTTATAACTATTTTTCATCTCTTTCACCACTTTAAGTTCTGGTGGGAAATATAGGGAGGAAACAATCCTCTTGTGGACTTATGGAACTAGACGATTAGTGTGCCGATTCAGTTACCTCTTGACGGAACATTCCCAATCATCTGACATTCTCCTGGTGTCTATATAATATTTTTCTAATATCAATGTTTTTTTTCGCTCCATTTTTTTAATCCAAGTTTCTGGTAGGTATTTAATATGGTGTTTGCATATACATTTATGAATATCAAAATTAGATAGAAAGAATATAATTATTGTGAATTTAAAATTCTTTATATGTATTCTATATATCATCGGTGGATTCATGAAACCTCCTATGTGAATTTATGAAGATTAAACAGAAGATCAAAAAAATATTTTGCTAGATGACATTTTCTGTGTGGCCAATTCGTTACGTGGATGATGTCTTAGTAATTCTATAATATATTGTACTTCCAGGAATGATGCATTTTTAATATAATATTACTGCAATCTGTAATGGCAATCATATTTCTTACGTTTTGTGTTTGCCAGAGCTACCTATTTACCTCTGAAACCAGCAATTTAGGGTGCTCTTTGGGGGTTTTATATAAATTAAATAAAGTACTCGTAAATATTGTTGACTAATTCAAGAGTCCTGACATGCGATTCAAAAGATTTAAAATATTTCTTATTTCCAGCTAGAAGTCCTGGATTGACACACTCGAATGCTTCTTTGAAGGGCATCATCACCATTAGGGCGTATGGAAACCAGAGATTATTAGAAAAGGAATTTGATTCAGTACAGAGCATGCACTCCTCAGCATGTTACCTGAACCTAGCAACAGGCAGGGCATTTGCACTGTGGGCTGATTCTGTTTGTCTCATATTCTTGATCATAACCACGTTTACATTCTTATTGGCCAGAGAAGGTAAAATAATTAATTTGCTTATTTATTTTTTAAATTGATGGATTCAGGGTGAAATGTTGAAAAATTTTCATTAGATCTTTTAGTCTGATCAATTATGTAAATTTATTTGGGTATTAAACTAGGCATGTCTCCACTTATAGATGTATCATTGTTTATTAATAATTATTGTATTCACTCTTTACTGATTACAAACAATTTTATAAGAAAATACATTCAAATTAAATGTAATCAATATGCAGAGGGTGAGTTTACTGCAAAGGCGCGGCCTCTTCCAACTATCCCAAATAATGTGTTTTGTTTGTTTCATTTGAAGTTATTCTCTTAATATATTTATTGATTATATTCAATATTATTTGTTTTTTTTTTCACATGCTTAATTGTTGATAAATGAAGATGACACTAATTGTTGTGTTGTTTGTAGATACAATGGGAGGTAATGTGGGCCTGTTGCTGAGTCAAGTGATCAGTCTGACCATGATGCTGCAGTATGGACTCAGGATGAGCTCAGAGGTGGAGAATGAGATGATATCAGTTGAAAGGTTTTTATACTATTATTAGAAAAATAAATTGCGATGGTTTCGACATGTAGAGCAAATAGATAATGAAATGAAAACAAAGAGGCTGTATTAATTTGAAAAGGGGGTGTGAAAAAGTTTGTTGTAAAAAGAAGTATTGTTGATTTAACTTATAAATTGTGGCATTGGAATGTGGCATTTTGTGTGTTGATTTGTTAGACAAAGAGTTGTGCTGGAAATTCATAATTAACTAGTTAATCAACATGTGATTAACTTTTAAATTTATGTTGTTTATATAATGTTAACTGGAATATATTATTATCTTCATTAAAAATTTGAACTTACATTTATTACTTAAATTATTTCAATCTCATTTATGAATTGTATTTTTTAGAATATTGGACTATACAGACATTGAACAAGAGCCCCCTGCAATAGAAATGAAAGATTACCAACTACCTACATTCTGGCCCCCGTACGGAGAAATAAAGTTCAACAGTGTCTGGGTGAGGTATTCCCCCACCAGGGCCCCGGCTGTGTGTGATTTGAACATGGTCATATTGCCCAAACAGAGAATTGGTATTGTGGGAAGAACTGGTGCTGGGAAAAGCTCAATTATTAATGCTCTCTTTAGGTAGGTTTCTGTAGATTACCAAATGTTTAATATTATGCCAGTATCTTCCATTTTAGTTTATACACAGTGAGTTAGATAGCCTGATGGTACAATCTCAGGAGTTTCAATCGAGAGATCTTGGGCTCCAATCCATCTGTTGTCAACATATCTCACCAACATGATAAATGTAAATTACATACTGCAAGAGTATTCGACTATATTTAGATTTAGGTATTTCGAGTTAAGATTATTTTTTTACTAAAAATTACATAAAAATAAACACTCGGTTGAAGCTCGTTTGTTGCCTTCATCGCCTCAACAAACTGTCTATATTATATATGGAATATATGGCAACGGTGAGACATTACGTTCAGTTGTGTCATCGGCTTGTTCACCAGAGAGTTATACAACACATCAGTTCTACTTCGACCAGGGTAATACAATAAATGTCCACGGGACCTGCTATAGGAGTCAGGAGTGAAAAGAAAAGCAAAATATTTCAATTTCAAAAATGCAGTTAATCCATAACGGGATCTGATCTTTATAACTCTTGATTAAATGTCCACGTTGCTGATATAGAGAATTTCCAATTTTTAGAGCATTATGCAATTATCTTTGAGTAAATTGTTCTTTAATTCTATATATATATTTTGATGATATTACATTTCAGACTGCCTTTCATGGATGGGTACATAGAAATAGACGGAGTGAGAACCGATTCCTTAGGTCTGCAAGTACTGAGGAGTAAAATATCCGTGATCCCCCAAGAGCCTATGCTCTTTTCAGGGACTATTCGTGGGAATCTAGATCCACATAATATCTATTCAGATGAGGATATTTGGAAGGCTTTAGACAAGGTATGAAATTATAGGTGGTTAGTAGGCTGATGGGATAATTTTAGTTTTTCAATTGAAAGGTACTAATTTTGTTGATGTGTATCAATAATGTGTATGGATCCTCTGAATTGTATTAAATACAAGATTGAGTTGGTTAGCTCACTGGCTGTCCGTTTGTGGGAGACGCCATGATGGTAGTGGTAGGTTTTCAATTGTTGTGTTAAAATCTTTTTAACTGTCATAACTACTTATTTATTCAGAGAATACTTCTAAAACATTTATTAAAGCTTAATTATGTTGTTAATCAATGACTGATAGATCACATTCTTAAAACAATAGTCTATGTATTAAAATGTTTCTTCAAATCTGTAAGTGACTGTTTGTAATTTTAGGTTGAAATGAAAGAGAAGATATCAGACTACGGAGGTATCAATGCCCATGTGTCTGAAGATGGTAAAAACTTCAGTGTAGGACAGAGACAACTGCTGTGTCTAGCTCGTGCTTTGCTTAAACAGAATAGAATTCTCATTCTAGATGAAGCAACGGCCAATGTTGATCAAAGGTTTGTGTTATGAATAATATATCATATTCTTTGAGTGTTGAATGATATTTACTTATTTATTTATGTGGTGAAATGAATGGCTTGACAGCTTCACAAACAATACAAACAAACAAACAAACATTCACATTATTACTCAAACAAGAACACTGCAAAAAATATTGGACATGAATAACATATTGATTCCTTAAGTTTAAAATAAATAAAATGACAAACACAAACAGTTTTAAAATAAACAAACTACAGCAAAAATGATGTGAATATAGCTGCATACTCACACCAATAATTAGAAGTTGCAATATTCCGAGACATGCTTCAATAAAGTTTAATCATATGAAGGTGTACTCAAACTTTAAACAAATATGATTTTCAAATACAATTTTTTATGAAAAAATATCATGGGGCCGTAGACAAACCGCACGTTGTGATCGACTACTGGCAAACTTTTGGACAATGTACAGTGTAATTATTCCTTATTGTTTGGGTACTAGCAAGTAGTTAATTTTTTCCCTTTACAATGGTCGCTAAATTTGCAACAATAATCTCAATACATTGTACAATAGCACACATACAACCACACCCTTATAGTGGATTCCACTTATTATTATTTTTTTGTTGCAGAACTGATGATTTGATCCAGAACACAATCCGTACAGAATTCAAAGACTGTACAGTGCTTATGATAGCACATCGCATGGATATTGTCATAGATTCTGATAAAGTTCTAGTGATGGATGGAGGGAGGAAAGTGGAGTACGACCACGCACACATACTTCTTAAAAGAGATAGCTTTTTCACAAGTATGGTGGCTAAAACAGGACCGGAAAAAGAACAAACATTGAGGAATATTGCTAGAAAGGTTTGCAACTTTTTAAATATAAAATCTGTCTAAACTCATAAGTTCTGGTTAAGAGTACTCTTTTGTCTCAGTGAGTGAAAACTAGTTTCTGATACCTGATTCTGTAAAAAGTTTTTTTCTTTCATACAGTTGCAATGACCTCTTTCTCTGGATATTTCAGTAGTCTCCTATTTATCCGATTGGGTGACAATTTCTTTTTAACTTTCACCAGTCCATCAGTACCACTAAGCCAGTATTGGCATTTCCTAGACCCTACCACGTCAGTGGGTGGTGGACCCGACTGACATAGCAGATTCATGCAGTGTATAATAGTTATGTATAATATAATTATTTTTATTTCAGAACTTTGAAAAAATGCAACAAGTTGGAAAAATTAATGAGGAATTAGCTCCGGTGAAAGTTGTATAATAGACATTCATGTATTGTATAATTTATATGAGGATATATTTCTGTATTGTGTTGTCAGCATTCGAGATTTCGAGATTGTCTTGAAAGTAAAGACTTGTAATCGCAAAGCGAATTTACATAATTATATTTAAGTTACAAAACGCCATTGACATAGTGCAAAACGTTGTATTAAGGTATTTATTATATTAATTTACTCATGTCCAGAAACCATAGATATCTCTCTAGTAATAAGTAAAGTGCCAATAATATCACCCATTTTGCATTTGACTTGAGCTTCATGGGATATTACTTACTGGACCAAACCTATAAACAATGTACCTATTTAAAATAAGAAAATATTTGTCTTAGCCAAATGTAGTGATATATTTTTAAGTAAGGACTTGTTTTATTTCACGGCAACGCACCCGAAATCGAGTGAATTATGTAAGTAAGTACTTATTCATATGGTATTTCTATTTTAAAATTTATTTTTTACTTGAATTTTTTGTTTATTTGTTACATGAATTTAAAATACGCTACTGCGTTTTCAGTGTACCTACATCATTGACGAGCTTTTCAAGACTTGATGGTGTTAGTACACTGAAATCGCGATAGTGTATTTTAAATTCATGTAACAAATAAACATAGAAATTCAAGTAAAGAAAATAAAATGTCTAGAAATTGTTACATAGTTAATGCCTCTTAAATAAGTCAAATTGTATTTTTATATTGTTGTATAATATATTTTGTTACTTTTTTTAGTTACATAACAATTTATTGATTTTCATTGTAATCACTCACTCCCCTTCGCTTTCTTACATCCCCTTCGCTTTCTTACATCCTTACATCAAAAAAGATTTCAAGGCGTAACATACACTAGACCAGTGGTTCTTAACCTGAGTTCGATCCTGGGGTTCGGTGAGTCAGTCTTGGGGGTTCAGTGAAAATCATTTTAAAGGCAAGATAGTTTTGCGAGTTGGAAAAAGAAAAAAATACTCCGATAATTCCTTCAAACCGCCATCACAAGTTTGATGTTTTGATCTTTGTTTTTTTTTTTTTCATTTTGTACACCTATATATAAATATATACCATTTGTAAAAATCTAATTTTATTTTTCTAATTACTGTTGGTGTAATAAGGAAAATATTTTACAATAATGATAGAAATTAAATAAATATACATGTCTCAATATAATACAATACCAGAAAAAACAAGATAATCGCACATTGAAAACAAAAGTGGCATTATACAAAAAACATGATTTTTCAGTATGGCCGTTTAAAGTTTTTGGTATAGTTTTATAGTTTACACCTCTACTCGTTTCTTGAATACATTATTTATAGAAAGTAATAAATAAAAATGACACTATACTTAAAATTTCATTTATGCATTTAGTCTTTCCTTAGATTAATGTACAACCACTGCGGCCGTTTGACACAAACTGGTAATAGTGTCACTTTATTAATTAGTAACTTGAAGCTTATACAAAAAGTACAAACCGACACTAGTGAGCTCTAGAGAAAACTAAACAAGCTATTGAAATAGGTGTTTTTGTATTGAATGCGTTTTAATTTGAGCGTTTTAAACATCGTTTAAACTCAAAATTGACATTTTTTGTATACTGCCACTTTTGTTTTCAATGTGCAATATATAAAGGTAAGTATTATTGTAGACTGTAGACTGATTACAATTTTAGCAGAATATCCCATATCGTATAAATGTCTCATTGCATCTAATAAACGTGGCTAGTTGCCTTCTCTGTACTAACAAGATATATAAAGGTAAGTATTATTGTAGACTGTAGACTGATTACAATTTTAGCAGAATATCCCATATCGTACAAATGTCTCATTGCATCTAATAAACGTGGCTAGTTGCCTTCTCTGTACTAACAAGATATATAAAGGTAAGTATTATTGTAGACTGTAGACTGATTACAATTTTAGCAGAATATCCCATATCGTATAAATGTCTCATTGCATCTAATAAACGTGGCTAGTTGCCTTCTCTGTACTAACAAGATATATAAAGGTAAGTATTATTGTAGACTGTAGACTGATTACAATTTTAGCAGAATATCCCATATCGTATAAATGTCTCATTGCATCTAATAAACGTGGCTAGTTGCCTTCTCTGTACTAACAAGATATATAAAGGTAAGTATTATTGTAGACTGTAGACTGATTACAATTTTAGCAGAATATCCCATATCGTACAAATGTCTCATTGCATCTAATAAACGTGGCTAGTTGCCTTCTCTGTACTAACAAGATATATAAAGGTAAGTATTATTGTAGACTGTAGACTGATTACAATTTTAGCAGAATATCCCATATCGTATAAATGTCTCATTGCATCTAATAAACGTGGCTAGTTGCCTTCTCTGTACTAACAAGATATATAAAGGTAAGTATTATTGTAGACTGTAGACTGATTACAATTTTAGCAGAATATCCCATATCGTACAAATGTCTCATTGCATCTAATAAACGTGGCTAGTTGCCTTCTCTGTACTAACAAGATATATAAAGGTAAGTATTATTGTAGACTGTAGACTGATTACAATTTTAGCAGAATATCCCATATCGTACAAATGTCTCATTGCATCTAATAAACGTGGCTAGTTGCCTTCTCTGTACTAACAAGATATATAAAGGTATTCAGGATGAGTGGCATAATACCTCATCACTGTTAAATATGAAAGATGATCAAAAATATGGGATGTTTTACCAGTACCTGCCTTTTACAGGATACTCAAAAATGAAGAAAGGGTGGAAGTCTTACTCTGAGGGAACTCTACAAGAACTGAGGTGGGTATCTATCCTTGGTTGAGAAGGAAACAGCAGAAGAGATGGGTATGCCTGGCATTCTGTCTTCTCTAAGAGATACGGTTAGCATTGAGGATGGGTTAGTTGGAAGAGATCACGCCACTGCTATGAACTCGCCCTCTGTATTCTTATAATATCTTATTTTAATATATTTATATATAAAATTGTATGTATTGTGATCAATGTAGTGCTGTAAAGGATGGATAAATAAATAGAATACGGGTAAATATAGAAAGTTTCTGAGATTGCACAATTCTCTTCAGAGCAACTCCGCTCAAGTTTTGCATAATTTATCCGCCAGTAAAGAGCTTTACTTGAGCTAGAACAAAATAATAGATGTTGTATCCATGTCATAGTCATTTTGAAGAATCCGTCCGTTTACAAACAGCGGGTGTTTTATAAAACGGCGAGAACATTCGGACATATTACAACTTGTCGAGGCATTTTACAAAGTTACTGGTCAAATTATAAAATATTTGTTACCTTTCTCTGTATATAAAAAACTGCATATAAAAAAAACATTAGTTTAGATTCTTCCAATTCGTAAAATACAATTCTTCCACAAGTGTGTAGGTAGTGGCAACTATATTTTTTTTTTTCATTCATAAATACACAGTATACATTGATATTACAATAGCAAAATAATATTACACATAGTAAAAAGCTCCCTCCATAAGCAACCAAATTAAAAAATAAAACTTTATTGGCATTCAAATATGCAGTATACAAGTACATTTCTACACAGAGTAGCGAAAATCGTTCTTATCGCATATGCAATTTCTTCCAGCCAACCCCAATCTATATACCTACCTACATAGGAAACGAAAGAATAAGCTTAACATCTTCAATTCAGCAATGAGAAATTTGGATAAATGGAAGTCCCCAGACTTCTGCGCTAACCAGGTGGTCGGTGGGTCTCAACAATGAGGTATACTCACCCATCCTGAATGTCTGTTTTTGACACAATTAGATTTTTTTATTGGCACAGAGAATATCGACTTTATTGTTTATTACATGCAATTAATCTACTGGCTACCCCATTTGTGGAATATGCTGTGGTGGTATAATAATAATTATAATACTGCCTATAGTATGTATATCATAGTTTTATCATTGGTTCCCCTAAATCACTCGCAAACGAGTGGATGGCCTTGAGAAGAATAGAATAGAATCATTGGTTGCAGTTTTAATTATTAGGAAATATAAAAAAATAATATGCAATTTCAATACTTGTCGCTGCAAACCTAAAAATAATAATATGAACATAATTATCAGAATCGCGCAATTCTATGTTCTGCTTAGATGTTTTTGATAAGAATAATGTTTGTTATGGTGAGAAATTGAACTAATATCAGTTTACAATTATTTTACTAGTCATTTTGTAAAACGTCCTGGCAAATTGTAATGTGCCTGCATAATAAGCATCCGTCAGTTTGTTAACGGACGGATTCTTCAAAACGACTATGACTGATAATATTAATAATTATAAACATACAAATACTATGAATAAACTCTTTTGTATGTGTATAGAATTGTGCGAGCGAGTAAGGCATAGAATAATAGTGTACACCAAGCATATCAAACTTGCGGCCCGCGGGCCGCATGCGGCCCACTAGCAGTACAAAACATAACGGTATAAAAAATAATACTCAATAATAATATTAATTTTACCTTTTTTTATACTTTTCAAAATAAACCTAGTTTACAGTATAAACATTTTTTTTGTGGCCCACATAAACTTTTAATTTTTTATCTGGCCCGTGTTAGGATTTGAGTTTGACATGCTTGGTGTACACTGTACAGACAGTTTTACACAGCTTTCTTTCATATATTGTTATTAGTGATCACAGCAAAGAACAATAGTCTGTGTGCCAGAGCGAAACTACGTTATCTCAACAGATGCCTTTTTTCATTATGGCCATTCAAAGTTTTTTCAATCAAATTACATTTGCTTCTAAAGTGTCAGGTAAAACGAAATTAAACTTTAACACTATCGTGAATGATTGCCATTTAAAATATCTCATATTTTTTTATTAATTGATATTTTAGAATATAGCTCATTTTCAAGATAGATGATCATCATCAATAAGAGCATGAGAAGGACTACAATACCTACTTGAGCCAAAATTCGACATGGTGTAGTCTCGCTCTTACGTACAGCTAAGTAGTATTATTATTTACTCTATGGATCACGGTCTAAAGCAAGGGTGGCCAATCCGCGGCCCTCGGGCCTCATGCGGCCTGTTAGGTGTTTACGTGCGGCCCGCGAAGCATATGGACACTTTTTTTAATAATAGCCGGAAAAAACCCGTTACTTTTTTGAAAGAGGTATTTTGAGAAAATATTCTTAACAAGGAGTTTTGAAACGCTGCATGCGGCCCATTGGGTTTCTACGTGCGGCCCGCGAAGCATATGGACACTTTTTTTAATAATAGTCGGAAAAAACCCCGTTACATTTTTAAAAGAGGTATTTTGAGAAAATATTCTTAAAGAAAACCGAGGAGTTTTGAAACATTTCAAATTCTCCTATACTCTAAATCTCACTCTGAAATTTGGCCCGGCTGCTGAAAAGGTTGGTCACCCATGGTCTATAGAAATAGGTAACTACATACTGTAGTAAGTTGCTCAGACGCACACACGTTTACTCGCCTGTACACACACTCAAGGTGCTAGTGTGTTGCCGTACATTAGTACATCATCAGTGCAATAAACCAGTAATCACACTGCTACCAAGATTACCTCATTTTCATCACCCGTCATCTGGAACCGATTCCCCAGGACCTCCGTATAAACCAACCGATGACAACGTTCAGGAGCAAGTTGAAGACATCACTCTCCCAACATAGTTTCCCGCGCCCTTGAGATGGATGCTCCATTAAACGGCGCCGAATAAATCATCCAACATACATACATATGTATTACAGTATTATTATTATAGTGATGGGAAGAAGTGTGTATTTTACAAGGGAAATTGAATGAATTAGGTTGTATGTATCTAATATTCTTTTTGTTTATTTTTTTTATTGTTCTAGTTTTATTATATTTTGATGAATGAAATTTATGCAAACACTACTTCAGTACAGGCTACGCCTAGTGAGGTAGATTGTTGTGCAATTTTTTGTAAGCAATATATTATTCATTTCATTACATAAATAAAGAAAGAATATTATTCTGTGAGCTGCATCCTCGCTAATTTTTATTATTTTTTCTCTCTTGGCTTCATGTAAAGTCATCCTATCCATGTCAATAAAAAAATAAGACATTCAGGATGGGTAGGATACCTCATTGATGAATTGAAGATGTTAAATATCTTTCTAACACGGTGTAGTTTCACGATTACCTGCCTTTTACAGTACACTCGAAAACTTACAGAAAAGAGTTGAAGGCCAAGAACTCAACTACATCCTTTATAAATTCAATGAATGAATACGCACGGTAAGGGCAAGCAGTTGTTTATTCTTTACACAATAATGTATATCTACCTATAGATCGTTGCCGTGGAGGTGAAGTGATCCAAGCCACACTTTTTTGAAAAATGAGTTAGTATGCAGTTTTGTTCAGAAAACCACGGAGAACATAGTGGTGAAGAGAAAAAAGTGATTTTATATTTATAAAGGGTATTTTCGGAAAATTGTGAAGAGATGTTAAGTGTTTTTACATACATTTATTTTTAATGGTGAAATAATCTAAGCGTCTTGTGTCTTCATAATTTTACCGATTCATTTAATTTTGCATAGTGGTGAAAGGACACAACACACATAGCCATACCGAATCAGGTAGAAAAATAAAGCGTATAGTTATAAAAAACTATAAGATATTCGGCACTATTTCAACGGGCGGTTGGGTTCATAATCGCCTGCAATAGCATGCAAGACACCGTCTATAATTGTTTATGAACAATAATATTTTATTTCTATTGACCTACGATTGATTGACTTTTCTTTTTTTTATTTATTTATTATTGTAATAATTGTTTTGTTTTAAATATTGATTTACATTTACATGCATAGACAACTCACACAGATTGAGCTAGTCCCAAATTAGAAACGAGTCTTGTGTTATGGGTACTAACGCGACGATACACATAATATATACAATATACATGTATCACGCAGACCCAGAACAATTTGAAGAAGTTCATTCTTTATTATGCCTCGGTCGGATCGAGCCTGGGACCTCGTGACTCCATGCCAAAAAACGTTACCTCCGCTCCATACCGATTGTTTGTTACGTATGTTTTTGGAAACGCTTTTGTAATTTTATTTTTAATTTTATTTTATGAATGTATTTGCTTCTTTCGATTAAAGGGACATCGAAACAGTTTATTCAGAAACTATGGCGCTTCCGGTGTGGACAAGATTTGTTTAGTGTAGAATTCAATAGTTGTAATATTAATAATAATTCGACAACTTATATGTGGCGCCGTTTAATGATCCGTGACCATCTCAAGGGTTCCATGACTCCTCCTAAACACTAGCGTTTTCAACTTGATCCTAAACGCGGTGATGGACTGATTCTCTCTCAGGTCTGCGGGTAATCTGTTCTAGGCATTTGTCGTGGCGGCTCTGAAGCTCCATTCTGCAAATTGTGGACAGTGAGACACAATTTAAACTCCATTATCTCTTGGGCTCTCAGCCAATGTAGATCTCTTAGTAGTAGAGTGATGTGGCAACGATTGTTCTCTCTATAAATCATCCTGGCAGCAGCATTAAAAGCCATCTGAAGGCGATTGAGAAGAGTCTGGGGCAGTCTTGTTTATATGATGTTGCAGTAATCCAGACGAAAGATGATGAAGGCAGCAACCAAACTTTTTATTGCATCTAAAGATAAATTTATGGATACGAGATGCAGTTGACGAATATGGAAAAGGGCTGTGCTTACCGTCTTGGATTTTTTATCCTCCATGGAGAGTGATTCATTCAGTAACGCGGAGACGGATATGGTGCGTGACGGTGCTATGTTGGTGCCAGCAACAGAGATTTTTTTAGTGTCTAGAAGATATTGCCGTCCAGTTGTAGGTAGTATTCAATCTAAGTAGGGTGAACGTTGACCTTGCTGACTGAACATATATAGTTCATTATAAAGGTAATAAGCCCTCCAGAAAAACTTGCTTCAAATAAATAAAAGCCTGGAAATTTTAAATGCTTTGTACCGGAGTTTATAAAGAAATTAGCAGCTGAAATTTTATGTAAACTCATGAATAATAAGTTAGGAAATCGAAACCAGGTACTTAATTACTATGTACTAGAATATGGACAGGTTATAAGAATAGAAGAACAAGTTTGAGAGTCCAAAAAGTCAAGAAAAAGGTCCACGGCACACATTTTGCCTGCCTAGTAAGGCATAGAGGCTCTAAAATGTTTCTACGTAATATCCATTCTATTCTATTTTTTCTCAAGGCCATCCACTCGTTTGCGAGTGATTTAGGCTACGTAATATCCATTCATATGTACTGTAAGTCATCTAGATCAGATGGATTTTTACCTAATTCACATTGATTGTATTAAACTAGCCTAAAACATAAAAAGTATGCATATTATTTACCCTAAAATATCTTCTAAAATCATTTGAAAAGTGTGTGTTAGAGCGTTTCACTATTGCAGATAGGAATATATAGTTCAATTAAATTACGGAAGTGAAAAGATCCAAGCCGCATAGCGCGTAACTTTCGAACAGCTCTCCTACAGGAGGATCTTTCTTAGCTACAGTGGTGAAATAACCCAAGTGATAAATTCGTTTTTTCTTCTAAAATATACAATTTCTTTAATATTTTTTTTATTTATAATAGTGGAATATTTGATCAGGAAGATTGTGTAAAATTTTTAGCGATATCTATACAAAAATAGCTTAGTTATAGTCAGATTAGTATTGACCGATATGACAGCATAACTTCAACACCCTTTTTCTCGAAATGTCTGTCTTGTGGGTTGGATCACTTCACTTCCACGGCAACGATATTTTACTTGAACTTTGATTGCATGCACGTAAATTGTAGGTGGAGTGTGTTAGAGCGAATCAAGAAACTTGTTGCGGTGACTGAGGTAGGGCGCTAATGCTGTGTGTGTGAGCAGAGGAGGGAGAAGTGCGGTGAGGTGGTCTAGACAGAGATAGAACTTCAGCGTAGTGTTAGTGGAGTTGTAGGTGTATTTGTGGAAATGGTTTGTATTGGGTTCAGTCACAGCGTTTGGCACTGGCGCTGGTGGATTTGGTTTGTTGTCGGTTTTTCTAGATACATCACAGGGATGCATACATCTATCTCTTTCACTCTCTACATCTTTCTCGTTTGCGCTGTCGATTACCCCCACTCCAATAATTATTTGTCCACTACGTCAAATTCGGGCGAACGCGTGGGCCCTACATGATACAAGATAGGACAGACTGAAAACAGCGTATTGTATGATGATTGTATGCGGTGCGGTGCTGTGCGGTTATAGAACGTAGGTAGTTAGAACGGTGAGGCGGTGTGCACTCCAAGCCCGCGTAGTATGTTTCTCTGGGTTCGTTCAGTCCCGTGGCAAACTTTACCTTTAGTCGCGCGGTAGTGGAACTTGGAGTGCGGGTGGCGCGTTAGTGTGTTGTGTGTTCGTATATAAGTACGTAGATAGATGTAATAATAATAGACATAATAAGTATATACAAATAATAAATTCAAGTGTTTTTTTTTGTAGTACAGTATAGTAACTTTTTTATTGTTTACAGTTGTTTAGTATATATATTATATTAATATTTACACTGTTTCAATAACTAGCCATGGCTCTTAACTCGGAAGTAGAACAAAAGTCTAACCCTGTATTGCGCGTAGATCAGGATACAGATTCCGATCTTCAAGACTTGTTCGACAGTGTGTTAAAACCAAATTCTAAGCGACCTCTGCAAGTGCCATGGTCCATGAGGCAGTTGCCAAAGTCGTTCTTCAATCCACCATCTATTGGTTCTAAATCACCAAGTGTTTCGCATTCTCGTGAGAATTCTGCAGATTCCGCTTTTGGTTCTGCCGGTGGAGGTGCAGGTCCCTTAGTGTCTCACTCGAGAGCTCACAGCTCTCCTGCATCTTTGCAGCAAACATACGCTGCCAGTAGTGGAGATGGTTCCACTTCTGTCACTACTAACGCTGCTCCTAGCCACAGACATGCCAAGCAGCGATCTTATGATGTGACTAGTTGCAACATTGTCGCGGGAGAGGATCTGGGACCTCTGCCACCAGGATGGGGACAGGCTCGTACTCCTGAAGGACAGATCTACTATCTTAAGTAAGTTGCAATATTTTCAACCATCAACACTACAACTTTGCTGAGTAATATTATCAACATTTATGGCGTCCTCCGGAATGAATCTTATTATATATTTAAAAATCTTTTTATGTCCATAGATGAACAAAGGAAATTTATAAATATGTGCGACTTGTGGTTTCTGAATATTTTTTACAAATTGAAATTAAATCGCAAGTGTATGCACCAACCCAGGTGCACCAAGTAAACAAACAATACCTATTAACATTCGTAACATACAGTTAGAAAGCAAAACACTGCGCGGGCGAGATAAATAATAATATTCACAGCAAGATTATAATATAACTTCTAGACCTAATCTTTAATAATTAGACTTGAACCTGTAATACATTCAATCACTTCATTTAAATTATTTATTTTTAACTTTCTAATTAAGTACCTACCTGCGTAGGGGTTGAGAAGCAACAGGTACTAAAAATGCGTTAAGCTTTTCAACGGGTGAATTGTACAATATTATTATTATTGCCAGTAATAAATTAGGTATAGAATTTAGAGAACCGAGGTATTATTGAATAATATTACGATATGAGTATTCATTGTTTTTGTATTGGTAATGCGTTTGTTGTATGGAAAAGTAAATAAATAGGTAGATATCTAATATAAATATGACACTATTGTCCACGTGATAAGAATATTACAGCTGATATTTGATTTGCAATCTATTATTGCTATGTAATCTGATCTAAGCGATCTTTTTCAGAATAAAAATGTTAAGCGTAGTTTTGGCATTTTGCTGGATTTTCTTCACCTGTGTAAGTGAAGATATTAAGAATATTACTCAACAGACACAACTGTGCATAATACCTCCTGTAGTAGGAAACAAGAAAGGTGTTCCGATGCTTACGAATCGACTTTACATTGGCTGGTTTAAGTATTCGAAACGCATCACGTGTAAGCTACTAATTATTATTTTTTCATTGGCACGGAGGGGACGCCCTGTATGTTATTTCCTTCTTGGGATATGCCTATAGAGGTAGATATTACGTTTACGTAGTAATACGCTGCTAAAGCTGCTGCTGCGAAAGTAATAGAATAAATAAATTAATAATATAAAAATTCTATCGACTATCTAATGTGATATTTTGCAACGCATCACCTGCTGTTTCTAGACATTTTAATAGGATTATGTTTTTGGCCACTGAGTAGGCATTGTATATAAATACATATAACTAATACCAGTTTTATAAAAATATAAAGCCATTGTTAGTCGCATTATGGTCGATTTCTCGTATTTTTACCCGATTCTTCAGTTTTCATTTTTACGTCCTACCGTGTAAAACTAAAAGGTAATGTAACACTAAAAAATACGGATGTATCTATTTAATCACCCAATGCATTGAATTTAATTATCCAAAAACACGTCCAAAGGACGCAAGTTTTCATAGAAGGCAGAATCTATTGATTTCTCTGCATTACTCGCCTGGTAAAAAAAACTGTGAACGGTACATAAACAAACATACACAGATATTTTTTACAGACTAAAATATTTATGTTTAAATTATAATATGTATTATGTACCTATTATTATTTTATCAACTTGTTTTTGGGTATGTGTGATCTTGTGTGGCGTTCTTTATCTCACCTAACAGGTACACCAACTAACTTCCTCTTAACAAACTCTACCTACTTTGTTACCATGTACGTACCTACATAATATAACATTATTATTCGACTTGATGCGGTATAACAAAAGGGTCCGAACTTGGGACCTGTCTTGCTTGGGTTATCCGTAGATGGTATTTTTTTACGTCATGGTAACCTGTTGCAATCTATCAATGTCTATCTATACTATTATATTTATTCGTTACCGTGTGTGGTATTTTCATTTATTGGGTTCATATTTTTTATATATATATCTTACGTAGGTACCGACCATATTAACTCGGTAACATTTTAATTGAGTGCGGTGTTCCTCAAGGTTCAAATTTTGGGATCATTTTCTTGTTATGGTATTATCTTATGTAACATACAATTTTCATCGTTTACAATGTAAGATTTATTTTCCTTTTTGATATAAAACTTTGGTAATACAGTGTACCTATACAATATAAATAATTTATTATGTATTATGTTTTTTTAAATACAATGAACATTTCATACATAATCGACAGTTTTTATTCAACAAAATTGAATAATACAAAAAGTAAATGCACTGCTTTCTAATGTCATTCAAGATTATATTTCGCGTGTATTTTGTAACTCTGTTTATTTTTATACTCATGTAAATAAATAGCAAGAATATCCTAGTGCCACACAGTGCAATTTTTTTATTATTATTCTTTCACTGATCTCATAGGTACGACGTTCTTATGTTTTAGGGTGGACCATGTGGTCTTTTAATTTATCCTCTTCATCTTGAATTTCTTGCTTGCTTCTTCAGGCATTTAAAAAAAAATCTCTCTAGGGATAGCATCACAGCATATCCTGAATATAAGGTTGCCAGCAGTTTAACTGCATGCAAATATTATTAAATTAGGATGGTCGCCACACCTCATCACTGCCGAATTGAAGATATTAAATGTCTTATTTTTTTTTATGTTTTACTGACAGTTACGTTTTACAGGACACTCGAAAATTTTTAGAAAAAACTTTATTTACCTGGGCTTCGCGGTACAAATACGTAGTATCTCTACAAACCCATACTTTACGACCAAAAATAGTAGGTGAGTATCTACTTAAAATTATGTAAATTTTCCGAATGTTTTTTCTATCGTCATTGATTTTTCTTTATTTGTAATATTAAAAGCAGTTGCTAATAATTATGTTGTTACCATTCTTGTCTCGATTTTATACCAACAATCACAATGACTTAGTTTTGTCCATGGTTTCCTAATCGGCAATCGATATTATTATCAACAGGATCACATTCGGTATCAACTCCCACACAGCCCCTTGTTCACTTCGCATGTAAATAACAAACTGTATAATTTTACTACGTAACACTTAATGTTGTTATATAATGACATGATAATGAGGACTTTATATCTCTATCAAAATATCATATCATTAATTTTACTACGATTAATTCAACTCAGCCAACACAATCATTCTTTAACGTTTCTTTCGGAAACACAGGGCAGAAATTAGACTCCTTCGTATAGAGCAGCGGTCATTAAACGGCGACCTGCAAAGCTTTTTCTTAAATTTACGAATTTCAGTTTTTCAAAGTTTTCGCCTGATTTTTACAGATCATTTGAAAACTAACAGAAAAAGGTAAAAAAGACCCGTGTAATCTTTGTTGGGGACTCCATGGAACAATCGATTCAAATTAGGATAGTCATATGAAAATAATGTGGTGTCGCATGTGATAATTATCTCCCATGAATTTCTGGAAATTTTCAAGTGTCCTGTCAAGTCAGATATTCGTAAAATATCTGACTTGACATAAAAATTATTTTACGAATGTTTTTTGTCAAGTCAGATATTCGTAAAATATCTGACAAAAAAACATTCCTAAAATATCTGACATGACTTGACTTGATATTAAATATCTTATTCGTATTCACGAATAAGATATTTAATATATTCTATTCAGCAGGCTACCCATCTTGAATGTCATTACTTTTGTTGGCACGGAGAGGATGACTTCCACATTTATTACAAGCAATTGGTCAGCCAGCTACTTCACTTGTGGGAGATGCCGAGATGTAATTGATGAATTTATCACATATAAAAAAATTGATTTGTTACTACACTGTTTGGTACTTACTTACAATTCAATAAATATTTTACAATTTTATTACAATGTATTTAAGGAAAAGGAATTTTTATCAATACATACGTGACAGAAACCGCATTTCACTAAAAATATAAATATCAACAGGAAGGAGTGGGTGTCATTCAATGTAATAATGTACGTTTTACGGGATAAATAAATAAATTATGTAAAACAATTCCTTGACGCATTGGATTTAGTTATTTGCGTGTTAAATCTCTTTTAGAAAATAAGTAACATCGTTGATAATTATACTCATTAGTTGAATGAATAATATCAAATAGCCATAGATAAACGAAGTTTTCGTATTTTACTGAGTAGATACGCCTGCGTGAGTGAAGGTATTGAGAATATTTATTTATTACTCAACAAATACTTCACTTGCAGAACCAAAACCAACAGATTGTGCTAACTCCTTTTAGTAGGAAATGAGAAAGGTGTTCAGATGCTTACGAATCAGCCTAGGCTGGTTTAAATGCACTTTACCGATGTTATGTTTACCAATCGAACCAACTCCTGTTTCAAATCGTGATGTTCGTCATTTTGTTGAGCACACATGCCAACAAAAAGCAAACATCTTTGTGATCGTGTTCGATGCTGCTGACAGTTTATTATATAAATTATTATACAAATAAATTGATTATAAGGAAAGTCTGAACGTTTTCTTGGAAGTGTTTGGCTTGTGTAGAACATGTTCAGTGTAAAATTAGTTTTGTTAATTATACTGGTATTTATAATAATTTATATATAAGTGTGTACTATGTAGATATTATGTTTGTATCGTCCGATTAGCCGCTATGGGATGCGATGGAAATACATTAAACACTCCTCTCGGAACAGAGGACGGAAACCTGCCTCCTCCATTCAGAGCGTCTCCGTCCCAATTGAATCATCTCTTTCTACATTTTTAGCACTCTGATGTCGTTGTCAAAGGTACGGTGTGTTGTAAAAACTAAGTTAGCGACTAAAATTGGGTGATAAAAAATTCACAACCTAGCTGTGAAAAAAAGATATAATTCTTATTATTAATTTAAATAAAGACTACATTTTAAATTCAGCGATGAGTTTTTCCATCCATCTTGAATATCTTAAACTTCTGTTGGCACGGAAAGGACAGCTTGCATGTTTATTACATGTAGCTGGGCTACCCCATTTGTGGGATATGTGTACTAGTATTAATTGTATAAAAGATATCTCAATTTTCTGTAAATTTTTAGTATCATGAAAAAAGTAGTTCCTTGTTCCTAAAACATCAAGTATAAGACATTTAATATCAATTCAGTAGTGGTGCGGTAATCCACATATTCTGAATGTCTTATTTATATGGCTGAGGACGAACTGTATGTTTATTCTTCATAATTAGTCCACTGGCTATCCTACTTGTAGGAGATGTTATGATGTTTTTACACATTTAACTACAAACACTCTATTAATTAATTATTAGTAAATTATCATCAGACGCCTAAAATTCCTACGACAGAATAATTTGTAAGCGTTGGGACGCCTCTGCTAATACTTCCTCCGACAAGAGTTTACGTAATGTTTTGATTTGTGCAAATGCAATATCCTATATATGAGTTTGCTTTATTGCTTAATTTTAATTAGCAAGTACCTACTTATCTATCAGTTACGAAGAATATAATTACATATTATTGTCGGTGGATTCATGAAACCTCCTATGTACATTTTTTTTCGTATGTACATTTGTTAGGTAAGATTTTACTGAAGGTCAAATCAAAAACTGTTTTGCTTGATAACGTTTTCTGGCTCGTCACATGGAAGGTGTCTTAGACATTCTATATTATATTAAATTTCGATTAATTTCACAGCATCATTTTTTAAGTACACCTGAATTTTCACGAATTATCCAATAGAAAGCAGCACGCAAGAGATTTCATTTCTCTCGACAACTTTTTCTTTGGATAACTTAGCGTAAAGGTTATTTCATCGGTAGATGCGGCTCGAGGAGACGAATGATTTTGATGATCATTTTTGAAAAAAAAAAAGATACATGGGAGGTGTCATTGGTTCACAGACGATATATGTACTACTTACCTATAGTTTGAATTGTATTCATACATACATACATACATACATCTTCTTCCCCTTGTCCTAGTTGGGTCGGGGGCCCATTGCGCCTAGGTACTTCCTCCAGAGATCCCTGTCCACTGCTGCTTCCAGGACCTCTGGCCACTCCAAACCAAGCCTTTCAACACACAAGTTTGACACCTGCCCTTGCCAGCTTCTTCTAGGACGGCCTACCGGTCTTCTGGCCTCTCCCACAGCCTCCAAAGATCTAAGTGGTAGTCTGTCTTCTGGCATGCGGAGAACGTGACCCAGCCATCGCAACTGCGACCTCTCTATATGCAGGAGTACTGGTTCTACCTTGAGAGCCTCACGAACTTGAATGAATTATATTCAGTTCTTAATATATCCATAATATTCTATTTGCTATGATCTTAGTAGCTATATATTGTACATATTGAAATTAATACATATTAGGTACTTATAGTAGAAACTCAAATGAAAAAATTGTAAAAAACGTGTTGGACCATTTTGGTCCAGTAAAATCTGATCTTAAACAAGCGTTAGTCGAGGAACGTTACTCTTGATCTTACTCATTCATAAAAATGTATGTTTTTATTTGCACGGAATATATCGGTAGTGGATTCATTAGAATTGCACTTTTTACAACGATGCTAGGCTGAATCATGCTACTCTTTCGGGTTAACAGCGTCTATCTTGTGTTCTTTTTTCTTGACGTTTCGACCTTATTAACGTGGGCATTTTCTTAAAGAATGTTTACTTATATTTTGATATACTTTTGGAAATAGCCTCATTGATAAGGTAGAACAAAGACAAAAACAAGGAGGGTGACTAGCTAGACGCGGTAAACACGAAAGAAAAGCCTTTTATAGAAATTAAGACCGTGAAGGCATTTGAAAGACCTCGGAGTGTGAGTGCTCTAAAAACACTGAAAAGGACTTAGGTAAGTACCATGCAGAATGCATGAGAACATGTGCGAGTGTAACAATATACTTAATAATATTGGAAAGAAATACTTACAATATATTTTGATAACATTTTTTGAATCTTAATTTAAAGAACATCAGTAGTAGGTTTCTGGTCTGTATAATTATTTGTGTACCTGGCTGTACCTATAGCTATAGGACTATCTGAGAAGCCGGTTTATGATAATATATTGTATAATATATGTATTAGGTATGTATATATTACGGTGTGCAATCGTTAGTTTCCGTCAGTGCTCGTTTAGTTTCCCGAATACGACTCCAACTTGTTTGTAACTTAACTTTTGCAGAGTAGGTACATTATACTAAGATTATTATTATTGCCTACTCTGTATAGATTGTTGACTTGGCATCATGGAGTCCACAATAACGATAAGTATTATTTTATAGCCACTTTTTCATAAGTCTTCCAACTAACCCGACCATTATACCATCACGGAATTTTCCACAAGTGAGGTAGCATGTAATAAACACGCGAGTTATCCTCTCCGTGTCAATAGAAGATAAGATATTCTGGATGGGAGATCTTAAATATCTTAACTTCCGTTTGGGGTGTTGATAAGTTAGTGAACAAAAGAACTGTCCTCTTTTCAGTGCCCTATAGTTTACTTAATAATTATTAATAAGTCTACATAAATACCTGTAATGTGAAGTATTTTGTTTGCTTTTGTACCTGTTATTTGATATACGTATCTGAATCTTATATATAGACATGATCACTGGTACAGAGTTCCCTTATCTCAACTTATCTTATCTCCCTTTGGCTCCTCCAGACTTGAATGAATGATATGTATTGTCTTCCAATACACTTACCTATATGTAAACTGTAGTTTGTCTTCTTTTTCTTTCTTATCTACGTATGGTTTCAATGTTATATTATTTATTTACAAAAGATAGGCACTTTAGAAACACTTGGCGTTTCCTGTATTTCATAATTTATTATTTCAGATGATTCTTCGATTCATCTCACATCTATTCACTGTGTTTTGTTCACATATTGTTTAAATCTACAATAGTATTATTAGGAGTTGCCCTTGGGCGTACTTACAATAGAAATGAATAAGTATTTAGTTCAGACCTGTCTATTGCTTCTACTATACATACCTACCATTACGGCGTATCCTACAAGTGGGGTAGCCAGCAGACCAGCTGCATGTAACAAACATGCAATCTGTCTTCTACGTGCCAACAAATGATGGGTGTAAAACCTCATCGCCGAATTTAAGATGTTAAATGTCTTTATTTTTCGAACACCTGCCTTTTACAGGACACTCGAAAACTTACGGAAAAGAGTGGGAGACCAATTCTTCACCGGGTGCTCCATGAAACACCTGTCCTCTCACGGTAGACTTATCTGACTAAATGAATAAATAAACTTAAAATCACGAAATAATTCATTCCAAGTTAAATCAAAACCTTTAACATACATATCATCACGACGCTTTACTCATGGGTAGGCAGAAAGGATCAAGCACCACTTCCTCCTCTCATTTTATACGGAATAATTTTAATCATGTATAAAATCGACACAACACTAATCTCTGATTGTGAACTTAGTCACGGATAACAGTTGGATCATTAGTTATCATGAGATTGTGTGTGATTCCCTGATCCCAATAACAAATCAAAGTGGTAGGCAGTTAGATAGCAGCATCTATGACTAGAGGGTATTGATACTGTAGGTATATTGTCTGATAAATATGTTTATTTATTTAGGAACAAACATACGCCAACAGGCCCGACATACACAAACGTATTAGACACAACGGTATAATTAAATCAATTCTTATGTAACCATGCTGTGCTGTGGACCATTATAGGCATAAATGCCTTTTGACCCGAGTCACCTCATCTAAAACCCCCCACCTATACATGAACCATCTTAAAACATTCACCGAGATCATAAACTTAAACTGTTGCAACCCAGGCATTCCAATTTAAAGCATTTCAAATTCAGCATCGAGACACAAAATCAAGAAAGCATAAGAAAAATATAACAAAGCAATGCTGATTTGTGAACACAAAAATACACAGCTCATTTTGAGTCCGTCAGTAGCCTGGATGTAGAGTCTCGGCCCAATGCACAAGAGGTGCGCGGTTCGACCCCAAGTGCAGCGCTCGTTTAATACTGATGATATGAAATTATATTTGATCACAAAAATTGATTTGTAGTATCACCAGTTTTTCCTTTCAATTTCCAGTCTATATTGAAAGTCATTGATTCTATACAATCTCGACATCTCGTACAAACTGGGTAACCAGCAGGTACATAAACTGAATGTAAACATTGATTCTATACCATCTCGACATCTCGTACAAACTGGGTAACCAGCAGGTACATAAACTTAATGTAAACATGCCAATAAAAAAATGACATTCAGAATAGGTGGCATATCTCGTTGCTAAATAATTCAAGGTTGTGTTAAATAATATTATACCTATAGGTACATGATGTTTTACGAAAACATGCCTTGTACAGGATACTTGAAAACTTGCGGAAAAGAGTAGGAGATTTTTTTATATTACACTCCACAGTGAAACCGAATATTACATGTATTAAATTTGGATCATTTTCTTTCGTTTCAATTTTAAAGTACATAAACATAATGCTTAATATAACATTGGTTAGATTTAACGATGCGTCGTTTCGTATTAAGTATAGTGACATGTCTTCCGTCGCGACGTCTTTTCCGCGTCGCACGGCGTCGTGGACAGAAATACAATATATAGAACAGTGACCTTGTTGTGGGCGAGGGAAAATCGGTGTTGAGAAGAGGAAACTGGCGCCGCGGGGATAGTAATAATAATTACAATGAAAACGTATGTATAACATTATTCTGAACAAATAAATAAACAGTTTTCTTTCACAATACACTGTTCTATCGTTTGCCTATTCCATTGTGTGATAATCATCATTTCTTTAATTATTCATTCAACCTTTTTTTTATTTCGTATTTAACGTATTTATTTTTGTTTTTTTTTGTTTCTACTTTCATTTTTCTCATTATGTGTTCGAAAATATGTTTTCCCAGAGCATATTATATGTATATAATGATCGTTTTTTGGGTACTCTTCGTAGTATAGTAGTCTTGAAAAAGATTTTTTGGTTGGTCTTGAGAAAGACCGTTGGCTTCTGCCCGATATTTCAATCTGGTCAGGGGGAATCCTGTACGAAACGTTAGACAGAATACAGCGGTCTGTCTCAAGACCAACTAAAAAGTTTTTTCGAGACTACTGTAGGTATAGTACCCAAAAAGAGAATCATTGTACATATCTACATTTATTTGATATGTCATAACCACTTCATTTGAGTTATAATTCTGCACCTGAGAGCCATTTAGTCTTAAGTACTAAAATGCCATTTTCAAATTCAATTTTTCAATCGAAAAAATCTCAACATTTTACTAGTAATAAGATGTATATAGTATATACGACCCTATAGTATAGACCCTAAACATATCTGTACATAAAACTCACGACTTATTTTCGCTTTTTTCGTAACTTTGGCATTTTTGTCAAAAATGCACTTACGGCTTAAGGCCACTTAACAATAAAAATGGCTCTCAGGTACAGAATTGTTCCGTCTTTTTTTATATTTATTTGTATCTTTTATTTCTCTTCTCTCGATTTGTACTGCTTTCAAATTTGTTAACGAATGTGCTATCAGTATGTGGATTAACGTTGCTAAATAAAATTATGTATTATATTTGTAAAAGTCTGTTGATATGCCAAATAAAACAAATAAAATGGGTGACAAGTCTAATTGTAATAATATGTTTATATTTCTGTTATTATTAAGTTTTGCGCTTTCGTTGCCGCTCACATCCTTGAAGAAGACTATTAAAGTAAATAAATAAAAAAGTAAAACATAATTACTGGAGTACCTATTCTTAATATTAATATCGACTGTCAAGTTCTATAACTCAACAAGTAGAAATGTTTTATATTCGAGAAATCGTAGTTTTTGTATATTTATATTATGCTTAAAAACACAACAAAAAGTGAAATATACTAAATAATACTCGCACTGTTACAGACACACGTTTTCTTTGTTTCATTAAACAACTCGAAATATTTATTTGTGCCATGAAAAATGAGTACATTATCTTTTTTCAATAACTAAATATTTAAAATATAATATTTAAACCGTGTATAAACCAAGTTAGTTGGAAGACATCGCATTTTAGCGATAAACTCGCCCTCTGTACATTGAATTGTATAACTGATATTTATATGACACTGTTTTATTTTGTAATATTGTAACCAATGTACAGTGAAGAATAAAATAAATAAATAAATAAAATATTTTTAAGTTATTGGTTTGAAGAATTGAAGGGTGGCGTTCATTGTATGTATTACCGTTTAAATCATAATTTTCAAAATTCGCGACCTGTTGAGTTATTGAACTGGACCGCCGATATATTGTTAAGTTGGTGGCATAGTAAGTATCCTAGATAAAAATAAATTGTAATATCTCAGACGACTGAGGTTATTAACATTTATCTGAGGATAGTGTAAGTACATTTTAACAAACTTATCCTTGAATTCAAAGGTTATTTACATCAAAAGATTTTTGTTTCTTTTATTTTATTAGCCTTGTATGTTAAAGCGAAACTACTCTATGTAGAATTATGGCCAATGTGACTTACGAATTTAAATGTTGTAGTCCTCGTTTGTTGTATTTGATGAAATACTCATTTATTTATTTATTTATATCTAAATTAAGTTTCAGCTAATTTTACATAGTAATCGAGACAATTATTAAACAAAATTAAAACCAATCACAACTTTAGTAATATATTAGGTCCTTACATATGAAATTGGCGTTTGGCGAACTGGCAACTTTGATTCAAAATATGTGGCGTTCGGCTAGGAATTCCAAATTCAAATTTATTTCAAATTTAAGACCATGTATTTCTGTGTTCGAATTACGAAATTTATTTGTTATCGCGTCATTTGTTTTTCTTTCACATCGTTCTGTTCACAATATGGAGAACTTAAAATATCGCTATATTTACGAATATGAGTTTCACCTCGGCACTAGTGCTGCAGAAACGGCTCGTAGGATTAACAATGCGTATGGGGAAGCTACTGCAAAAGAAAATACGGTACGTTATTGGTTCCAACGTTTCCGTTCTGGAAATTTTGACCTACAGAACAAGCCTCGTGGACGGCCGGAGACACAAGTTGATAACGAAGAATTAAAAGCAATTGTGGAAGCAGATCCATCGCAAACCACGTCAGAGTTAGCGGCAGGCTTCGGTGTGAGTGATAAAACCATTTTGATTCACTTGAAACAAATTGGAAAAGTGAAAAAACTTGAAAAATGGGTACCGCATGAATTGGTACTGCTGCTTCAGGACAACGCTCGACCACATACGGCACGTTTGACGACCGCAAAACTACGGGAGCTGCGACTGGAATGTCTTCGACACCCACCATACTCCCCGGACCTTGCTCCAACTGATTACCATTTTTTTCGGAATTTGGACAACTTCATGCAAGGAAAAAAATTCAATTCTCACGAGGCTGTCCAAACGGCCTTCAAAGATTTTATTGATTCTCGCTCACACACTTTTTTTAGTAAAGGAATCAATGAACTACCTTCGAGATGGCAAAAGTGCATAGATAGCCATGGTACATACTTTGACTAAATAAAAAAATAGTTTCATAAAAAAAAATCGTTTTCATTTCTGCCATATGAAACGCCAATTTCATATGTAAGGACCTAATATCAGAAAATGTTTGTTGAAAAGCATGTAATATGAAGTAATATTATAATTGAAGATAAAAGATTATTAGGAAAAATATATAATTATATTGCATTTTGTGATCCTCTGCATTCATTTTCGTCCCGAGATTGGAGTAATGTCGTCGAACCATCTCTTTTATGGTTTACCCATTGTGATTGCAACCTATTAAAATAGGGAACTAATTATTTGCTCGGCTATTAATTCATTCGTTCGGCAAGAAAAATCAGCATTTAAGTCATTTGCACAGCAAACAATGTTTTCATCGGCAATAAATAAAAAATAAGCTTAAAAAAAACACTTGTTATACAAACAAACTTGGTTATACCGGCAAATTGTCAAATTTTAACGGCTTAATAAATACTCGCACGACAAAATAATTAAATGACCGGCAGAATTGTTATTTGAGCGGCAGAATTGTTATTTGACCAGCAGAAAATATTAATTGATAAACAACTACGAAAATAGTCCCAATTTCCGATGTGCTATATCAACGAGAAATCTAACTGAAATGTCAAAAAACGCTACTGTCGTTCATTCAGATGCTATATATAAAATCATTTGACATGGTTTTCCAGTTTTGTCCAATTCCAACGGAAAGAACAGCAAACAAGTTGCATTTATTTCATGCTTGACAATCAAAGATTTATTATTTGAACAAGATTAAACATATAGCTTATACAAGTTAAATTAAAATTAGCTCACGGTTTGCCGGTCATTAATTTATTTTGCTGGACAAATAATTATTTTGCCGGTCTATTAAATTTTGAGTTTTTCAATATCATATTATTTGCAATAGAAATATAATATTTTCGCTGGGCATAAGTAGCATATCAATATGATATATTTGTCGGCAGAATACATTTTTCTGCTGAACTTAACATCAATATTTTGCTGATCGTTTAAATGATAGCCATTAAAATACAGTTAATCCTATACCATAACGGCATATCCCACCAATGGGGTAGCCAGCAGACCAGCTGCATATAATAAACATGCAAGCTGTCTTCTATTTGCCAATATAAAATCTAGACATTCAGGATGGGTGGCAAACCTCATCGCTGAATTTAAGATGTAAAATTTCCTAATTTTTTCAGACACTTTTTGAAAATATGAATTTTGTAATAGGCCAAAATATACTTAAAAAACCATCATAGTAAGCAATATGCTTGTGTTGCGAAGATGGAGTAGGTCAGCAGTTGGGAGGAATATGATGATGAATAGGAATATGGATGATTTGATCACCTGCATCTTGTATTTTGTACAATTGGAAGTAAGTTGACTTTTATATCTAGGTGACAGATAACTTTGAGTGTGTGAGTATATATAAATATTAAATAATCCTCGCCATTAAAAAAATTAGGCATTCGGAATGCTTCATCGAACAATTGTAGTTTCGTTTTTTGACATATTGTAGTTTCGTTTTGATATCTTTACAAGTAAAACTTAGATTTATTTAAAGTTTAAAGTCAAGACGATTAATCAATTTTTGCAACGTTCAGTCTGAATCCTCATTGTAAATGTAATATTTTTATAAATTTATTTTAAGATACTGTGTGCGTGTGTGTGTGTGATCTTATATTGAAAACTCTACACACAGCGTCCATGGCCGACCTCGGTTATATAAGTTTAGTAAACTTGAATAATAATATTATTATTGTATGTAAGCAAATTTAATTAGATTATTATAAGAGGTTAGTTTGAAGATATCTCGTAATTTATCTGAATGAAAATAATGACGACCAGTGTGGCAAGAAGGTAACGCTTCTGCCTTTTGAGTCAGGAGGTCTTGGTTCGATTCGCGCCAGGGATAAATGAAAAATGTCTTTTTTCTTAAATTTATTGTTTTGTGTGTTACCTGTAAATGTGTTCTGGCGCATTTTTCATCGTCACGTCAGTACCTAATCATAATTTCAAATATCTACATAATATCGATTTGGGACTAGCTCGAAATGTGTAAATTGTCATATTATGTGTTATGTTAGAATTCAATATACTATACTATTACTATACTATCACGGTATATCTCGCAAATGGGGTAGCCAGCGGACCAGCTGCATGTAATACGTGTGGTATGGATGTATGTGTGTGTATAAGCGGGTTTGTTGTATCATAGTAACCAAAGTAAAGTAAAGAATGTTCAAGTAATGTTAAAGCGCTGAGACAAAGTAAAGTTGAAAACTGACCCAGTCTGCCTTATAAACCAATCAGAAACCTCGAATGGAGAACCACGTCTACACAATGCAACATTGTGTAGAATCTAATCGGAAGAAGTGAGAAAGGTGTCCCAACGCTTACGAATTGGCTCAAGGCTGGCTTAAGTGATCACTTTCGGTGTCCATGGACAACGTTCACCAATTCCACCATTCTCACTGTCACGATGTAAGGTCCACCAATCGAGAGACGCTTTATGCAAACCTTAGAAGCAACCATCTTTTTGGGATATCATTTTTCAGATCTCAAATAGATCGCGATCTCCCGTCTAAATGGCGCCGGGACAATTAAGTTCAATACTTTATCGGCTGCTAGTTCGACCAGTCAGCAACAAATGTTTAGAATATTTACTAATTTAAAAAAAATGAATAAAATAAATTAGCATGCAAGCTATCCTCTCCGTGCCAACAGAAATTAAGACATTTAGAATGGGTGACAACCCTCATCGCTGAATTCAAGATGTAAAATGTCTTTATTTTTTTTCATTACAATATAAGAAAATCGACTTACATTTTCCTATCACTTCTTGAGCGTGTGACAAACGTATGTATATAATTTTATCACATTATCAGTTTTACTTATAGTTAAACCGTAGGTACAATATAATAAAAAATGTACGTGCTGTGATAACAATTTTATTCTTATTCTTATATAAGTATTTACTATTTATTTACACGTACCTACTAATCCAATTACTCTTATCGTGTGTAACGAGATTAATTATTACTTATTATTACAATTACATAAATAGAACAAAACCTTCCAATCAATCATACGCAAATAGCGTTCAGAATGTGTAATAATATTATAAAATCTATACTTGATACAAAGTCAATACTTATATATTATGTGAGTTAGTCCGCAAATGTGTTTATTTATTTATTTATTTAGCCATTTGTACACAGAATCGCACAAACATGTGATCGGGACGAAGTACATATTCAGATTGTACATAGAAAATAGTGAGAAAAGAAAGTACCTATAAAATATACAATATTAACCAAATAGACAATGCGGATACGCATGCGTACCAAAATATGCAAGGAAACAATGACTATGCAATCGGCACCCGCAGGAGTCTCACTAGGCAAACGTAAATCGAAAATCGAGGGTAGACGCTGCAAACAACTCAAAAGGAACGTGAAATAATACAATATCGTTGTATCTATCCTGAATGTCTTATTTTTCATAGTACAGAGAGGGCAACATGTATATTCATTAAATACAGGATTCTCAGCGAAGAGTAGTACTACCATTCTTTTTTGTAAGTTTTCGGATGGCCTGCAAAATGCAGGTATTTTGTAATATGTGAAAAATACATAATACATCTTTAATTTAGCAGTGATGAGTTACGCTAACCGTTCTGAATGTCTTATTTTTTTATTGTCATGGAAAGGATGATCTGCACGTTTATTACATGTTGGTAGTTTGTCAACTAGCTACCTTACTTGTGAGAGAAAGATGACGTGATGGAAAATATAGATTGGAGGATAGACACATCGTTTGAAGTCTCTGTTTGTGCCTCTTGGCTACACCCTAATTTAACGTATCGTTTTGAAAATTTTGATGTCTACATCTCACTGAGCAAAACCAAGTATAAATTGAATTATGTATACATGGTTTCTTTTCTATATATAACAATGACTTCTAGATAGGTACTCTCTGAGCTAAGCCAGGTTTATTGCTGACAATATAATACTATCGTTACTTTTATCTGCTTGAAACCTTTTTATGTAATATTATTAAAATAATAAAACTGATGTCATGGCGTGAAAATCTAATCATAAAGTGGCGCCAATAATGAAAAAGCGATAATATACCTACAACTCACTCATAGTTTATGTATACCTACCCGAGATGTATACCAACCTACGTAGCATTATGGTGAGTAAAATTATACCTAATACATTCAACACGTTTACGAAACTCTTTACGTGCTTTAAAAAATATATAAAAATAACCGTGAAACTACTTTACGTGGAGTCCGTAGCAAAGAACAGGTTTCGCACTTTTTTCTATGAGTTTTAGAGTCTCTCGTAAAACGCAGGTATTCGTTAAAATCACAAATAAGAAATCCATCGTCATCGATTCAATAGCGATGAGATATGCCATCCTTTCTAATTGTCTTATCGTTTATGGCACTGAGAGGACCACCTGTATGTGTATATCATGAAGTTAATTAAATGATCTCTATCAAGTGCGGAAAACAATGGACTAACTGCATACAATTAGCATTGAAGTAGTCTTCTATGTTCTTAAAAAAAAAAAAAATACCGCGATTAGGATAGGTTTGCAGAAGTTTCGTTTTCGTCCAGGTTCTACCGAACGAGGTGACGTTGTCTTTTCTAAATCTTATAAGATAGTTTCATGTTTGAATTAACATACTATGTAATTTCATACAATAATTCATTGTAAAGTTAAATATCGTGAAAAATGCATATAAATCATGAATTCGAAAAATCGACCAGTAGCTATAATATTATGAGGGATTTATAGAAGTAAAGTACCATCGATCCATTTCTCAAAAATATTTTACTTTGCATGCAGAAATGTTCGTATTCGTTACCCAGTCCATCCTCGAGTAAATCAATTATAAAAAATACTGATTTAGTATCAAAAACATTTCAAGTACAATTCAGTTTCAATGGTCTAAGGATCGACATTGCTTCTACACTGTTCATATATTGCATGATATAACATTAGATTTTATTACTTGATAAATTTAACCTTTATATTAATATTTCATTTCGTCCTTTCGATAAAGAAATGCTTACTATATTATGTACAAATGTAAGTATAGGTATGTATATATTTGACTATTTGTACAATAGGTATATGTACAGTTAATAATACGTCAGATTATTATGTGTCAGAGCGAAAGTACACTATGGCTTATGGCGTTATTTTGCATATCGGTCGTCTTTTCAACAAATTACAATAGGTTTTTGACTGAATTCTCACACTTGCGTGAGTGAAGAAATCAAAAGTATTATTACTAACAGACTGTGCAAACTCCCTTGAAACAAAGTCATCTTAAACCAGCCTAAACCGAATCGTAAGCATTGGAACACATTTCATGTTCCCTACTTAAATGGGTTTGCACATTCTCTTTTTTATGCGGATGAGATGTTTGTTGAGTAATATTCTTAAATTACATTTGCTATTCGCATGTTTCTTAACATACTTAATTGACAAAAATGATATTGAATTATTCCTGCTAATTCTGCTATTGATTTCACTTTTTTTAACTTCTACCATATTAAATTAAAGTTACGTTGTATTGCTTGAACTAAATTTATACAGATTTTTTAATATTTCATGTTTTCAAGATGAATCGCGCCTTTGCGGTAAATTCGCTCCCTGTATATTGATTGTATTTAATTCGAATGCACTTCTCTATAAATTTGATTATATGGTAATCAATGTACAACAAAGAATGAATAAATAAATATGTTATGTTATGTTATGTTAAATAAAATAGATGAATGTGTCATTACAAAGAGCAAGACTATGCTCATAAGTCTTTTTAATCAATTTGACATAGTGTTGTTTCGATCCGGCAGAGTTGTATTTACTTTACCATTATGTGTAGAAGTGTAGACATATAATATGAGGCTTGTTGAATTAATATTCTCATATCAGATTATATCAATTCTAAGAATTGCACATTATATTATTAATATGTAGGTAGGTAGGTAGGTTGGTAGGTAAGTTTACAAGACAATGCACAGCCTAGTCACTTACTCGAATGTCTGACTACTGTTATTGTTGCAATAGGTATATTGATTCATATTCATTAATTTATTTATTTTGCTTCGTAGAGCTGTCTCGGGAAAGAATAGGACTCCCCGTCTTTCTGTAAGTTTTCGAGTGTCCTGTAAAAGGCAAGTTTCGTAAAACATCACGTGTAAGACATTCAACATCTTCAGTTCAGCGATAAGGTAATTGGCCACCCATTTGGAATATTTTAATTTTACTGACACGGAGAGGGCAAATGGCACGTTTATTACTTGTACTTTGTCCGCTGGTTAGCTAAATTTTAGGAAATCTTGTGACGGTGTGAATGAATGAATGAATTCAGTTTCTTTGTTGAGGGCATTAAATCATCATGAATGAAATATTTGATATTCATTAATTAATTTATTTTGCTTCGTGAAGTTACCTGGAAAGAAAGGACTCCCCCCTTTTCTGTCAGTTTTTGAGTGTCATACTGTAAAAGGCTGGTATTTGTAAAACAACATCTTCAACTCAGCGATGAGGTAGGTATGTCAACCATTCTGAATGTCTTAACTTTTAATAGCACGGGGAGGACAATTTGAATGTTCATTGCATGCAGAAATTCTGCTGGCTACCCCGCTTGTGAGATATTATGTCGTGATGGTATATATAGTGATGGTTTCATGTATGAGAAACTGGATGGTTTCATGATGGTTTGGATGATTTCATAGATGAGAAACTAGATGAATGTAGAGGAAGCCAAAGGTATGTAAGGATAGATCAACATGGCGTTCCGTTCTCTCTGCCTACCCCGCCTGGAACACGGCGTTAGGGTATGGTAATAGTATATAAATAGATAGATGACTATTTGACAATTTGATGTTGGTATATTTCTTGGGTACCTACCTACTATATTTATAGTATTTAACCCTTGGTATCGAATACTGTACCTTGTTCTCAAAGGCCTCAAGTCACTCGATAACGGGTGGATAGCCAAGAGAAAAAAAATCATAATGTTTTGAACATTAGGCATCGAATACTGTACCTTGTTCTCAAAGGGCTCAAGTCACTCGATAACGGGTGGATAGCCAAGAGAAAAAAAATCATAATGTGTTGAACATTAGGCATCGAATATACCTTGTTCTCAAAGGGCTCAAGTCACTCGATAACGGTTGGATAGCCAAGAGAAAAAAAATCATAATGTGTTGAACATTAGGCATCGAATACTGTACCTTGTTCTCAAAGGCCTCAAGTCACTCGATAACGGGTGGATAGCCAAGAGAAAAAAAATCATGTGTTGAACATTAGGCATCGAATACTGTACCTTGTTCTCAAAGGGCTCAAGTCACTCGATAACGGGTGGATAGCCAAGAGAAAAAAAATCATAATGTGTTGAACATTAGGCATCGAATACTGTACCTTGTTCTCAAAGGGCTCAAGTCACTCGATAACGGGTGGATAGCCAAGAGAAAAAAAATCATAATGTGTTGAACATTAGGTAGTATGTTTTTGTGATATTCCCGTGTGAAGAAGAATGAATACATTGTGTGAGTGTGACTGCTTTAGTTTCAAATTCGCGTAGTTTTTGCATTTCATCATCTCTTAAACTTCATCAAAACTCGAAATAAATTAATATTCATTACTGTTGATTGTCTCTTCAAAACTTTAACAAGTCATCATTTTGTGTTACACTCCCGCTTCTATTGCCAAAACACGTGTTAAAAAAAAATCATCCCCTTCCGGGAATCACTCTATACAAGTGCCAGCGTGTAGTGATCAGAGTATGTCCAGTAGTGTAACAGAGAAGGATAACAACACCGACTACTCGCAACAACACAGCGGGTGAAAGAGACAAAAATACTGTTTTGTCTACCACGATGCCTATCTCAGATCTCCGTAAGAAGAAGCTTCTCTATGTGTCCAACGTTTTCTTTGATGTCAACCAAAGTGGAACGCTCGAAAAGAAATACTTCGAGTCGGCTATCGAGAAAATCTGCACTCTTCGAGGATGGCGCCAGAGTCATCCCAAGAACGTAGAGACGAACGACACCGTGACCAAGATATGGGATGGCCTGAGCCAGAGAATTTTTAAATTATATTTTATAGAACTGATACCAATAAAGATGGAGAGTCCTCTGCAGTGGCAGCAGCGCTACATGAACTTCATGTTTGACCTAGAAGATGCTTCCAACTTAACTAAAAAGCCACGGCGCTCTTGAGATGGTCACGGACCATGAAACAGCGCCAAATACAAATCATCTTTTTATTATTATTATTATTAGTGCCTACACTCTTATTATTATTGTATGAAGAACTCTATTGTATAATGATACATTTAGGTATATCTACTGTAAGCATCTACTAGAGTTTGTGTTCATATAACATGATAATATGTATATAATTCTTATCTACTCATGTAGGTACTAATAGTGAAGTGATATCATCAGCTGTGTAGGTACCTATGTATTGTCTATTGTATGCGAAGCTTACAACCTCACAGAAAAAATAATCTTAAGTCAAGAGAATTTATTTGCCTTTAGTTATGATTTTTTTTATTAATTCCAAAACAGTAAATAAAAAGAACAACATTATGGCATATATTGCCCCACTAGATTAAGTTCTGTTCTGGTGCAATATAAAAAAAAAATACAATTTTTCAAGTACACTTTAAAACAGTAAATCAAAACAATTTAAATAATAATAAAAATTGTGCATCATAAATGTGCGTCAAAAATAATAATAGATCATCATTATGATCGTGAAGTCATTTTATTAAATAAATTTTTAGATTTATTCAGTGATTTAGACAAAATTGTTCTTCTGTGTTTGTGGGCTTGCGCCTTGCAGCCACGTTTTTGTTGGATATAAATGCATTCTATGTTTCGAAACGCCTTCTGGAGCATCTTAAGGAAATCCCTTCGGTTTTTAAAGTTTTGCTTAGAAGAGCGTATAATTAGAAACCCCCCCGAGTTCTAAAGTCTGAGAGGGAGTCTTCAATGTATAGCAATAGAGTTATTTTTATGCAATGAATATTCAGGTTGTTCTCTATTTGCTGTAAAAAAGTAAGACATCCAAGACGTGTGATCATTACCTTATAATTGAAATAGAGATGTGAAACGTCTTACCTATCGTGATATTTTTTTCCAAATAATCATTGTTATATCGATTAGGTGTAAATTAGTTGTACAATTAACATAAAAGTTTTGTATTACGTTAATAATAATCGTAAGCTTTCTCCAAAATTCACAAATACGGTGCTTAATTATTTATTGATCGCTTGTGAAAGCATGAGTAACCAATAAACACCATGAAGTCATCCATCCGTTTTCAGGGTGATTCATGGAATAATCCCCTGCCATGGCTTACCCATTTAGGTACATGAAAGGTAACACTACTGTACTATTCATTAATAGCCGTGTCCAAACTGTTCGCCAAACGCTGCGAACAATAATGTTTCTGCATCAAATTGATAAAAAATAGTAAAATACAAACATTTTTCACTTTCACAATTATTGAGGTGTGGTTTGGTAACAAAATCGGACAAATATATAAATTGTATTTTTTATGTATCTAAGTATTCAAAAATATTCTTTGTGTCGAGTTTTATAAAATTGCATTTTCCGAATAGTGAAAAATAGCGGAGAAATTCGAAGTAGTATTGAAAACAGTAAAATTCAATTAAATTTTGGTGGGCGAAAGGGCGAAATTATCGAAGACGACTCTGTGATCAACTTGCCCTCTGTGTATTGATTATATTTGATATTTTCATTTATTTGACTTTTCAACAGTTTTTTACAAATAGAAATAAAGTATACTTATAAAAGAAAAGCTTATACATTTGCATAAACATCTTTTTCACATTTAATTACTTAGCAAAAAGAGTGGGAGGCTAATATAAACCTAGGAATCCAAGGAAAAAATAATTGACAGATTAACTTTATTCACATAGTTAACGGAAATTCTTCTGTTAATCGTTAAGTTCAATTTTTTGAATAACTATATTTTATTTTGTAGGTATTCATGTTTACCTGCTGAATTCGCAAAACTTTCTCTTTTCTGCAAATTGTTTGATATTATGACAGTATCATCAACATACTTGTATACTGTAATTAGGATTTTAATGAGGGTTGAACAACTACCGTTACCTTTAGTCTTTCTAAATAGAACTTTCTACAACCTTTGCAAGTAGGTACTGAATTTTTATACGAACACTTTATTTTATTGAATTAACTCAAAATGTGGTTGTTGTATCGTCATTTGGATTAAAACTAAGTATTCGAAATGAATATTTCACATCGATTCGATTCCGAAAAACGAGCAGAAGCTTTCTGTTCACTCTGAGTATCGAACCTACGACCCCTCACGTATAAGGTGAGTGTTTTAACCACTAGTCTACCCTATTTAAAGTATTAACTAGGTAGGTATGTGTACATGTTTCACATAAGTATGCGAACTTCCTTAAGGAATGCGTAATACAGAAGATTGACATTTTAACAAGAGTCTTGGTTAATAAGAGTACTCTTTAAATCCGGGGCAACATTCTAAATTCCTCTATATATTATCATGCTAACTATTCTAAATATATTTTACAGATGTACGCTTTTTACATGAGACTCGAAAACATACAGAAAAATATTATGCAGTTATTATTTACGCGTGTCAAAGAATTGGTCTCCCACTCTTCCCCGAAAGTTTTCGAGTGTCCTGTAAAAGGCAGGTGGTCGAAAAAACTTAAGACATTGTACATCTTAAATTCAGCGATGAGGTTTGCCACCCATCCTGAATGTCTTGATTTTATATTGGCACGAAGAGGACAGTTTGCATGTTTCTTACATGCAACTGGTCTGCTGGCTACCCCACTTGTGGGATATGCCGTGATGGTATAGTAGTAGTAGTAGTAGTGTCATAAAACATATTAATAAAAAAATATATATACTAGTAGTACATGCGTTCATACTGAATGACTTTTAACATCCATCTATTTTTATGAATGAACTAATTATATAAGGCATACAATATCATACATACATACATATTCCAATATATAGGAACTTTGTACACACAATATTTAACACAGATGTGTACCTACCCATGCCTATAATATCATCCATTACTATACCACATATACTATGTATGTAGCTATATAAACGTATAAATTGTATACACTGCAGATAGATACATATTATTATTATATACTTACCTACATTTCGATTATGTAATATGTATTAATAAATATTTGTATCTGTTCGTATATATTAATTAAACAACACAGAAATAAATACAATCTATACGAGATCTCATTATTTGAATAGGTTTTAGACTGAAAATATTTTACAAATTTGTGTGATTTGATATTGTAACTGGACATATTCATTAGTACTAAATTGTCAGTAGAGCCCGAAAACTAAATATGTTTTGAGTTATTTCCATAATAACATCGGTTTTTTACGCTATTTTTCACATTTATTTCAAAGAATGTAGTCATGTTTTGGGAAACGCAGTTTTATAGTAATCAACACAAAAAAGATTTATGCATATTAATTCAAGAAAATATCATTTTAGGATTTGTTCCCTTTCCATCCTAAATCACTCATATGTTATAAGTGTTACATAATTTGTAAGGGAAATTAATAATTACAATGTTCTGTATGTTGTGTAAAAATATTACATTGTCTAGATGTGTAATGTCCAGAATTTATATGTACATAAAAAACAGTACATTTACTAATAATAAAAGCCAGACAACTATGCAAAAATAAATCACCAATATTTTACATCAGCCCAAGAAAGAAAACGAATAGAATTGTCAAAAATATTTGAATTGTGGTGTTGCCAGTTTTTAATACATTTTCTCATATTTTTGTTAAGTACTTTATGTTTCGAGTGTTCTGTAAAAAGCAGGTGTTCGAAAAAATAAAGACACTTAACATCTTTAATTTAGCGATGAAGTTTTTCACCCGTCCTGAATGTTTTATTTTTTTATTGGCACAGAGAAGACAGCTTTCATGTTTATTACATAGGGCTGTTCTGCTGGCTATCAGACTTGTGTGATATGCCGTTAAGATAAAATATAGTGCTCTATATTATCTCTATTTGAATTTATCAATTTGATGTTTGTGTTTTATGAGCGAAGTCGGGCCAAACTATGCTAGTACAGAATATATTGTACCTACATATAAGTATATTACATTATGGAAATAGGTTTTCCGTTTTACCAATTCGTCGTATAGGTACCTCTTCATTTTACCGATTTGTCGTTGCAACGGTAAATGTTGTACCTAAGTACTTATGATCAGTCTTTTTATTTTAGCTTCATATCTGTTAATTAATGTACGCAGTTATTTATAGGTAGAATATTGTTACGACAAATTAATAATGAATGGCTACCATTCAATCAAATTCATTATGGTTGAATAGTGAATGGAAATTAAGCAATTTTCACTTAATACGTTTCTTGTTTTTTAAAAGTTTAGTGGTGAGGTAATGCCACTCATCCTGAATGTCTTGTGTTATTTAGCATAGACACAAAGAGTTGTATATATATTACCTGCTTGCTACACCACTTAAGGGATATACCATGATGGTATTTATAGATTGATCATATCATAAAATAAATAAATATAAAATAATAAATAACTCTGATATGTATATATTTTAATAATCTTGTTGAAATTTGTCAAATTCTACCTTTTTGTTTTGATAGTTATAATATATTTTCTATTTATTTCAAAACACAATATAAAAATGAAATCGATGTTACAATATTCTACCTTCCTAATAGAATATCTAATGTATGTATAGGGAGAGCATTCAAAAATCTCATCAAATTATTGGATACAAAATGAAATCGATGTTACAATATTCTACCTTCCTAATAGAATATCTAATGTATGTATAGGGAGAGCATTCAAAAATCTCATCAAATTATTGGATACAAAACTCCTTTAATGTTACATTATAGAAATTAGGATACAATAGTATGTCTGAAATAATTGATTTGAAGTTAAAGAATAAGGTTTTTTTTGCGACGTGTATACGACTTTACACATTTACTTTACATATTATACCTTTCATATTCCTGAATAGCGTATATTTCCTTTGGTAGGTCATTGCAATATAATATTTTCACATTTATAAGTATTGAGTTGTGCCGTTGCGTCACATCCCTTCTGCATAAAAGAATAGACAATTCATTTACAATAAGTCTTAGGAATCTGCTAGATCGCATTTAATTTATTTCAGGAGAGGATCTGTAAGTAGTCTTTGTAAATCTGAAGTATTGAACCATTTAATATTCAGCAAATAGGCTTTCCAACCCATATGGAATTTATTTAGTCTTATAATATTGATATGTCAGTTGATTATCCCGCTTGTTTGAAATGTCGTGATAATATATAAAACAGCAGGGTTACTCTTGACAAAACTAAACACGATCTTAATCTAATCTTGATCTTGATCATACGACGCACGAAGGGACTATGGTCAAAAACACCGCGCTACCGCTAACGCGCGATCGGTTTGCGTGTATTTTTGGCCAATAGTCACTTCGTGCGTCGTATGATCAAGATCAAGACTAGATTAAGATCGTGTTTAGTTTTGTCAAGAGCAACCCTGCAGATTTGACAATTATTATTAATAATTATTAAATTTCCGTAGCCATTAATTTTTTAAGAATTTTAGGAAAACAAAGTATTGGCATTACGTTGTAATTAATAATGGTTTGTTAATTTAATTAGACAGCAATGTATTAAATATGGCAACACACATATTAAATTATGAGGAGGATATTGCAAGAAATATAATATTATAGGTATAGGTATATAGAGGCTGAAATTATTAGTATAACTCAATATACCTATTTAGTTTAATATGTAACCATAACGTAATATATCTATTTAATAAATAAATGTGTCCGTTCGTATTGTGTATGTTTATACGCCCTCAATAAATAGACACCGAAATGACATAAAACAGAAAAAATACACTTCGTACCTACGAGGTCTCATTCTTTGGGCAGCTTTTATGCTAAAAACTTAATACAGTAAATATCTTATAAATAAAGACATTAATGCATCATATTTGTATGGGAATGAAATTTCTGTGTATATTGTCAAAACACAACATTTTAATTTCAATTTATTAAATATTTAATCAAAGGTGAAGATAAAACATTATGTAACTGTCTTGACACGATATGTTCAAAATTTAAGTTTGTTTAAAAACATTATATTTGATAAAAATAAAAACATGACTTCGACGCAAATAAAATAAATAATATTTTAAATCAGTTTATGATAAGACACAGAAATTAGATCATCTTCTGTAAGTGTTCTGTCAGGTCCACCCGACGTTGGCGATCACTCTGTGAGAGGCTTAGCTCTCCTGCGCTGTCCGGAACAACTCTTTTATACCTCTCATTTCAGTCCAGTCTCGTATATTGTATTTCGCAACAACGATGTCTGTTTTCTGCCAGCTCCCCAGCGTCCTTCTGTTTTGCATGTCATAATCAACCGCAGAATGTGGTACTTTTCTCCGCGCAATATACCTATGACCCAGTTATAAGATATTACGCACTTTGACATCCAACAGAATATGGAAAGAACTGTCTAAAATATCTGAATAATGGTGTTACCAGTTCTCAAATATATTTAATTTCTTAGGAGAGTATTTACGTTATCTGCAAGTATTAATTTGTCAGTTTGATGTTTATTTCTTCTGAGCATAGTCGGGTATAATTTACACTAGTAGGTATATATAATAATATTATGGCTAATGTTAAATGTTTAAAACATCCATAGTACCTACTATGTGTTCCTCATTTCCGACTTCCTTTTAGTCCGACTACTTATGATGGATGTTATATACATATTGTGTTCTATAGCATTGATTTTATTATTTGACTAATGTAGTTTCAGTTACCCGGCTTAGTTCAGGAAACAAATATGGAATAGACAAAGTAATAAACTCTTGCAGATAAAATAGATAAATACTATACTACTATACTATAGTATACCCTCACGCCATGTCCCAGGAGGGGTAGGCAGAGAGAACGGAACGCCATATAGATCTATCCTTACATACTTCTTTCGCTTCCTCTACATTCATCCAGTTTCTCATACATGCACGTCGATTTCTCTTACTCAGCACGCGTCCGTCCTTAAGAATTTGGTCCACGTGCTCAAGCCACGTGGTTCTTGGACGTCCGCGCTTCCTCACACCCCTTCTTTCAGATAAATACATCCTCTTCGTCATCCTTTCATCTTGCATTCGCTCAACATATAGATAAATATTTTCCAGAAAATGGCAATGTGGGAAAATTATTTATTGTAATGAACTGCCACCACAAACCGTCGGTCGATACATAACACCTTTTTCGTTCATACTTTCATGGTATTTCCCACAAGTAGCGTAGCCAGTGGACTAACTTTATGTTTAAACAACATGTAAGTTGTCCTCTCCATACCAATAAAGTTTAAGACATTCAGGATAGGTGTTATACCTCATCGCTGAATTTTGGATGTTAAATATCTTACAAATTTGTACATGTGCCAATGGAAAAAAATATATAAAATTACGGCTTACACAATACATTAAAAACAAATCAAAATTCTCATCCACAACACGGTTGGTGACAGACAAGAAGAACAATTATTATTATTGACGAAGAATTATATATAATAATTATATTTATTATACAAGAATCAAATTATGAAATTTATAAAATTAGAGTCAAATCAAATAATTTTACTATAGAAGACAAATGAAAATATTGGAGCGTCAATAAAAAGTTGAGTAATATGTCAAGAAAATAAAATTGTAATAAAGTAACGAGATGTCAAGTAAATGGAACGGAAAAATATTTGAATTTATAAGAAATGTTTGAATAATGTATTGAAATGTCAAAAACGAGCATTAATTATGAAAATTTTATGAAAATATAGTTGTACTCGAGAGAGAAAATATCAATTCTCTTAGCATAATAATATTAATAATTATTGGATACTTTTCTTGTCTCAATCAGCTGTTGGCGAGTGTAGAGAGTTAATATCTCTAATGAGAAAACGTCAATACATTACAATAAAGCAAGCGTACTATATGTACTAATAATACGGTGACCAACCGTTCACCTTTTTTGTAAGTTCTATCCTCCCTTGATAGGTGTCCTCCTTTCTGTCTTCCTTTTTGATATGATGTCCTCCTTTTTGATTTCATAACAAATCGAAACAAATTTGTAAAATATTCCTAAAGAAAAGCAAGGATATTATGAATATTTTAAATTCCAATACCTTTTAAAAAAATTGGCGACGGGGGATAGAAATTTGAATATGACATTTAAAAAAGGTCCTCACTTTTGAAAACTCCACCAAATCATCAAATTCTGCGAATGTAAGACATGTAAAAATAGCTCTCACTTTTGAAAATTAGGCCAAAACTACCAAATTCGGGAGTGCTACAAAACATTCTCTAAAACAGAGCAGATTGCGAAATATTTAAATCCTATACCGGATTTCGAAAATCTTCTCCTTTTCGTTGCAAAAAAAACTTGGTCACCTTACTAATACGTAGGTATTTATATAAAATTATATCTATAATAACAATAATAAACTGAGATGTATATTTATACATGTGTGTGTCTGTGTCTGGTCTTCTCCGCTCTGATTATTCCACGGTCAACGTTCTCCTACCTTCTCTGCTTTACAATAATAACAATTATTATTGTTATATGCCTACTTCCATAATTATTGCATTAATATATTTTAATATATAAAATATATTAAAATATATTGATAAAGATATCGGGTAGGTATAGCTAGTGAAATGCGTTTTTATACACAAATATTCCGACCCCTGGAAAGAATATTAGTATCCCATTCTTTTCTATGTGTTTTTTCGAGTGTCCTGAAAATTTAGGTATTGGTAAAATATCTCTTTATTACATTTAACATCTTTAAGTAAGTAAATTTATTTCAATAGATACCCACTATGAAACAATTCATGTTAAAAACATTATCATTTAATATTTATTTAAAAATGGAGTAATAAATACGTACCTAGACACGGGAAACACTCTCAAAGTTAGCGATATGCTTATGTTGTTAAGCTGGAGTAGGTTGTTAGCATAGAGGAAACGACGCTTTTCATAATTGATGACATACCTACATATAAACCGGCCCACTATAGAGCCAACAAGTTCTACTTCTATGGCAGGGCTTTTAGTGTCGACTGTCGCAGGACCCGTCATCTGGGATGGACTCCCCGAGTAATAACAACGTGCAGGAGTAAATTGAAGACATCGTTCATTCAACATATTTTCCCACGCCCATGAGATGGATGTTCCATTAAACGGCGCCGAATAAATCATCTGACATACATACATAAGGTCGGCAGCGGGTGGATTCGAACTTGGGATCTCTCAATTGAATGTCCGAGACTCTACCAGCAGGCTATGGACTATCTAAAACATGTAATGGGACATGTACCTACATCATTTTAGACTTAGAAAATAAGCACGGTCACGTGTTGAGCACATTGAACAACAGAGCATGCATGAGGAATTGTATGACAGTGACGGAAGCGAAAGATGTATTCAAGGATAGAAGGAAGTGGCGCTCGATCCTTTCTGCCTATCCCGCGAGGGAAGCGGCGTGATGGTATGTATCTATGTATATAAAATAGGAAATATTATAATAGGATAATTAATCCTTACAATTTTTTAACTAAAACGCCAAGCTCCATTGTAAACCATAATATATAACGGAATGGGTGAACAATGAATTTAATTTAAAATCATTACATAATCTATGAAATCATCAATAAACATATTTATTATAAATCAAGTTGATAGACACTTTATCTTATATCGTACCACTATTTGAATTAATAATATAAAATTATAAAAATATGGGTAGCGATAAGTTAGTAATATCAGAGTCGATACACATTAACAATATTAACGAGTTTGTTAACTTTCTATATTGTTTTCGCAGTTTGGTATAGGAATTTTCATATTTCTATCCCCTCATCGCCGGTTTGATATATTTTAAGATTACGTCGTTTTTACGTTTAATTTCGGATGAAATTAAAAAATTAATGTTTTCTTCTACCATCTTCTTATATATTCTTTACTGAGAGAGAGAGAGTGACGAAAGCGTCTTGCTATAAGGACATTGTCAATCCGATTGACACGAAAGACCTCTCTCTCAATAAAGAACATATGGTAGGAGAAAACATTTATCTTTAATTTTGTTATGGAATTCTACTATCTTAGCACCGACACAGTAGAAACATTATATAATAGGTACTGAACAATACAGTCGATTCCGCGTAATTGGGACGTAACTTAATTGGGACAGCCGCACATTTGGGACAAATCTCAAAGAACAGAAACCAAACCAAGAAACCAATAGTAAATTTATATGTTTAATTGGGACAACATTCCGCTTAATTGGGACAGTAAATTTAATTTTGTGCTGATTTTGTAGAAGTGAAATGTTACAAAAACAAAAGACAGACTACACTCGATTCATTTTTGCACTGAATTAAATTGTATGTACCTACCCATTTATTATTTTAATTAGGATTTTAATTTCTTAAAAGTTTATATTACATATTTGTAATTTATATTACCTATATCCCTATATGTAATTTACAGTTCCCAAGAATTTATATACTTAATAAAATTATTGAAAAAAATATGCATTGCTTAATTTTATGTGTGTATTACTGGCTAGTGGCCTTAGTTGCCAAAACCAAATAAATGAATTAAAAAAAAAGTGAACTTCGCTTAATTGGGACAGCCGCTTAATTGGAACAAAATGCCCAAGTCCCGATGTGTCCCAATTAAGCGGAATCGACTGTATTTGCAAACTTTACTGGTTCCCTAAGTGTAATTGATTTGCTGTATATTATTAATTATATCATAACTGTCCGTTTGCAAAATAAAATAAACGTGAAAGTCGTCATCTTCTTGCAAAAAATAAAATAAAACACAGGATGAATGGCATACATCATCGCTGAATAAACGCGTTGGTATATAGTACCTATACATGAAAAGCTCGCGATTATTGGCATGTGGTGCTTTTATGCATGTATGGAAAACACACCATTGTTAGGTACCTACTATGTACATAGTATATTCATAAATATATAACTAGCTATGTATGTATGTACTATCTTGTATTGATCAGGGCACAGGGTTAATTGTCCACTGATGATCGCTGATCACCATTCTCATGTGGGCACATACAGTAGTATCTAGTAGGTAGCTTGGTTTATTACCATATTCAATACAATAATTATAATAAATAACCTATTACATACAAATCAGTACAAAATTACTATGATAATAATATATCTATACAGCTACTACTATACCATCACGGCATATCCCACATGTGGGGAAACCAGCTATATGTAATAAATATGCGATATGTCATCTCCGCGCCAACATCAAAATAAAACACTCAAGACGGATGGGAAACCTCTTAAATCTTCTAACTACTTTAATACTTTTGTCCCTTATTAGTGTATGTACATATATACTCGTATATATCTATGTTAGAATGACATCTCTCACAGATGATATCGTATTCAGTAGACTAGTCATAAGTAATAAACATATCAGTCTCCTTCTCCATGTCAATAAAAATCAGAGGTCTGATAAAATAAATTGACCAAAAAAATTTAACTTGTATCTGATTCCCGTAGAGTCCCCGGTAAAGAGTAGGTCTCCGACACTTTTATGTAAGTTTTCGAGTGTCCTGTAAAAGACAGGTATTTATTCATCACGTTTTATAATATTTATCATCTTCAGTTCAAGATGAGGTATGCCGTCCATCCTGAACGTCTAATTTTTTTATTGGCATGGAGAGGAAAATCTGCTTATTCTTGCAGTTATTCCGCTGGCTATATCCATCTTGTGCTGGATATGCCGTAGTGGTTAAAGTAGTAATAGTAGTTGTATCTTATTGTGGACATTAAACCTAATATTATCTATACCTACAATTTATACTGCAATAGATAGACATTATGTAATTCAAATGGATCCTAGAAGATCTTGTTAAAAGATCTATGTACTGCATGACGTAATCATGGATCTTCGATGATCAATTTCATTGTTATTATTGTGATTTATGGGTTTTATTGATTGTGTTGATTTATTTATTGTACAGCTCTTGGTAGAGATCAATATAAGATGACAATCTTGTACAAATTATTACCCTGTGATATAAAATAACATAGATTATAATAAACTCATGCGCAGAATACAAAAACATTTACGTCATTCTTTCATTCGTTTGTTAATATGCATGTTGTCTTGCTTTGGTTTCAAAAAAATCTTCTTCTTAAGCCATGTCTCCACTGCTGCATATAAGCCTCATCCATAATATTCTCAATTATTTCATTCTTATGTTACTCTTGACAACTTAATTAGCAAAATAAAAATAAAGATGTTCAGTGTGGGTGGCAATCTTTATCGCTGAATTGAGGTTTCAAATGTCTTATTGACATGGTTTTGTACATTTTTTTACAATATTTATGGATCATACAGTTGTAACAAGAGTTATAACAATGAAGTTAGTATAAAACAGTGAGCAAAATATTTAAGATACCTACCGTACCAGAAAGTGATGAGCCAACCCCGAAAGATAAAATTGCCTGCATAAGATAACAATCCCTACACATGAAGCTGTCATTGACAGTTGAGAAAGGGAAGATCTAGTCTATGGTAGGTATAGAATCGTGGACGAGATTTCTGCGCCTTATATTATAATATTGTTTCTGTATTAAATTTATATTGTTATACAATTGTTCGATTTTATCAGAATTTACAGTACTCTTTATCAAAGTACTCAATTCCATTATCAAACTCAAGTAGTTACATTTATTACATATACTTGTTATCAATCCAGTTTCACCTTGATGATATTTTACTATTTATAATCAATCTGTTATCTTAGGTAGGAATTATATTATATACACTCACCCACTTACCGTATACATGTAATCTATGTTGTTTTATTGTTCATTATCTTTATTTTACCTACATTTATATTGTTATAGTTATTATCACCTGTACTATATAAATCTATTTATAAAAATAAAATATATAATACTTAGTACCTACTTTCACAGTGCCGTCAATGGTCAATATTAATTAATATATTAATACACATTTATCTATCTATCTCTACCCTCACAGGTAATCCCTACTGGGGAACTGAAGCCATTCTCGAGAATTTGATTCACGTGACGATTCACTCATAGTTGACTGACGTCCGCGCTTACTCACACCCATCTCTTTCAAATAAATAAATACGTTCTCTTCGTCATCCTATCATCATTCATTTGTCCCACATTTAATCCAAACCATCGCAATTTATTTACAGGCATACTTTCCAAAAGACTCCTCTTGCATTCGCTCACTTTTCTTATATCCTTATTCTTCACTCTATCGCGCAACGTTTTACTAACCATTCTTTTCGGTGATCACATCTCTACAGCATTAATACCACTTTCGTCCCTCTTCGACCATGTCCAATTTTAGCTTGCACACGTAAGCATCGGTGCAAGAATGATATTGTGCACCAGCATTTTTACCATGTTCGACTCATACTTTTATTGATTTGTTGTAGGCATATTATGTTCTGTATGTACCAATGTATTAATATTTTGCTTTTCTTTTTATTACAGGTAAGTGTAACTACTTCATGATTATATTTAACGAAATCAACTGGAATATCAGGAGTTTGTAGTATAATTACGTGAGTATATGTATTATAGTAATACACTTCAGTTCAGTGTTAAGGTATATGCCACCCTTTCTGAATTTGTTAACTTTTTCTGGCACGGAGTGGACGACGTTCATGTTTTTTACAAGCAGTTTGTCCATTTTCTACCTTACTTGTGGGAGTTGCCGCGGGAATATTTTATTTGCCAGCTATAACTTGCTGGCTCCGTTAGCTCAGCTGCGGCTCCGTTAGCTCAGCTGTGGCTCCGTTAGCTCAGCTGTTTCTCCGTTAGTGATCTTCCTTGATTGAACCATTTTCATAAGCAGGCTTATCTTGGGAGAATTAACTCGAATAATGCTGAGGTTCTGCAATTGGTTTATAAATTGATTTATTTTTTTATATTTAATTTTTTATTATTATTTCATGTTATATTTTCTACTTGATTGTTTATTTTATGTTACATTTAAAGTGCGGAATCCAATATTATCATTTCCTCAAATAAATGCGATATGGAATAATAATAAAATAAACAAGTCCAATAATACAATGTTCGAAATCAAGCTATAATAACATTTCTAAAATCAATTTAACCAGTATTATTTGCAATACTCTCAGCTGATTCGTACAGAAGTGATAGGTAGGTACGTAGAGTACATAAAACACGTATACAATATTATGTATCACGGTGAATAAAGCAATGAGTGATTTAGTGTCAAAATCGAGCAAATCCAAAAGTGACAATTTTTTAAACGATTTTCCAAAACCAATCTAATTTATGTGAAAAAAAAACAGGTATAATTTGTTGCATGTTTGATCAAAATCTGACGTTAAACATGTTTTTTTTATACAAAAGATATATCTGGGTTTTGTTACCCAAATACAACCTTATACACCTTCCACAGTAAGCTAAAAGCTTGTGTCGTGAAAGGGGAGTTATCCTTTTTGTGTGTATTTTTCACACTTGCATAAGTAGATTTAAGAATAATATTGAGCAGATGCATAATCCGCACTTCCAACAGATTACGCAAACTCCCTTTAGTAGAGAACAGGAAAGGTATACCGATGCTTACGAATCAGCTTAGGTTGGTTAAGTGCATGTCACCCATGACACGTTCACCAATCCCACCAATTATTGGTTGGAACCATTATGATCTATAGATATAGGAAGTTTATAGAGAATAGATATATTGAGTAATATTCTTAAGTCAGTTAGTTTATGGTGTTAATTGAATTTCATAAAAATGGATTTATCCACTTTTAATAGCAAGCCACCGATATCGTAGTGGTATGGCTGTATGGTATATCACGATATAGGAACACAAGACAATCAGGCAGGCAACCAGGTAACTAACTAACCGGTCTTGCGAGGACATAATTATTACTCATATTGTAGAATATTATCAAGGTATGAGTTTCTTAGTTCATTCGTTGGTAGATATTGTTGAATGTAGGTAGGTAGGTACCTACGCAGATTTGCCATGATTTATTTTATTTTTATTTAGGTACTTCGTGAATATTTTCAGAATTAATAAATTCTTACTTTTTGAAAATTATGGCCCTTGAAATGTACTAGAGTAATCAGTTTGGCCCCTAAAGCTGGAAAGTTTGGAGATCTTTGGTCTATACCTTTTCAGCAGCCGGGCCAAATTTCAGAACGAGATTTCCTACCGGGCCGCACAACAATATACTCCATTATGGAACATTTGATAATTTTACTTCACCTCAAAATTTCTACCCCCCCGTCGCTAAATTTTCAAAATTGTATAGGAATTTGAAATGTTTCAAAACTCCTCGGTTTTCTTTTAGAATATTTTCTAAAAATACCTCTTTCAAAAAAGTAACGGGTATTTGTACCGACTAGACTATTATTAAAAAAAAGTGTGCATATGCTTCTTGGTCTATACCATCACGCCATATCTCACAAGTGGGGTAGTCAGCAATCTAACTAATGTAATACTAAACAACATACAGTTTAGTATTACATTAGTTAGATTCTTCTTGTAGTTCTCTTTGTCCCTACAAAAATTTGGTCTTTCAGGATGGGTAGCATTCCTCATCAATGCTGAATTAAATATATTAAATGTCTCGTTTGAGATGATTTACAAATATATATTTTATATATTTTACACGATCCTTTAAAACTTATAGAATAGATTGGGAGATCTATTCTATAAGTTCCGGGGGACCATGGTATTATATTGTTTCATAATTTTATAGTTACCGGATTAAGAATTTAAATAATTATATAAATAGAAAATGCAGCTTAGCTTGACAACTTAATATCGATGGTTTCAAGCACAGAAGACACATGTTCAAATTTGACAGTTTAGTGAAAACAAGTTTTGAATGTTTGAGATTCTCAATTAATTAACTTATTTGAAATTCATTCAGAAGAATTCCTTGATGAACATGAGCTTTTGAAAAATCAAGAAAATCGATATAAATGCATTCTCAAATATCTTATGTGATATGTTACATCTGTACACGCAAAAAAAAATTAAGAACTTGAGGCATTTGGTTTTTATTAAATATTTCGATAATGATATAAGTATTATTGGTAATTATGTAATCAGGGACTTAGAAGACATTGCAACCGATCTTGTACACTTATTATTAACACTTTTTACCTAAATAGTGGACATGTGTCTTTTGTGCTTCAAACCATCGATATGTTATATAGGTTTAGTTACTAACTTTGGTACCTACTTACACATTATTGTCAATATTGTGCGTTATGTGTTTCTGTTCAACTTTCACTGCAACTAAACGCATTTATCTGAATAATATAATTATATTATAATATATTTACAACTGCATTAATGTCATTTAATTATAGATGTATGTAGTAATAAGAGTGGATACAACAATACTACGCTAAATTTATGTGTTGCTTTGGTATCGGAATGGACTTAATAATCTAAAAGTCAAAAAATGAAAAAGAAAATGTCAAAGCCGCGTGGTGAATGTGGTGCGTGTTGTGTGGAGGTGTAAAATAATATAAATATTTTAAGAACACGAGGTGTAGTAAATAAAAACAGTGATAGAAAATAAACATTTTAAAGATGGATATCGTAGCTGGTGTATTACAGAAAGAGCTGAAAAAGGCAGAGAAATATAAACCTATCTCTGTTGATAAACATCTTAACCTGGAATTCGATATAGGAACTTTACTGGCTACAGATCCGAATGATTTGGATAATAAGAAGATAGAATCTAACCGCGATGAATATTTATTAAATTTAACAAGAGACAACACACAATTGTTGTTTAATCAAGTATGGGAGTTACCCACAGAGAAGATGGATGAAACTATTGTAGTCACATTGCCTGATCCTACGTTTGTGTTGCCACGCGCTAGGAGGGTGCCCAAACCGAGGGAACCCACCAAGTGGGAACAGTTTGCTAAAGAAAAGGAAATCAAGAAGAAGAAAAAGGCAAAAGCTACGTGAGATGAAACATTGCAGAAATGGGTTCCTCTTTATGGTTACAAACGAGCTGAGGCTCAAAAGGACAAAGATTGGGTCATTGATGTTCCTCAGAATGTGGATCCTATGACTGATATGTTTTCTAAGAAGGCTGAGGCCAAATCAGAGAAGGTGGCCAAGAACGAATTGCAGAGGTTGAAGAACATTGCCAGAGCACAGAAAGTTAAAGTGCCAAGGGTAGGATTACCGGTTACATCGGATAAAGCAACGGCCAATCAGCTGGCGACAGCCGTAACAGTAGCTCGATCATCAACAGCATCTGCTGGTAAATTCCAACCTCGCCTTCCCAAGGAAAAGGATGCGCAAGGTAAAGGAGTAGCAGAACTAATTGGCATACGAAAGAGGAAAGCGCAACCTCCAGATCTCAGAACAGAGAAAAAACTCAATCTAGATATTGTAGATTCGCTGGTGAGGAAGCAACCCAAAGTAGACATGGAGTTGGCTGTAAATAAGCAAATCAGAGAAGAACAAATACAGAGATCGAAGGAAAAATCAGAAGACAAGGGTAGTAAAGGTGGTAAACGAGGAAAAAAAGGATTCAAGGGTAAATCAAAGAAAGGAGCCAAACCAGCTGGGGGCAAAGGACAGAGGAATCCAAGTAAACGGAATATTGGAAGGAAGAGGAGATAATCTACTACTATTGTTACTATTTTAATTAATTAAATATATTATGACTCTTAAAAAAAAAAAAAAAAATCTTCTAAATAGTTTTGGAGATGTCTTGAAACGTCAGTCGGTATTACTCATTAATATTTCATTAAATTTATTTGGTAAATGTTATTCTCTTTTATTTTAGAATGTTTTGTGATAGTGTCTATAGAATTCATAAGTCTATGATTTATACTTTCAATAGTTTAGTAATACCTGCTTATAAAAATCCATTATTATTTCATAATAACTTGGGCCTATTTTACTTTTTAGGTATAGTTATGACTTGCAATTAATGAAAAATAAATGTCACATATTAAAATTATTATCTGAAGGAAGCTGACTTCAGATCATTTAACTCTTTCCCATCAGTTATAAGCTTCCGGATTCGATTCTCGGTCAGGGCAAAAATAAAAAAAAGTGCTTTTTAAATTGTCCCGGATCTGGATATTACACGAACATAAACATATCTAGCATAATTTAGGTAGGTATGTCATTCGCTCTCGTAATACAAAATTCATAGCTGAGTTTGGGACTAGCTCTATGTGTGTGAATTGTCCGTATAAGTATTAAGTAAAAAGATAAGAGTTACCTACTTATTATCTTATCGTTGATAAATTATGTAATAATTGGTCTTCCACTTTTTTTTTCCGTAAGTTTTTGTGTGTCCTAATACAGACATTTTACATCTTAAATTCAGCGATGAGTTTTGCCACCCATCCTGAACATCGTTATTTTTTGTTGGCAAGGAGAAGACAGCTTGCATGCTAATTACATGTAGCTGGTCTGCTGGCTACCACACTTGTGGAATATATCGTTATGCTGTAGTAGTAACAATAGTAGTACAAGATATAATATCCTACCACTAGTAATCGTCGGTTGACAACATAATATATCTATCTTATTAGCAATAATTATGTACAATGTTTAGAAAAACCTTTCTAAGAGCGTCTCATTTCCTTATGACCATCCGTCACAGAAATACAAGGAAAAGAAATCACATTTCAGATTAATGCAATTTAATTGCGCAAAATCACAACAAAACATACCTAATGCAAGTAGGGTCATCAAATGCAAATGCTAAAATGAAAGGTCTTTTTATCACCTATAAAAGTAAAACACATATTTCCATAAAACTTTGCTCCTTAGAGTTCCTGTCAAAGAATTGGTCTTGCATCCTTTACTGTGTGTTCTCGAGTATTATGTTATTGACAGACGTTGAACATTTTCAATTCAGTGAGTTATCAAGTATATCATCCATCGAAACGACGACTGAGGGCAGCCGGTGTGGTGCGGAGGTAACGCTCTTGCCTTTGAGTCACGAGGTCCCAGGTTCGATTCCCGGCCTGGACAAAGTGAAGAATGACCTTTTTCAAATTGTTCTGGGTCTGGGTGTTACATGTATATGTGTTTAGTCCATCGTATATATGTGTATCGTCGCTTACGAAGACGCTTAAAAACGTATCGAAAATATTTAGGGATTTACTTTTGCCGAGGATTGGAGGAAACAGAATTCTCTTCATCCTGATGAATGTCTTAATGTGGTGATAACCCTATACTAGACAATAACAGATAATAATATTATGAGGGTATTATATTATTAGATATTTATATATATGTTGTCTTATTGTTGCTTTTACCTATTATGTACTATTATTACAAAATATATGTAATAATAATAATAATAATAACATCGACTGTCACTTTGTAATAATAAAAAAATAAAAAATATAATTATCAAATATCATTCTACCTATATCTAAATAAAATCATGCCTGATTAATTATATTGAATGGTACACAGTAGTGGTCTTTAGCACCCGGAGCAAGTTGTACTGGGCCGCGGGAAGAACATGAGGGTCAGTCCTTTTATTGTTGTGTCCTCTTTTACGATATCCATTTTCAAAAGCCAGTACATTTTTTTGCGCTTATCTCCTTATTTGGTAGTTCCCTTAACGGGACTTGAGCCCGTAACCCATCCTTATCGCGAGGTGTGCTTTATTTAATTGAGCTACCAAGAGACATACCTAGAAGGCTCCGGTGTTCTCTCTTATAAACCCCAATGTAGGTATTGTTCTACGATACCCAGAATGGGTACCAAATGCTGGACACTTCTAGTGTAGATAGGTAGAATCGCACCTATCATACATATTTAACCTACTTACATACTTAGTATTTTTATACCGATAAAGTTACGTTAATTTTACACCTGAACAAATGTGTTGGATTGTCAGTGTCACCCCAAGGTAAAGTAGCGATTTTAATTCAAAGAATGTTTAACGCGTTACTGATTTAAAAAAATGAAATAACTCGTAACTTTATGACAATTTTAATGGAAGTTAACCAGTGGACTAACCGCACAATATAATACACAAGAATGTCCCTTCTGTCCTTAAAAAAATAAGATAAGTTACCACTTAGGTATTATATCAAGTACCTGATTGTTTAATGCATTGTGTTCAACATCTTATGAATGATTGGGAAACCGGAAGTCTACGGTGGAAAAGTTGAGTTGAACATGAATTGTCATTAATTTAATATGTCATAATTCACAGTGGATGCTATTTTTCTTATAAAGTGAGTGTTTAGGTGTTATTATAATGAATTAATTACCATGTTATATGTAGCATGAAGACGGATAATTCACTTAATATGCGGTAGAAATAGTAGAAAACTGAACGTAGATAGTTAGTAAGTAAATCTATTGAAAATGTAAATCACTGATCCAAATGATTGGATGCAGAAATAAATAATTGATTGTGTTGTGTGATATGTAGAGTTGTAGACGTTTAGTTACAATCAAATCAATTGCTGTCTATGGTCTACTCTTGTCTGTGATTTTCGCATTATCGCCACGATGTTCTTTTTTCAATATTGTTCGTAATCCTAAATAATTTCCCTCATTTTTCTTTGCATCTATCATTAGTGATTTGTAAATTATGGCGAATGAACAATGCGAAAAATCTATTTTTCAAGAAATAAAAATGTGTTTGGATAATATGTAGTACCTATGTGAAAAGGTATACATCTCTTTTATAACATAATTCAATAGAGTATCCCGCAAAAAATAGATTTTCCTTCTTTCTCTGCAAGTTTTTAAGTATTCTGTAAAAAGGAGGTAGGATTCATAAAATATCACAAATAAGACACCATACCACTTATCCTGAATTTCATCTCTATCAGAACATGGTTTCATCTTTTCAATTGAGTTATTTAAATAAAGTTTTCACCCACCTCATCATATGCGGTCGGAACAATGAATGAAATCACTTAGGTATATGTAATATTATTTTTGATTTCAAACTGTGTTCCAAATTTAAATTTCAGAACAACACAAAATGTCAATATGGCTTCCTTTACTTGCACATTTTTCCTTGATATTTCTTGTGTGTAGTTGTCGCGTACTTTATAAAAGGGGTTTTATACAATGTAAACCAATGAGTAATTATTTGTTACATTTTATCAGAACATTTATACAAACGTTTCGCAATGTTTTTGTATTTATTATTTTCATTGCGAACTAGTTGTAGGTAAGTGAGTATGTAGATATTATTATGTACGCATTAGTATATAATGGCGCGAAGTGATTAGTGTCGACTCTTGGCGCCATATTGCTCTGTTGTAATGCGTCTGCACAAACGATACGATAAATCACAATCCCTGGATAAAATATATTTGAGTTTGTTAGTAAATATATGTACGTTTAAATTATGTCCTCTATGATTGCTCAATCAGTCATTTAACAGAAAGTTGGCGGATAGTGTTCGTTATATTCTATTTAAAAATATAATATTTATTTAATAATAAAATATATTTTTATAAAATAGTTACAAGACAGCTTTATACAGTCACAACGACTAATGCTTGTCTGTCTAAAAAAGATTTATTCACTTGTGTTAGTCTGTTAATAAGCCTCTGTCTGCCGTCTTATACAATAATAATAATAATACTAGTAATAGAAGTGGGAGGGCAATGCTCTAACTGAGGTAATGAATTTAATTGTTGTAGTAGTATTGTATGTAGTGGGTAGGTACGCAGTGATGTTAATGCAGCCATAGCACTTGTACCATGCACACAAGTTTAAATTAGTGAGAGAAAAATCAAATTACAAATTGCAAAATAAGCGGAAATAAGTAGGTATACGTAGTAACCGACTGGGCGACTAAATGTGTAATGATTAATTTTGGAATATAGTTTCTTAGAACGTTAAATATGTGCTGTGTAACTACATCCACTACAACTATACCTTCACGGCATATCCTACAAGTGGGGTAGCTAGCAGACCAGCTGCATATAATAAATAAACATGTAAGCTGTCCTCTCCGTGCCAATATAAAATCAAGACATTCAGGATTCAATTCAATTTATTCAATTATAAACAATACCTCAAAACAGCAACTAAGGTTGCTGGTGTCAGAGGCGTGCAGTATTAGGATGGGTGACAAACCTCATCGCTGAATTTCAGATGTAAAATGTCTTAGTTTTTTCGAACACCTGCCTTTTACAGGACACACGAAAACTTACAGAGAAGAGTGGGAGACCATTTCTTTACCGGGTGCTCCACGGGATAATATCTCTCTCACACTCTCTCTCTTGTACCTACTGCGTTACCAGTCTAAGTATTTGGTTAATTATGAGTACTAACGCGACGATATTATGTACGTGCCTATGCAATGAACCAAACACATACTTATACATGTAACACCCAGACCCAGGGTAGTTTGAAAATGGACATTTTTCATATTTGCCTTTGTCAGCAATCGAACTCGGGACCTCGTAGACGAGAGCGTTACCTCTGTACCACGGCAGTCGTCCTGGATGTCGTAATTTTTTATTGACACGGAGAATATCACTTGTATGTTTATTGGATGTAGGCAATCTGCTGGCTAATTGCACAGATATTTATGTTGAAGATTATATTATAGATATAGCAGGATATTCACTATATAAATACCTATTTTCCTCCTATTTATTATCGTGCACAACATATGCACACTGTACATAAAACATGAATACACACACATAGGTACATACATATCCGATGTTATTTATATTTAGAACAACAAATAAACAGTTCGCCGCTTTATATTTTTGCATCAATAATGTACATGCAACACTCAGTACTCACAGCTGAGGATAGAAAGTCTCAACCAATGAAAGCTTCTAGCGAGATTTTAATATAATATTCTCCTTTTTATGTTTAACCAATGAATTTAATACATCCTCTACGACAGGGGTGCTCAAACAGTCGATCGCGATCGACTGGTCGATCGCGAGAGGTTTTTAAGTCGATCGCGAGCATATTGAAAAAACTGCTTCTGAAATTTCGAACACGTTCAATTTGGACATAATTTCTATTGAAAATGAGGTCTTGAAAATTATGGCAGATATACCTCTAAAAGCCAGAGCCACAGATAATAAATTTTGGACTTGTTTACCGGAAGAAAAATATCCATGTTTGAAACAAATAGCGCTTCAGTTAACAGCAATATTTGGGTCAACTTATTTGTGTGAGTCTGCGTTATGAAAATAATTAAATCTAAATATCGTAATCGGCTCAGTGACGAACATCTTAATTCATGCTTGCGTTTGGCACTTAGTAATTATGTGCCATCCTATGAAAAATGTGCAGATAACATGCAGTGCCATTCGTCAACATCTAAATAACATTAATAACAAAATTAATAATATTATGACAGCTTGTATAGCGCCGTTCAGTGCAGTGCACTTCAAGGGCTCTGTACATACAATATTAAAATATCACCGAGTATAGGTTCGTCATAAAATATAAAAATTAATCAATGTCAATCCGTTTTCCAGTTCGTCAATAAAATTTAAAAAATAACAATAGTAACAGTTGCGTCAAAGTCGTCCCTGTCGTGATCCTACGTCGATGATGTATATATTTGTAATTACCTAATAAGATATAAATAATTTATAAATTTTGTCTTTTATTTTTACCTAGTCGATCGCTTGCCACCTAATAATTTTATGGTCGATCGTCGATGGTTCAAGTCTGAGCACCCCTGCTCTACGAGTACATAATATATGCGAGTATTATTTAAATCAATACTAAATAAAATTAAGTACATTGAGGGTGAGTTCATCATTATACAGTATTGCGATATAATTCTGACTAACCCAGAACCGAATCTTAACTCCTGCAAAAAAATAATCGTTTTCATGGTCAATGTTGTCGACCGACGCGATGGTAAAAGCTCGGGCAATTTCCACAATAGGCTACCCAGCGGCATCATTCACGAAAACATCATTGTCATTAGTGAAAATGAAAAGCTTCTGTATGGTACTTCTACGAGACTTTATCAAACCCGCCTTTCAGGAACCGAGAAATAAAGATATTTCAGGAACTTCCGTTCTCACCATCTTTTTGTAAATAATTTACTATAGGTGAGAGCGGAAACTTCTTAAAGACAATTCGTCACTAATAGTGCTCCGTGAGAGTACTATACAAAAGTATCTTTTTTTTTTAATTCACCATAGACTTTCACCAAGTACCATCGGTCTATAATATTGACTATACGTATACATAAATTTAAGATTTTGTTACGTCTCTTTTGTGATTTTTTTCTATCTTGCTTTTTTATGACTTTGCTTTGTTTTTTTTCGTGCTGAGATCGCCCTGACCAAAAACTGTAATAGTCTCAGTGCACGGTGACATTTTTAAGATAATAATAATAATAATTATTGTATAAATTTTCTATGTTGTTTTTATGATTTATTTAATATTTTTTGTGTTATTCTTACTATTACATATACATCTTGTATATTTATTTGTATTTATAAAATATCACATTTCTTACCAAATATTATGAAATGTTTAAAAAAAACGGCTTTTTAATTCCCGCAATAAAGTTAAAATGTCATCCATAGACAACATTGCTACATATTTGTACTATGTAGTGTTTTTCATTTTAATTAATCATCATTTTCTCAATAGCGATATTTATAATCCTAATAATAAACATTGTAACAAGCAAGTTTATTTAATGTTAAAAATAATAACAAAGTTACCCACCGTGAGAAACAAAAATATTATGAATTATTAACTGCACAGACAAAAGATGGGAACAATAGACAATAGCGAGTAGTAAAATGCACTTATTGTTATATTGCCAACGTCCGTTCTCTATCAGTGGCTATGTGTATCTATGGTTCTGCGCTTTTACGAGTATAATAATATTATTAGGTATATTATTTCTACTTCCCTACTTGGTCAGATGTATAGTCAGCAGAACCCGGCATTAACCATAAACGGATTACTACTATTATACTATACCATCACGGCATATCCCGCAAGTAGGGTAGTCAGCAGACCAGCCTCAAGTAATAAACATGCAAGGTGTTCTCTCTGTACCCACGGGATATCACAGTTACTGTCTTTTTGAAAAGTGCTGAAAAAGATCTTTTTGAATTTCATTTTAGCTGGTGACTTCATCGAGCAGGGGATCTTTTAACATATTTATTTAGCATCTGGAAATAACTGCAACTTTCGTTACATTTACAACGATGATAACATTTTTATTAATATATTAACAATTAACCGAGTTAAATGATTTATTAACGAGTCTCAGCTCTGATTTTAATCTGTTATGTACATTGCTGTCTTTTGTCTACCAGTGTTGCCAGTTCCTAAACTTCTTTTTGAAAGTTTGCCCATCTCACTATCTTACTATATTTTTAATACAGAATTGTTTCCCATGATTTTGTCCACGAAATTATTTATGCATTTATTACAGTTGCAAATTATTCGATGGTGACAAATTGCAGGTAATAAATCAAATATTTAACAAAATGCTTTGTATGTCTATTGTCTTTATTTGTACATGACTGACAATCAAATAAAAATTACACTTTCCGAAAATAATCTTTATAAATCACGTTCTTCTAAATTACTAATATAAATCGCATCAGTTGCAAACTTTGAGAATCACGTTTCATTTAAATACGTCATAATACAAAATTGTTGATTTCAATGTAGAAAAATATTTTATCTATGCAATCTACAAAACAATAACAAATGAACGACAACGTTTCAATGTTCCAAATTCAAACTTCCTCTACGAACAATCGTTTGATTGGCGCCACGACATAGTACGAAGGTACCTGACTAATGGACAATAAGAATAATGTGCGAGTTTGTGAAATATTTATTTTGAAACTAAATAAGATTTGTTTCCATTATACAAACATAGAATTTTGCGTCGGATACTAGTTGGATGCTTAAGATTATCGCGATACGTCTAATTCGGAGTAGATGCTTTCTCACTATGCAACGTAAACATCAAGTCTCCTAAAAATTAGATAAAATTCCTGAATTTTGTCTTCAGTTTTATTTACAAGTGTCAAGATGGCGGAAACCACGTGACAATATTATGTAACATCTAACATATATATACAAATGGGGACAAATATTATTAAACACATAAATCTTGGTACTCCATTCAGAGCGATTCTCCACAAATCGACAATCATGTCTTTCCACGATGTTCCTATAGCTCTGAAGTCGTTGGCATTTGAAAGGATGTATTCATTCAGATAAGATTATCTTTTTAGTTGTCCTTTCATCGTTTATTCGTTTTACACGCATACTATCCACAACAGTCCTCTACCTAATACCTAATGATTGCATATTTGTTGTCAGTAAAAAATGTATATTACTGTAGTGAAAAGGGACTTAGAATAACATAGTACCTATTGTACGTTACTTTGTTTTCACTGTTTTCCTGGAAACAGTATGTTAGTATCCAGTTATTTAGTATATTTATTATTCTATGGTCAGTTATTTCCAGAGTGACCAATGCTTCTCATGTTTTTCCATACAGCTGGCTCCGTATGAAGATAAAACATAATATTATATTACGTTTAAGTACCTATATCGTGGTGTTGATAATATTGTTATTTAGATTTCAGACTTTCTTGGAAGTGTTTCGACGCAAGTGAATATCGAATATCTACACTTATCAATATATACTTACATATCTGCCTAATTAAGTATCGATGCATTGTACCTACTCGTACTTACGGTTTGCGTTGGTAACGTGTCGAAGAGAACCAAATTGATTCGACCAATGAACAATGTAAAAATGTATTATTTTGTTTTTACAATTAACCATTGTATGAGGTTACTTGTTTAAATTTTGGACATAAAACATAATAAGGTTTAGAAAATACAATGTCACTTTATTTGGTAGTGTCCTGGACCTGCAAACCCATCTTTATCGCGAGGTATGCTATGTCCCACCAGGAGACAAAGCAAAGGCTTCGAAATTCTCTCTATAAACTACAATGACTCTGAATTGCTGAATCGGAGATGTTTAATTTCTTATTCGTAATGCCTTTTACCCTTCCGTGGTCTCCGGTCCAAATTTCTAGGAGTTTGCCATGTAACCAGCTAATTGATACCTAAGCTCGGAGACTGAACAATATCGATGATTTTTATTTCTGTTGTATAATTTAATTCCTTTTAATTTGTCTCTTGGGTCAGAAATCATATTCGAGTATAAAATCGGCAAGTATTGACATACAATCTCAAAGTATTTTAGCTTCCTAAACATGCCACCTGTAAAACCCTTCAACGAACCTAAACTTAATATCACATGTCAAGTCATAATGTAATATTATTTCCAGTAGACATGTAGATGATCACATAATTTGATCTCATTATCTTAAACCCATTTATCCATTTAGGTTCTTGAACTCTTCACACTCATCCATCAGCATCATATGCATGCTATTACGTATTCTGAACTCATTATAATTCTTCGTATTATTATCCCTGAGGCTTTTTGACATTGTCAGTTCAGTAGACTTGGTGATTTTAACTTCATTATCTATTATTCTTTTCTATTCTTGCCGAAAATTATTGTCATGAATTATATACTTAGGTACATTTTATGCTCACGCAAAAGCACTTGTGTCTTATTTTTTTATAATTTTATTAAAACAGTTAGCTGTTGATTTTGGTATACTATTATCAATACCATCTTTCACAAGTGGGGTAGCCAGCAGTCTATCTATCTACATATATGTACTTAAATAAATAAGTCTAGGTTAGTAGTAATTGTACTCTTGTTTTGTGTCTTTTTTAAAAGAAAAATACTTTTTGTATGCATGTATTGTATGTATACTAATTTTTTTACATGTAAAAGGCTTCGGCCGTGAATATCTGAACAAATAAATAAATAAGTAGGAAGTTGTTGCAGTCTAGATAAACAATAAACTCGCCTTCTGTGCATTGAATTGTATAACTCATAATATTGTGGTACTTTGTAATGATTGACATTATAAACAATTTACGTATAGTAAATAATCAAACAAATAAATAGTGAGACAAAGTTCGACAAACTATGTATGGTACAGAAGATATATGAATAATAGAAAACATCTTTCTTACAGCACGTTAGTAGTATTATTATGAAGATATTATTTTTACTACTGAATCGTTCTATTAAGATAATCTACATTTATGTTAGTCTCGTTGCAATGTCTGAATGTTTTTTATTATTTATTTTTTTCCAAATGACTCCAGCATCTTGCCCATTAAAAACATATAAATGAAGAATACCATAATTTGTGCAAAAAACTCTGCAAAATAAGTCATCCTAGACATGAGCGTACCCAGGAGGTGGCAAAAGAGAGCAATTACTGCCCCTCTTAAAGATCTCGAAAACAGCATGAAAATAGGCACAATTATTATTGAAATATGGGAATTGTAGAAATTTTATTCCGTAGAGCACCCGGCAAATAATTAGTCATTTTCTGTAAATTTACGAGTGTCCTTTAAAAGGCAGGTGTCCGTAAAAATAAGGACATTTCATAATCAGCGATGAGGTTTGCTGCCCATCCTGAATGTCTTGAATTTGTAATGTAAAGGTACACCATGTGTAGGATATGCAGTGATGATATAGTAGTAGTTGAAATTTTGCGCAAAACTAAATCCAAGACCGAATGATTTTTGATAGCTGTCAGACTATCAATTTTGTATAGGCTGTTACTGCCCCCCGCTAAAGAAAATGCTGGGTACGCCCATGGTCTGATAGTTAAGAATAATACACTTAATTTCATTATTACTACAAACGACATTAATGACAGTTGGTTTCTGTGTAAAATATGTTGGTATAATATAATACAATCTTTTTTTTATCTATTTGATGCAGTTTGTTGTTATTTCTATTATTTTTTTGATAGTTAATTGTCTTCATATTATCAATTAAATTATCAAAAGATGTATAAATTTATACTTTTCTTATGTCTCGTCTGATAAAAGCAAAAGTAATCTTATCTAATTCAAAAGTCTGAGAGATAAAATGCGTTATAGTGCATGTACCTTAATTTATAACTTATATGAGAAGAGTGTGTAAGGAAAGCTGGGGTAGTAACAAGAATGAAAGTGAATAAGCTACGGCGATTTGATCACGTGGAAAGCATGAACGAGGACAGAATGACCATGAAAATATTCATGGCCGGGAGGAATGGTGCTCAGAGACGTGACCGTCCCGTGACCATGAAAAGGAGAACATGCAAAAGGAATTGTATGATAGTGACGGAAGCGAAAAGGGTACGCAAGGATAGGAATATGTAGCGCTTAACCCTTTCCGCCTACCTCGAAAGGGAAAGTGCGTGATGATGATCTAATTTAATCTAATATCTTTCATGAAAACAGGGCAGAAACCAGCATCTTCCTCTCTGAGCGTTTCTTCGCAATTTGAGCCACATCTTCCCACGACATTCCTATAGTGCTCTGATATCGTTGTCACAAAATCGGAGTATTGTGAAAGAGGAACGTCCATACATACATACGCGCAATATAAAGGCTAATTTCAGCGAAGATTTTTCCTACATCCACCTATGTTATGTTGGTATACCTAATATTTGTTATTTCTGCAGATATTATAAAGTTGCATATTATTATTATTATTACATAGGTACCTACTTGCTACTCTTGCATCAAGACTTCCTGTGATGAAATTTCCAGTGTTATCGTGTCAAATGGTTTAGCCTGGGGCATTTAATTAGACCAGTTGCCGGTACACTGATCTGTAAATTGCAATATTGCATGTTACATACATACAAACTATTATTATGTACATAGTCTAAGGCCCGATATGTTAATGTACCCTTAGAGTGACCCTTATTATAATGTTCATCTTATGTTTCAGTTTACTTATTTATGCTTGTAACACACGGAGAGAATTTAAATAACAAAAGAAGCACTTTTAAAATTAACAATTTTTAAGTTATATTTTATTCAAAGTAAAATTATACATTTGGTCCGCGCACAAGTTGTTGTTGTCTTATCAAAATTTCAATGAACAACCACAGTTCAGCACCCTTGGCGTATTGTAGTAGATTTTTTATAGGTAAAGATCTCAGGCAGTAGTCCAGCTCGCTGGGCGTAAAGCGGTCAATCAAGTTTACTCGAGAATTTAGGATCTCTGCGAGTCCTCGCTTATATAGCCGGCCAGTGTCCGGTGCGATGAGACGGGATGATGTGTGTGGAGATGGAGAGTCGCCATACAAAAGGTGGAGCCGACGTGTGGCTGAAAACATGCGGTGTACTGTACGAGGAAAGCCGCGCGTTCCAAGCCTTACATTTTGACAAAATTAATCGACTTAAGGTGGACTTCATAATAAGGGCCATGCTAATAGTATATCGAGATATCGGACCTTATTATTACTATGAATTATTGTATTATCGTTTCATGTTGCATATTATAATAATGCATATTCTACTCTCTAATAGACGAGTCTGTATCAAAACGTCTGAATTATGTTTCGTGTGTTAATATTCATTATGTAAATTTTATGTTAACTTTGTTACATTGTGTCTCCATTTTTAACTTCCCCTATGGCATTCTTTATTGTTTCTGGGAATCAATGTGTATTTGGAAATTAAACATTATCACCAATATCCTTAAAAAAGATCACATACATAAAAATATTTAAGTAGTTCTTTCGTATTGTTTCGTTAGTTTTATCTATGTACAACTACTATATATATACTATCACGGCATGTCCCACAAGTGGAGTAGCCAGTAGATTAACTTTAACAGGACACACGAAAACTTATGGAAAAGAGTGGGAGACCAATTCTTTGCCGTAGACTCCGCAACTGCCACGTTACTTATAAATAATAATATAGTATAATAGGCATGTAACTTTTATACGATATAACGTAATATTGTAACGTAACAAAATACCGCATTTTCATTTGGACTTTTGTAACTAATCACAGATGTTTACTTAGTTCAATGTGAATTAACCCACAAGTTATTCAATATCAAATAACTAGAGTGAATTTTATCCATTAATCGATTGCTACCCGAGGTAGGCATCTATTCTAATTCACCTGTAAATCTTTTGTATCAAACTAGATTTACTAAAGTAGGTACCAAAGGAAACTCAGGTGGGTCCGAAAGATCACGAACATAGTATTATATTTTATAAACACGAGACGTGCATTACAATTTACTGATTCGTTTGTAAGCATGAGCACAAAAAAGATAGACATATATTTCGTACTTCTTCCCAAAACATAACATTGCTTCAATAAAAGAAGAAGGATTATACGAATCACATGCCGTGTGAGTGAAATATATATATTGTAAAATGATTTTTCTCTGTTCGGTACCCGTAACTTATCATCAGCTGAGAATTTATATAATGTAAAATGTTGAAAAAACATTTCAACGGAATACAGAATTTAAGAACCAATTCATAAGGATTATTTTTTAATATACGAGATGTTGAACCGTGTATATCTTTGGTTAGTTATTGTACCTGCAGCATCTCGCATCTTTTTTCTCATCAAAGACAATGTCGGTGTTCTCAGGTAAGTCTTTCCAAGAAGGTCCATTTCTTTTGCTCTTATTTTCGCCGACAGGGTTGCTATTAGATTTGTGGTTATAATCCCAATACATAATACCTACATTATTTAGTTTATTTATGGAATCTATTCATGATTTACTATCTTCTTTTGTCATCAGTGATTTTATAATTGAAATCATTCTCTTGTTTTGCTGTTACGTGGAATCGTGACTGTGAACAATTAATAATTGCATTTCTGATAGTATAATATTACGTATTTTGTTTGACATATTTACTAAATTCCTAACCAGATTATTCTACATATTTTTATTGAATGTAGATATATAATGTATTATAGCTCTGATTATAGGTAACGAGACTCTTATAGTCAAAGTGGGTAGTTAAATTGAAAATCTATTTGCAGTTAATTATTAGTTATTACAAAACCTAAAGATTCAGCCAGGTTTTTCTCGATACAGAAATCGCATCATAATTATATTAAGTGGCACATATTATGTGACTTCATAATAATGGTTAATTGAATAAAAACATCGATAGCCTTACATTCCACTACGTCGCTTTCCTAACGGAGTAAACAGAAAGGATCGGAAGCCATTTTTCCTTTCGATGCACACGTTTTTGGCTTCTGCAACATTCATGCATACCTGTACTTAACACGTAACCATCTTTGAGGGTCTGCTTTACGTGGTAATATGACCATTTAATCTTCCGATCGCCATGTTTCCGAGGACTCTTTATAACCGTGTATTTGTTTTTGTTTCTTTCATTGTAACTTTATTTTCATTAAGTAATGCCATAATATTTAGATCACGGTAGTGTCTTGCCAATTTGATATTATGATAGATATCTTCTTTTATAAATGGTTGTAACAAAGTGCCACCCTTGACTCAATACGATGTAAAATGGAACTACCATGCCCTCGGGCAAGAACCAAGCAATTCATTTTAAGTACCTACCTACCAACGTTCTGTAGGGCATCGATTCCTAAACTATAATCGTTATCATTATTTTGTGATAAGTTATTTTGATGGGGAAACAATAATTATAATAAAGGCAGACAAAAACAACAAGGTAAAGATATTTATTAATTTTATTCTGTGTTCTGTGTTCACAAATCTCTATTCATATGAAAATATAATCACCCACATTTTTTATAACCCTTTTATATTATAAAAAATCTTTTACATATAAAATACACAATTTTCAATAAATTATGATAAAACTTTTCAGTTTGTTGTTTCTAAACTGTGTAGCTGATCTTGTTCATTTCTATGTTATTAACCTAATTGATTATTCTTATAAACTCTTCATTTCACAATATTGTTTGTTTCATAATTTACGAACTTTATTTATTTCTGGTATCGATTTATTTACTTTTTGGAACGGGTCCAATTGAGAACCCTTGAGGCAAACCACTGACTGAATGTATATGAGAAGTGCATAGGTATTATTATTGTTATGGTATTCTTGTTATTATTATACGAAGGTGCATTCAGTAGGTAGTTGAGTTGAGACTGGCCTGGTACATTACTCCACAGCCAACACAAGAGGTCAAACTACAACAGGAATATTAACTATGTACATAATATAATATTATAATCACAATCACTTTTATTACCTGCTCCAGGGGGAAAGGGATGGCAATCTGTTGAATGCTAATACATACATACTTTTATAATAAAAATAATACTTCATCTATATCTCTCCTTTTTCTTTATTTCTCTCATCGCATCTTATCTAATCGATCTTATCACGTACCTGGTTAATCATTTTTGGATAGAAAACGATTTTATACTTCGATTATTTTTATGGTAGTATTCTGAGGTGGATTTATTTAAGCTTCCACATTTTTTTCGTAGATACTTTTATTTTTAGGTAGGTCGGCCTACTAAAGAACATACAAGAAATAGTACAAAATTACTATAACATCTCTTATACCTTACATATATCTAAAAATGTAATTTTTACGTTTGCTACACTATTTATAAGGTGGATGGAATATTTCTATTAAAGTCTATTCTAATTATAGGCAATGACTCTCATGAGCGCACTCGAGTTCCCATATTATTTATATTACAAACCGTTCCTTGCAAAATAGATTAAGATTTTATAAAATATACAATCGTCGTTAATAAAACTTGACCATCAAATTGAAATACATACTTCTAATGACATCATCGAATATTGACTATTATTTTACCGTCACGTAAATATAATAATATAAGCCAAAAACTATTTCAAAGGCAGTATTTATATATCTGTTATTATGGCTACAAAGTCGATTAAGGCTGCATTTTGGATTATTGATCTTTTACTGTTGAATCTATCCAATTCTTGTTCTTCACGGACACGATTCCATTCATTATTGACTGTATTTCTGTAGATTTTTCAGGATTCCTCCATGTTCGACGCAATTCTTCAAAAACCCACAGAATTTCACTACAGAATATAATTTGTGATACAAGTAATGAAAAATAATAATGCATTATGATTAAAAAAAATATATTTTTATTTGCTGATTTATGACGCAGCATAGACCTCGCAGCGTCTTTTTTTCCACAGTTTTTGTAATATAAGAATTATAAATATTTTGTTCAAATGAGGAGCGCAGATCCTCAAGTTTTTTTCTATTCAATAGAAGGATATTCTCTATGTTTGAACTTACTACGGTTCGCAGATCATCCTGATCGTGGGAATTATATAGGGTGGGATAAAGTTTAGTCCTCAGGTAGGTACTTCTTTCATTGTATGTACAAATTATTTCAATTTACTGACGTGTCGTTATTTGACAAGGGCCTCGTAGATTATCCACTTTATTTCTAACTCCACACCTTGTGATGAATACTAAATAAGACGTTCCTACAGCTAAGTATACAATATCCATCTATTTGTGTTAATAATATTATTATTGATTCTCTTAATGTTTCTGTGATGCGACAGTAATGTATAATGAACATCATCTAATCATGACGTTGAATTGGATAAAACTTAACATACAGTTCTCGCATTTTACTGGATTGGAAGTAAATAATACCTATATTGTTTTGCTTGTTGTGTTAAATTATGATAGAACATAGATAGCATTGTCAAAAATATTTGATCCTGGTGCTGCCAGTTTTGGAATAATTTCCTTAATCTTGCCATTTCTTAGGAAAGTATTCATGCTATCTGCAAGTGGTAATTTATCAATTTGATGTTTATCATTTCCTGAGCGTTGCCGGGTAACGCTACGCTAGTCATATAATAATTATTATGTATGTTAAACAAAATTAAAGTCAGGTGTATTGTATTATAATATTGAGTATGAGGTATAATATAATATAATCACATGTTGGTATGTATAGCGAGTACGCACGCACTTAAAATGTACTCAATATGCACCCTGGGAACTTCGAATTATTTTATAGTAAATATATTTTATAATTTAATATATACCGCAATATAGGCACGTTTGTTCCAGACAATATGCAGACCATAACAACATACATACCTTCCTATATACGTTTGTTTCATACTACTTACTGTTTGTAGAATGATGATGATGATTATGGATGATTTTGTTTTGACGCCGTTTTACAGTCCCTAGACCGTCTCAAGGGCGCCTATTATTTTTATTTAACTATTATAAAATTTTGAAAACAGTTGTGATTGTCACAAATTTGACTAAAATGCGAGAATTTTATGTGAGTTCCGATTGAAGGTATTATTAATTGTCACAAATATTATTCACTAATTCACATTTTTAAATTTGAAATTTTGAACTAGTTTAAAAATAGTATCAACCCAAAATTTAACTTTATAAAACTATTGAAACTAAAAGAAAATGTATTAATATTTTGTTAATTTGAACAATTATAAGATAATAATATTTAATTTTGAAAAATGAGACGTCAGAGGTTTCAGGCAGCTACTACCAGCGCCATCCACCGACCGACCGAATATAGATTATTATGGCGTATTGTATTTTCTTTTTCTGTTTACCAAATTGATTTAGGCTCAATATGTCAATGTGCCCTCAGCGTAACGCCTCAGTGATATAGGTTAGCCTTTAAAGATAAGTATTTATATCATTATTATTAAAATTAAATTGATCACTTTAAATTGAAATTAATATCTAGATGTAAGTGCTGATATGTATCAATGAGAATCACTCTCTGTCCCTTACATTGTGGTGTAAAATAATTGTGAAAATTGATGTTTATTGGATGTAATAACAAGTTTACCCAAATTAAGGGCTAGCTCAGAATAAACGTCACCCTAAGGGCATATTAAAATATTGGGCCTAACTGTATGTAATGAGTACGCAAGTTATCCTCTCCGTGCCAATAATAATTAGGACATTCAGGATGGGTACCTACGTACCTTGTCGACATTCTTGTTCATTATTAAATTAAGTCTTGTTCAGGAATATATTTATAATCAATTTATGCGCACGCTGTTACAAGCTGTATTTTTGTCATCGTCTGTCAAATTGTGATTGTTTTTTTATTTAACATGTAAAAGGCTCTGCCGTATAAAAGTGTAAATAAATAAATAAATAAATAATTTCAGTAGCTCTTTCTTTATACTTTGTTTTTCGTCATATTCCATCTTCCTCTGCTCTTCAACGCACCTCTCAAAGCACGTCATGAGGGAAGCATTGAAATCAATTTTTCGCCAATTGACTTCCTCTCACTACGACTCCTCATTCATTCTTACCATCACGCCAATCTTTCACAAGTGGGGTAGTTTGGAACTAGTTTTAGGGAACTTTGTTTTCCTATCTATGTTCATTCAATAGTAATCTACAATCGTTATATCCCAGCTGGTTTGATAATAATGTCTTGTATAATATTATGTATGTTTGGAACCTGGATATGTTGTCTAATCAGTAATCAGCCTCACTGATCATCATTATGATACGCGATCTATTTTAACAATGGCACTCTTCCAAATACACCTTTCCTCTACACCAGCGATACATTAATAATACATAATTACAGGTAGTTCTGTATTAGCGACATACCATAATAACATACATTTGATCTTATGTCAGTGTTCATCATTCCCTGATATAAGTATACTTGATTGATGTATTTACTTGAAAATGTTGCTCGATTTGAAAATCATAATGGAAAAAAAGGATAGTGGAGTGGATACCTCGTGAATACAAAATAAGTAGAGGAAGACCTCCTACACGATGGTATAATGACATCAGAAGAATCGATGGTGACTAGTTGTAAAAAGCCCAGGATAGGAATTCTTGGTAAAGGATTTTGTTCAGCAGTGGACAGAAATAGCTGTAGTTTTTTTTTAAAATCTCTATACTGATTGTTCATTTTTTTCCTTCTTTTTTCTTATTATTGTTATTTTTGTTTCGTATACTACACACAGGGCTTACAAAAACTGACTAGAATAATTTAGAACAACACATGTATATATATATATATATAGATACTGCCTCAGAACAGACTCAAGTCTAGCGAGGCAGTAAATTCCATTTTCTATAATTGTCAAAAGAATATGTGTTTTAAGATATGATGATATGATATGATATTTTAAGATATGAACTTCTGTAGTAGTAAGTTGTTTTATTGTTATATTTATGAAAATTAAAAAAGTAAGATATATTACTGATAAATAGGCATTTTATAGTTAACATATTTAATTTTGTAACAAAAACTTAATTTAGATACTTATTACAAGATGTTTCAATTAGCTGTGGTAATGATATTAAGGTAAGGAGACCAACAGTCCTCTTTTTGTAATTGTATTTCCCTTTTTGTTATTTTAAAACTAATCAAACAAATTTGTAAGATATTCTTTAACAGAACTAGAATAATTGGTGAAGTTTCGAAAATTTGGTGAAGGGGTGGGGACGGACAGAAATTTGAAATATAATACCTAAAAACAATAAAGGTCCTCACTTTTTAAAACTTATCATCAAATTCTGGGAATGTAAGACTTATAAAAAGGGCCTAAATCTGGGAGTGTCACAAAATAATCTTTAACGGTCCACCGGTTTAAAAAACTGTTCTTCTTTTTATTGAAATTGCGAAATATTTCAAATCCCTCTACCAACTCTATAAAATGTCCTCCTTTTCGGTGTAAAAAAGTTCGTCACCTTATTATATTAATGTGATGTCAAGGTTAGGTCGCGGTAGTTGGCCATTTATACTTTACATATAATTAGCATTTATAACTTTTTGTACACTTTTATTTATTTCTTAATTACAATTTACATATATACTAAATTGATGCTGCCCAACTAGGTAGATCCTGTACTAGGGCAAACATCTCACAAACATATCAATCACATACACAAAAATATACACAATATAAAATGCATTCATCTCCTACATATATACACAATCATATTTTATAGTAAGCAAATAATGCACTGTGAACTGCCCATAAATGAAATAATAAATAAACAAACCATTACTCCATACAAAATAAAAAATACGTTTTTATGTTTACTACAGGCAGTTGGTCTGCTGGCTACACCACTTGTGTAAAATGCCGTGGTAGTGTAGTAGCAGTAGTAGTAATTGTGAACTACCAGTAGATATCCCAATTTAAAAAAAAAAAATCTATGTATGTTTTAAGTTCCCTCTTTCACAAAACTAGACGTCCCTTTTCACCAACGCAATGTTCCTATGATAACGACATCAGAACGTTAAGAATTTTATGGGAAAAGGTGACTCAATGACGCTCTGAATGAAGGAGACTGGTTTGAGCGTTGCAGAGTGATTGGATGGGATGTATTGTATCATTGTATACCTTGTATATAGAATTTTGTATGTACACCATCCATTTAAATTTTAGTTTGATTTTTGTACTTGCCTCGTTTTATGTGCTCGGTTTCGATTGGGTAGGTACCTACTCTAAATAAATTAATCAAAATTAATATAATTTTTTTTTTTTTTTTTTTTTTTTTTTATTTTTTTTTTTTTTTAAAAAAAAAAAGATATATCTGGGTTTTGTTATAAACCCAAATACAACCTTATACACCTTTCACAGTAAGCTAAAAGCTTGTGTCGTGAAAGGGGAGTTTGCCGGCACCTGGGATCGAACCCCGGACCTCATGTTCATAAGGCCGAGACTCTACCTCCAGGCTACCGACGAACGAATTAAAATAATATTGTTTAGATACCATTTAAAATATAATATTATGATAATCATTTTTATCATAATTAGTCAATTTTTAAAATTAGGTTGAAACGGAATGAATAACAAAACAGACTTTCAAGTCTATCGAGGCAGTAAATTCCATAAATGTATTACTTTTTTTAGAAATAGTGTTATTGGTTATAAGTATATAGATTTTTGTAGTACCTACGTAGATATTAATTTGTAATAGTTAGGTATATTCTTAAAAATAAATAAATAAAATTGACTATAGCTGCAATATGCTATGATGAACATAACATTTATATTGAATAAACTTCTAATTTGCACATTGAATTATTTTGTGCAAACTCTTTTGGAATGAAGCATGAATAGCGTCTTGGTGTTTACGAATTGCTTAAGGCTGGTTTACCAATGTTGTAATTTATCTATCTATATCATCATGATATAATGCAACAAGTGGGTTAATAAGCAGACTTGTAAACACACAAGTCGTTGTCTTCTGTTAGCTGATATACTGAATAATGCTTTATATATTTATTTTATTACACCCCTCTATGTCACGATCTGAATATAAGATCGCTTGATTTTTGCACAAGTTCTGTCACATTTAAACTTATTCGTTATTAAAGGCAATCCACTTGTTTTCGAATGATCATTGAGGTAAACTTTGTCATAAAATACATAATATTATATAGGTTGTTACATATGTATTAAAAATATTGTATGAGAACTGAGAACACCTGTGTCTACCACCACTACCACTTTAATACTTCTTGTAGCTGTAGGTATATTGTATAATATTTCTATCTGTATTATATTTTCCAGAGCCGGGTATTAACGATTAATTCATCAACCAGTTAATTAACTTTCGTTAAAAAGGAGATAAATTTTTCAATTCATCAATTTTTTTACCGAATACTGAATTGTTTTATTGTTGTTTATCGTCCTTAGACCAAAGTTTTTGGTACTTGGACTCGTCAATTTACAGAAGACAGGATCATACAATAGATTATATACAAAAAAATAAAAAAAAAATACAGAATCATAGATCAAAACACAATATCATTGCTAAGCAGAGTGTAAAGGGCTCTGTTAGCATTTCGTCAAACAGTATTCAATACAGATTCCATCATCATCAAATTCGTAAAATTTCACGTTTAAGATATGTAACATCTTCAGATCAGCGATAAAATATGCCACCCATCTTAAATGTCTTTAGTTCCATTTATTTACATGAAGTGGTCCACCAACGTGTTTTTTAGATGCAATTAGTCCGCTGGCTAACCCACTTGTGGGAAATACAGTGATGGTTTGAATGAATGAACTTTCGTTAAAGTTGGGATAAAGTTTAAATTTTAGCTGTATAAAGAGTGAGTTTTTAGTTTGACAATGACTTTGTAAGTCGAAACCAGGTTACTGTACCTATTATTAAATATAGTAAAACTCAAATAGTTTGTGTTTATTCCCATAAACTATACAAAGAGCCCTTAAAAGCTTGTCCTTTAATACATAATGTTGCCTTAAATTTTTGGTTGTTGTTCATCAAATGAAGATAGGTACCTATATATCAGAAAACTAATTTTTCATTAGGTAGGTACTTAAAATTTTCGCGATTGTGTTTCATGTGAAATTTGCTTTACATACTGAAAAGTCAACGTGCATCGATGTTATTTTTTTTTATTTATGAATTAACAATTAATTAAGTTAAATTTCCGAGAGCGATGTCCAGTTCTGTGTAGGTATATTTACCACTAGCTACCTATACGTAAAAGACTTGGTGACATTATTATTATTATTATTATTATACCTACATGATTAACATTATACCTCATATTATTATTATTATAACATACATACATACATACACTTGTCGCAATATCGTGTTGTTTACTTCTTATATCTACTCACTTTCATATTATTTTATTTTGTTCATAAATAGATACTTTATTTTTCATGCCCGATCAAATCTTTCCACTCTTTTCCACGCCACAGACATAGCCTTGTTAGTAAATAATAATAATAATAATAACAACACTTTATTGAATAAAAAAAATCATGAGCAATTGGCAAGTTTATTGCCTGGAGGCAATATCTTCCAGCTAACCAGTAGGTAATATATGTTTAATTGATGTTCTTAATCTGAAAAATGAAAACTTAAGTCTCTTTTTGTCATAGAATTTGTGGATGTCGTTGGCAAACTTATTTCTTCGTCTTTGTGTTGTCCTCTATACCTTGAAGGAGAGTATTATGTTTGAGCGATATGTCTCTTAGGGAGGAAAGCGTCTCTGCAACGTCTTCGCCCTTCGATATCGGTGAGCCTCGATTTCGCTGGCCTGAATACCTAAACGACGTTTCTGAACACTTCAACTCAGCTTTTGCTTTCGATCCCAAACTACTCATGTGTTAGGTATTGATATATTATTTCCTGAGCAGTACCTAATGAGTTTTATAGCTAGTATGAAATATGATTACGTATAGGTATGTATGTACCTACCTATACCTAAAGAAGACAGCCAGTCAGTGGTACCTGTCCGTATGAGTCTACCACCAGCTATATACTAACTCCATCGTGTCGTGGACTCATTGACAATACAACGGACGTATATATATGAGGTGTGTGAAGAGGTTTATACCGTTATTTAGGTACTACATATAGTATCACCTATACATAAAGAAATATTGTCAACATTGTCTACATTCATAATAGAATTAAATACTTACCTACTAAACAAAATATAATATAACTTAAGATCCCAGAACAATCAGGCACTTTCCAGCTTTCCCAGCCCACGCCACAACTTTTTTCAGTTTATCATTCACAACCCTTGTAATTAGAATGCAGATTAATCAGCCTTGCAATCTAAGAAACTCCATTACGCTTCACAATTTCAAAATTAATATTATCAAATTCAAAACAAAATTTATTTGCCCTAAATAGTTCCTTCCCTTGCCCCAATCCTTCACTTGTAATATTGATTACAGGAAACAAATTATATAATGTTACACTTGGTGCTAAGGTTGTAAATAAATTAAGTATTAATTATTGTTTACAGTTTTTTTCTTTTTTTTTTTAAAAAAAAAAAGAGATATATCTGGGTTTGTTATAAACCCAAATACAACCTTATACACCTTTCACACTAAACTAAAAGCTTGTGCCGTAAAAGGGGAGTTTGCCGGCACCTGGGATCGAACCACGGACCCCTTGTTCTGAAGGCCGAGACTCTACCTCCAGGCTACCGACGAACTCGGTTAGAATTATACTACACATTGTAAACATAATATCATTACTTTGGTTAGCTCGAGGATATTGCCTTCTGGGAACAAGCTCTCCAGTTGCTCATGATTTTTTTTAGATCAATAGTAATGTTATTTAATAAGCTGTTATTATCTCCGCGTTATTAAAAAGAAGGAAAATCTTAAAGGAAAAAATATTCTAGCGGTTGATCCGATGGCTACCCCACTTGTGGGATATGCTGTGATGGGGCGGATTGGTTAACATTATTTGTTGGTCGCTCTGTTGAAGCCGCAAACTCTCAGGTGACGAATTCTGTTCAGCATATTATGTGTCATTCGACAACATTTATCTTTATGATTGGCGTTCCAGGCTGGTGACAATCTTTTGTTGATTCAATATCAACTTGCGTTAGATTGTCACCTGCGAGAACTATGTTTATCAAATAAAACTAGTGTTTTGTGAGCAGGTTGGTACCTATCTATGTAGATTATTATTGTGTCTTCATACATTCACTATGTTGGCACAAGTGTTTTAATACCCATTGACCCCATAGACTGGCAACGCAGTGCAATATTTCTCAAAAACTATGTTCCAAAATTAATAATGAATATAATATTATGCTATTTCACTCCGCAACATTAAGATGCTAATCATCTCTTAATGTTTGAAGCATTCACCATATAACAATAATTACAATCCATATTTGGTTGTTTAAATAACTATGTACTTACCTATGTTAATTGTCAAACACTAAAAATTATCGTTACCTACCACGGTTTTAGTGGTTCTATTCTCTATTCTAAACTATCTTTTCTACTCACATTACATCCTATATACCAGTTAAACTAATAAAAAGATCCATACAATAAAAACCTAATTAATGTCCTTCAAGTCTGCAACACAAAATATATGATGTATCTATATAAATGTATAGCAGGTGTGAAAATCCAGCTAAATGCGAAAACTTCGTTTAACATTTATAAACCACTGGTCAAAGCAACGCTGTAAATAGGAGAACACAATCGTTCTCCGGCGCCATTTAGTGTTTCGGGTTGACAATCAACGATAGATTGTCAACAACCTCGAACACAATCATAAAGATGGTTGCTGTTAGTTGACATGTATGCTCAACAGATGTCGAACACGGTAGTTTGAAACAGGAATTGGTGGGATTGGTGAACGTACCATGGGTAAAGTGCATTTAAACCAGCCTAAGCCGATTCGTAAGCATCGGGACACCTTTCCTGTTTCATACAAAAGGGAGTTTGCACAGTCTGTTGGTTGTGCGGATGAGGTGTCTCTCTCACTCTCGCAGGTGTGAAAATCCAGCTAAATGCGAAAACTTCGTTTAACATATATATATGACCATAATGTAAACAAACAATGGTGATTGTTGTAAAAAAACACACTTCTAATATATGTATGGACCATCAACACCTATGTTTTGTATCAACAGTAACACATTTTTACAAATGCATCTACAACAGGGAACTCGAGGATCTTTTTGAACCAAGGTTCATTTAAGATAGATTGATGTAAAATTATATTGGTCGCATAACAAATTTTTTCTTCGAATTTCCAGTCTATATTAAAGGTCATTGTTAATACTAGACAATATTATTATAACAGCTGGTTGTAATTTCAAGTCAGTACTCACACACACACACACAAATTAAACAATAAACATGAGAAGAATTAGGAGGTACCTACTCACCTGTAATAATATGTCATATCTAGTATGTTTGTTATATGGAGCCCTCGGTAAAGATAATAAATAGTCTCTTATACTCTATTCTGTGAGCTTTCGAGTGTCATGTTGTAAAAAGCGAATTTTCGTTAAACATCTCGAATAATCAGTCATTTTTAACTTGTTCAATTTAGCAATGGGTGCGTCCAGATAGTAGGATGCGAACGTCAATCAATCATCAATTTTCAATCATTAGGTGACAAATCGGAGCATTCTTCGAAGAAATATTCGAATGAATGTCTTCGTAACCGTATAAGGACGGGAAACGAAAGCATTCATTCAAATATTTCTTCAGAGAATGCTCCGAATCATCACCGAATGATTTAAAATTGATGATTGATTGACGCTCGCATCCTACTATCTGGACGCAGCCAATGAGGAACCGTGAGAGTGGAGAGGAAAAATATGTATATTTTTTTTTTTAAAGATATATCTGGGTTTGGTTATAAACCCAAATACAACCTTATACACCTTTTACACTAAGCTAAAAGCTTGTGCTGTGAAAGGGGAATTTGCCGGCACCTGGGATTGCAATCTATATTTTTTTTGGATTTTTGAATATGTCTCTTTATCCTTCTATCCCTTTGTTTATTCGTCTATATAACTGAAACTGAGAATAGGGAGGAATGGAGAAGAAAATCCAAACTCGTTGCAGACCAATCCAATAGATATATAACTGAAACCATGTAGCTTTTAAAACTTTCATCTATTATATTTAAATGATAGAGTTAAACACTGTTACTTTCACTTGCATAAATTTTTATTTTAGCAGAGGCCTTTCGGACTTAGTCCATCATCAGTGCCGTCAACTTAGAAACTAAAACAAAATACAGACTTAAGCTATGGTACTTGTATATTTATTATTTTTTCTTTTTCTAGATTTTTAGATTTTTGGATAGCGACGTATTCTAATACAGTATATTCATTTTGAGAGACTTGTTACATTTTTGAATTAGACTGACATTATTGGAGTTGAAATTATGGTTAAGTTTTATACAATGATCGGCCATTTCTGACATCATTTTAATATTAATAAAAATGAACTTTCATAAGGTTACCACCGAAAAAATAGAATACATATTATATTTATACTCTAGACTGTCTTAAGTGATTACTTAAAATGTAATATACACAAAATATTATCTATTTATCTATACCGTCACTACTTTTCCTCGTATGGGGTAACCAATAGACTAAGTTACTGCATGTAATAAACATGCAAATCGTCTTCTCCGAACTAATAAAAACAAAACATTCATAATTATTAGTGGGGTACATTATCACTGGTGTATTGAAGATGTTATAAATGATCTGTTGCCATATATATATATATTTCCACTAGATAATCGATGTAGTTGTGTATGTATTATTGCTTTAGATTTCCCTATTGACACCGATAATAAGTGAGTGTGAACACCATACATCTATATGTATACATAACTACAGACTAGCTATAAGGAAAAATAAGTGAAACGCTTAGTGGACGGGTTTGTGCCCTGAGTATAGTCGCACATTGCGAATATCGAATCGAAATTGTTCGAAGGCGAGCGGCTCTTCCTGAATATTCCATAGACACAGTGAACAAAACATAACATGCGAGAATGTGCTAACTTCAAGTCGTATGCTGTGTCTATGTACTAAATGTTTCACCAATCTTCTTTCCTACGTTATCGATGAAGATGCATCTAAATAATATATTTTTACTTGTCGCCCTTGCAACGGTCGATGTACCGTAAAACGGCCCCAAAGAAATTCATCATCTCACATCACCATTCATTCATACCATCACGGCATTTCCCACAAGCCAGCGGACAAACAGCATATAATAATCATCATTGTTTGTAGATGACTGTTTATTCCATTAAATACATTATTATGTCTTAAGTTGTATAAGTACACATAATGTTATAAAAATAATATATAGCCACTAGTCATTCGGCCTTGTCAAGGTGTTTTCACACTGCTGTAAACATAATATATATAACATTATGTACTCTTTATACATATGTACATTATGTTACTGCATATGTATATCATTATTGATAATATATATGTAATACACCCATATTCCATATACCTACCTACTAATCTATCTACGTTTATTTTATTAATGTTTTTTTATACGACGCACATAAAATTGATCGTATGTTCCTATTTATAATTGTAAATTAATTACATATTATATTACGTACTACTCTTTGTTTGCTATCAGCTGTAGACTAAGTAATATGAAATAATAATATATAGGTATCTAGCACTTTTTTAATATGGATTATTTTGAATTTGTTGGAGTAAATTTATTCCTTTTTTACGTTTGTGTTTATATAAACATTACTTTCTGCTTTTCAATATTTCAAATCGATTCTTCATTAGTCCCTGATAAGTTCCTCTACGTATTGTGTACTTTGCCTGCCTGCGATTTCCACGCATTGCACCCTCCTGCAGCCTTAGAAGTAGAGTAAACACATTTTTTTTATTCTAAGCTTTCTGCGTTCCTTTCAATACCTCCACGCGTCTGTTGGCTTGAAGATGACACAAGGGTTGACAATGTTTCAATGTCTATATTAAATTAGTGATTAATTATATTTCTATTATAAGTTTTTTCAGTTATTTCTGCTTCACCCTTAAACGCTCCATTCAGAATGTCTTTGCGTCAATCGAGTCATTCAGTCCTTCCATATCAATCGAGATGCTCTTATTATGTTGCCAATGTGACAGTTTTTTTAAGAAGAGTATGTATTGTCAAAGCCATCGGAAATATCTTGGGTGAAAGACTTGGAACAAGGAAATATATTTAGGTCGACTATCATCGAAAATTCTCAAAAGAAAATTTTAATTTTGTTTATACACTCAGGAAATTCCCAATAAAAACAACTCATACCATGTTTTACCTTTTTCATGAGCTACCTTGCAACAAAACCTCTATAGTACAGAATTAGGCGGTAATAGATAAACAAGTTTAAATGCGCTCTTTTATATTATGCAAGTCGTCGATGTATATTTTGTGTACAAAACAACATACATACATATTATTATTGTATGTTTTATTGAAATCAATTGCATGTTATATAAACATTGACGTACCCAGAAGTTTTTCTAGGGGGAGAGCAGCAGCACAGCATTTTTTTTTTGTTTTTACAACTATTCTCAGCCAATAATTTTTTAATTTTTATATTTTAGCTTTATCATACATTATAATATGGCAAGGGTCTTTCTGCTGTGTATTTTTTTGTGTTCTTATAAATTTCTTCGTTAATGATGTTACAGTCGAAGTGTGAAGTATATTAAGATTGTGTATATTGATGTATGTTTGTGTGAATATTTATTTATGAAGTGTGATTGATAATTTTGAATGATTTTTGTTCTACAATTTAGAGTCACCTTACATTTAGGTAAATCGAAACGAACGTTTTGTTCTACTACAGACCAATCAAATAAGATTTAAAAGAGACATAACATGTTGAAAGATGTCTCTCTTGTGTTTGTTTAATCTTCAGTAGAATGAAAAGCTTGTTTTAATTTATCCAATTCTGTAACTACTATACTACTTGTATACTAATACAGTAAATACCTTATATTTAGTTTGACATCTCGGTAGGAAGAGGGGTCAGTTTCTTACTTTGGTGTCAATTTTCAATACTTTCCCATATTTTATACATTTTTTTCTACAATTTTCGAGATGCGAGGGCAGTTTAGCTACTTTGGGTACGCCCATGAATCCGGGTATATAGGTATATATAGGTATATGATATTAACTATTACATATTAAAGTAGTTTATTCAGTTGATTGTATTTATACACCTATCTATTTATAAATAGTAAATAAAATAGTAAACAATAATAATGTATACACATTATCATGATTGTTGTTATCATTTCCTCAACAATACAAAACGACCTTCGATTTCCTTCGCTGTAATCCTTTCTCTCAGCAGACAACCAGCGAATTAAACGAAATACGTAAATTATATTATATTATAGACGCACATATATTATTGTTGTTGATGTACACGTACATATACTATTATGTATGTAAATCGAGTAATGATACGTACACAGTTTTGATCTCATAAGAAACATTTCAACTGCTTAATTCGTTGGGAGCAATGCACATTCAATATAACATACCCTAGTTGTTTATGGTATTATTAATTGCATTATGTCTTTTATATCTACAGACGTGGTCTTTTCTATGGATCCACACCATCAAGCCACGTTGTTCTTGGATATCTATGCTTTCTCAAACCCACTGTTTCAGATATATACATCCTCTTTGTCATCCATACGCTCCAAACTTCTAATCCATCGTAACTATAAAATGTTCCATTTCGAAATTTCAAATTGAACGACCTGAATATTAAAAATACGTTAACTGTCGTCTGCCTGGCGCATAAATACCTCTTTCGAAGGCTTCTGTCATAGACATATGTACCTACTTTGGTTACTGTTCTGAATTTGAATTTAAAGCTACACAACTGCGCCCTCTACAGTGAACATTCCAATAACCCTATTTGCTCTGAGATAAGGACTGATATGCATTTTTTATAGTGAAGAATTCATCTTCTCAATATGAAAGGCTATCTCATCTGACAACTTAATGCTTTTTCTGAAAAACACTGCCAGTTAAAGATATTATATCAAGAATCGAACCTGCATCATCACACCTCAATGTAGTAGATACAGAAGAAGTTCGTTAAGGAACATGTCACATACTAAGACGCCCAAAACTAACATCACTGACAACGAGCTTACAGCATTGACAGATCAACAAGATATAGACAGTCTCACTAGAAAACTCATAAACCAATCTAACATCATTCGTCCTGATCTATACAAGAAACTATTCTTTCGAGCACCATGAACACCACCCTTATATGGGTTTCCTAAGATGCACAGGAATTACATGCCCCTACGCCTAATAGGTAGCTAGAAAATATTCAAAAGTGTTAACTCGACACGGAGGTACTGGTAGAATAAAGTTATCCTGTGTGCTTAGGGTATTTTATAGGTTTTTTTTATCGTTAGATGCCAGTACTACGTACGTGTAGCGCATTCCGGGAGTTTTGTATTGTCTGTAACTACCGTGCCTATCTAGGAAGTTCACGTCTGTGCAAAAGAAATAGAAAACGCGATACATACATAATTGCCCGAAGAGTTGAGGTATATAAAATTAGAATGCGATAGATAATTACTATGTTCCCTTGTATGAGCAGATGCGATATATATTCAATTCATACGAGAGAGATGCAAAGTATAAAATAATACAAGTGACCTACAGTGTGAAGAGTGTAGATATATAGATAGGAGCACTCACCTAGCAAGGTCGACCAGTTATTAGTTAGGTAAGTTAGGTTTGCTGGTGTATTCGGTAACATATTAATATGTTGCAATATAGGTATGTATAGTATTGTTGGCTTAATACTACAATTAGACGTCTCAAAATCAATGGATAAATCATGACATTACACTCAGAAGGATAGTGATTAATATGTTATATACTTTATTACTTTTATTACTGTACAAGGAAGCATCTCATTTCATAGGTAATTATTACTTAAGATTACTCAAACATCAAAGCTAAACTACGGGAATCGATAACTCAAAACCAAAAATTCTAGATGTCTAGTTGTAATATTGAGCACACTCTTTCATATATGTATTTATAGGTAATGCCAAACACTATTATACATCATTTTACAGTGTAGGTAATATCGATATTAGCAGCGTAGTGTTCATCGAAACTTTGAATTTGCGAAGACTGTGTTCGATTCTTAGCTGACACCTGAAATTTTACATTATAATGTTTAGAATATTTAATAATTTTTTTATTGTTTAACCGGATTTGGATGCAGATGACAAAACCAATCAGAAACCTCAATTGGAGAACCATGTCTACACAATGAAACATTGTGTAAAATCTAATCGGAAGAAGTGAGAAAGGTGTCCCATCTATGCTTACGAATTGGCTCTAGGCTGGCTTAAGTGATCACTTAAGCCAGCCTAGAGTTTGTGTAGACATGGTTCTCCAATTGAGGTTTCTGATTGGTTTACATTATAAGTTTTATGTCCCTCATATAGGTTTCAGAGTGCCCTGTAAGAGGCAGGCTTTCGTTAAATATTAATATAAAATTACCACTGAACGCCTCATTGCTGAATTGTAATGTTAATTTTATTCTCGTGAAGTTTTACGGACACCTGCATTTTACAGAACACTCACAGTTATACAAGTGAGTGTTTTTAATTGGTATGGATTGGAAATCTGGACATTTCTGCATATAGTTTATATGGATTATAATCTGTACCTGAGAGCCATTTAGTCTTAGGTACTAAAATGCCATTTTCAAATTCAATTTTTTAATAGAAAAAATCTCAATATTTTACTAGTAATAAGCTGAATATAGTATACACAGCTTATTACATAGACCCTATAGTATAGACCCTAAGCATATCTGTACTTAAGACTAAGGACTAATGTGTTTTTTTCGCTTTTTTCGTAACTTTGGCATTTTTGACAAAAATGCACTTAAGTCTTAATGGCTCTCAGGTACAGATATTGTGATCGTATAGCAGTAGTCGGGTTCATGTCCTCTAGATGTACTTTTGTACAGTTTAACGTTGACTATTCATTACCTCGTTTAGTTCTTGATGGAATATGAATGCCAATTTTATGTATTTTTTATTAATATATCATAAAACATAACTGTCTCTAATTGAAATTTATTGCAGTTTTATTGCAAAATGAACATTAACATTACAGACTGGTTGCTTTCCTGTAGTAATTGTAGATGTAGAGCCGTAGGGCAAGTTAAACAATTTATATTGTCAAAAACGGTGAAATATCATAAGTATATTATTAAACAACAGATACCTAATCTGTATAACAAATTGTTTTAACTTTATTTAGTAGGGAACGGGAAGAGTTCTACAATACTTACGTATCGGTTTAGGCTGGTTTAAGTCCACTTAAGCCGTGGCACATTCACCGATCCCACTAATTACTGTTTCAAACCATTATGATCGACATATTATGTTGAGCATACATGTCAACTAACATTAACCATTTTTTTATTGTGTTCAATCTTGTTGACGATCTATCGTTGATTGTCAACCTTAAACACTGAATGGTGCCAGAAAACAATTCTGTTTTCAAGCCAAGCTGTAGTTTGACAATAACTTTGTAAGCTGAAACTAAGCTACTGTACCTACCTGTTATTAAATATAGTAAAACTCAAACAGTTTGTACCTATTTATTTCCGTAAATATTTTTGTATATTATTTTGGACAACATCAATGATTCGTTTATGTCCCAAAATACTTCATTATAATATGTTCATTGCTCTTATATTTCGTACTCCTCATAATTAAAGGGTCAAGCACGTCATGTCGCATTAGTTTTTTTTCCAAATTCTCACGCAATCATGTCACCTGAAGCAGCGATAAAGCAGACGGCAGGTAACATTACACCATGGGAGCGGTGCAAGTGAACTAATTATAACATCGTCATTGGGTTGGCTGGGAGCACGGGTCAGCTTTGCGTGAAATTGGTCATTGTACCTTCCTTATAATTCATTCACAACGGATACAGGGTTCAACACTTTGGTGCCCACCTGTTTTATGTATTAGTTTCATTTTCATATATAAGTTTTTTTTTAATTAAGCAGCCTTTTGAAAAAGCTAGTAAAATAAACGAATAAAAATAAATCGATGTTCAAAAGAAATTATAATTAATTAAGACATTCTGTTACTGTAGATTTGCGGTACTGCGTAGATAGGGTCTGGCTAACTATGTTGACCGTGCCTTCTGCGTGGCTTGTCTGTTGCTGTCGAACAAAATTCTGGAGAGTGTGGAGGAAATTTCCTAGGATTTAACAACTCTGGACAGTGTGGAAGCGATCAAGGCAAGGTTAAATACCCTATTGTTCAGGATGTGTTATGGTTCTTGAATGGGCCCTTGCGGTGAATTTTACACAAAACGGCATCATCTTAAAATATTGGCTAGCTATTATTATTATCCTGGATGTCTTAATTTTTGTTGGCATGGAAAGGAAGAATCGTATGTCCGCTGTCTTTCTCACTTGTGGGAAGTGCCGTGATTGTATATATTTATTTATTTAAAGAGTTACTTACATAATAGACAAAATAATAAATAAGTTATATCGTAAGTTTTATGGTTTAATATTCAATAGATATTTTAGTACAATAATAATATAATATAAGACAGAAAAAGACATAGGTAATTATTAATTCGTTTACATAATTATGAACATCTTTAGGTTTGGGAACAGGGAGGATATGGAAGAATAATTCTCGCTCAAGGATTCATATTATCAATGATAATCAAACAAATATATAAGTGCGAGAATAAATTCACCTAGTAAAATATTTCGAATGAATAGTTTATACATATATCTATGATACAATATCTCCTTTCGCTTATCTGTTATAAATTTTATGATATAAGAGTAATCCAAAACGACATTGGTTCCCAGGATTTCATAGCTGCAAGCTCAGCTCACCTTTCACAATAAACTTAAATATCGAAGTGTACCGTCGTTCTGATGAAAGCTAAAGGTTACGTTGAGACTAGAGAAGTAAGAAGTGACTTACGAAATAACAATAACAAGACTTAGCCAATATTCATCGAATATATACGAGGTCTAAATGATATGTAATGCAAATAAACTTGCAGAGCATGAATAAATGATTATTTAACTTGTATAAAGAAACATATAGAATTCATGTTCTTTCTCTATACACATGTGAAAGTTTGAGGTCAATAAGTTAATTTTGAGACGCGGAAGTATGGAGACGACCTCTTGTGATATGTCGACGCAGGTTAAAACAACGGGCTGTTATCGAATTTTGGACTGATGGAAAAGTGGCTCCTTGTGATTGTCATTTAAGTGAAGTTTATAGTGACATAGTTCTACTGTGAACCGGTAGGTACTAAAATTTTGCAATAAATTGCAATTATGAAAAAGTCGTAATTGTGATGAAATGAAAAATTGTTACAAGTTGAAAGAAATCAATTAATTTTAATAGTCGAAAAACAAATACATGGTTTTGAAACATACATCTTTACTCTATACCATTACGGCATATCTTAGAAGCGGGATAGCTAGCAGAATTACTGCATGTAATAAACACGCAAGTTATCTTCCGTGTTGATAAAAAATAAGATATTCAAAATGGGACGCATACCTTATCGTTGAATTGAAGATGTCAAATTTCGTATTTGTGATGTTTTACAAACGTCTGCCTTTTACAAGAATATCGAAGACTAAAAAGAGAGTATTGAAGTATAAATATTATGCTTAAATATATTTTTGTAAGATCTCGCTTTTTCTTTGTATTTGTGCATTACTTATCATTCAGCCCTCATGCATTACTATTATTATTATTATTCATGTCTACCATCTTCCATCATACAAAAGATTTATTATTGATTATGTCTACTTTTAACCTCTGCCTAGCCAACTAATATTGCATACCTACCTACATACTTGTATCAGCTTTACTTTATGAAGACGGATCATTATAATTACTGTTAATATTTAAAGTTTATTTGCTTTTAAGAAATGTCTAGCTACATTGATTACGAAAGGTTCAGAGAATAGGTGTTTGTAAAGTGACTAGTAATATTATGAAGGTACCTCAATATATTTTTCTATCTATACCATCAGGGCATTTATCGTAACTAGGGTAGTCACGAACTAGAATAATCACTGGCTGTAAATGATTTTAAAAATAGGATAAATAGCTGGAAGCTTGAGCGCTGAAATAAATTAACATAAATATGTTTGTGGTTGATTTTCACGAGTATGCAATATTTTTACAAGGTATTTCAAATTGCAAAGCATTCACAGAAAATATAACAACGGCGTTGTTAAGAAATTGTTAAAAATTAATGGAACATACCCAGGATATTCATGGAGGAAATCTTGTATAAATATTTCCAATTTACCACTAAGTTGGATTAGTAATGGATTAGTAAATATCTATCTAAGCTAATGCGACATCTCCCACGAGTAGAGTAACCAGTGGACTAATCGCGTACTATAAACATACAAGTCGTCCTCTCTGTATCAATAAAAATAAGACACTCAGGGTATCAGACAAACCTCATCACTGGTGAATCGAATATGTTGAATATATAATTCTTGACGTTTTAGGTAGGAATATCTGATGATGGAAAACTCACAAAAAAGAGTGGGAGACGTGTTCTTGATCGGGAACTCCTCCAAGTATAAACAGAGATAAATACACATGATTGTATTATATCTAACTGTGCTTATGTTTTATATTATGTAGGTATGATACTGGTGTATGTATATAAACACAAGAGCACCACGCTTACAGAATGTTTATTCTGATGTCTATTTTGGATTGAGTTATTTACTCCAGTGTTTCTGGACTTTGAAACACACCTAGGTACCTACATAACACACAACGTATACAAATTATAATAATATTGTGTATTCCCGCTATCGAACATAATAATAATAATAATATATAATTCAATAATTTAATTAGTCTTCACGCTGTTCCGGAATAAAATAAGATTCCCAGTCTTATCTGCAGAAGTTTACAATGTTAAGAATGTCACATTTATATAAACGACTGCTATACTCTCACGCCTTATCCCAAGTACGGCAGGCAAACAGAACAAAGCGCTCATGTGATATATCTTGGTACATATTTAATATTAACATATACCTACCTACCTTTTTTACATACATACATACCTACCAAATTTTCAGTTACCATTAAACAATATAGAAGAGACATACGACTGATTTTTTTAAAAGGAACTTTTATGATCATGCAACTGGCAGAAAATCTTATTTTTGTGATTTTTTTATGCATACCATTAATCAAGTTTTGCTAATAATGTGTTTTTCTTTGTTTTCAGGTAAGTTTTTTTGGACATTTTCTGTCATTTCACATCAGAGCCTTTAATAATGTTTGTAAGCATTGCATTTTATTATTTTTATTGATTTTCGCATATTATTATCCTCAATTCGATTTTTTTTTTTATTAAAATTGCTTATTTTTTTTTTTTTTTTTGTTATTTATTTGAAAAATATCACAAAAATACATATATATTACACATTTACTAAATTCCACTTAAAAATCTATTGTTTACTATCCCATTGAAAGAGTTATACTTGTGTATGGGATAGATTTACAGTATTCTTAATTTTACACATCTAAACAATAATATACTTAACTAATACTTACTCTAGATATATTCTACTTGACAATTAACTTTTTTTTCAATAAACCTATTTTATTTTTAAATACTCTATAATTCCCGACTCTATAATTACTCTATAATTTCTATTTATTTATAATGCGCTAGATAAAATATACTTATTCAAGTATATTTTACATACATACATACATACATACATACCATCACGCCGCTTCCCTCGCGGGGTAGGCAGAAAGGATCGAGCGCCACTTCCTTCTATCCTTGCATACATCTTTCGCTTCCGTCACTGTCATACAATTCCTCATGCATGCTCTCCTGTTCAACGTGCTCAACACGTGACCGTCCTGTAGGATTTGATTTAAATGATCTTGCCATTTAATCCTCGGACGTCCACGTCTCCGAGCACCATTCCTCTCAGCCAAATATATCTTCTTAGTCATTCTGTCCTCATTCATTCTTTCCACGTGCCCAAACCATCTTAACTTATTTACATTCATCCTTGTTATTACACCAACTTTCATTCCACATTCCTTTCGTATATCACCGTTTCGTATATTTTATCTAGCGCAAAAAAAAACTATTTATCTATCTGTATCATAACAGCATTTCTCACAAGTGGGATAGCATTTGCCAGCAAACTAACTTCAATCCGTCCCCTCAGTACAAATAAGAAAATACATTCAAAATTAATGTTGAAACATTAGGTACGTTTCACCATTACCTGCATTTTACAAGGCACTCAAAAACAAAAACAAGGACTTTCAATGAGTGCTGTGATGCAGTGATGCAGTGATGCAGTGATGCAGTGATGCAGTGATGCAGTGATGCAGTGATGCAGTGATGCAGTGATGCAGTGATGCAGTGATGCACTGATGCAGTGATGCACTGATTACACTGCAAACATAGTCATTATTTCCAATCACAATGTATCCAATACTCACTACAGCATTGCCCATGTTCAGTATTTGTCCCATGTATAGTTAGTTATTTTGGTATTCCGACAGTGTCTCGTGTCTCCAATACTCCGGACAGAGTTTGAGTTGAACTTACTAGTGTTGTTTTTCTTATTATTTAATTTACATGCATGACGATAGGTGATGTTGTTACAGGATGCCACGGATAGTTTTGTTTTGTGGAATTTTCCGAGAAACTAAAGCTCGTTACCGGTGGATTGATTGAATTTGTAAAATGTATGTGCATTCAAAACAGACAATAAAAATCATCATATGAATGTAAATAACGTGATAAAACTTTTCGATTTTCGAGGAGGAAACACTATGAAAGTTATTTTAATTCAGATTATAAAATAATATAAACAAAAAAACATTTTTTGCTTTCTCTTATCTAAAACTAGACATACGTCCATCTTTAGTAATTATTATTTGTTTTCAGTGAACCTAAGAGTTATAATAAGTTATTAATGAAATAAGATATGTAGTTATTCCACTGTTGACTTTAATAATTTGCGAGCCGGCTTTCGATGTTTATAACCACGTGTGTGTCGGATGTGCATTCTACGTTTCGATGAGGAAGCTTCTGAAGAAGAACAATACGGAGAGATTCTGAAGATGATCCCAGTAAATGGGTCGAAAATTCAATAGTGAGTTACAATCCATCGGATTGGTCTGCAACGAGTTTAGATTTCTTCTCCATTTCTCCCTATTAATTCAAATCACCTCGTAATATTGAAACTTTATTTCATTTAGTAAAGGGTTGTTCAACAAGAACTTTGTTTTTTAATTGTGGCAACACCAGCAACATGATAGTTTTGACATTTAATTTTTTGACGTATTCGTAGTGGATGCATTGGCAATTGTTGCAATGAATTCAATTTCGCTTGAAAATCGCATTAAAATAATTAAAATCCATTATGAAAATGGTGGTTCTGCTAAAGTGACATTTCGTCAAATTCGTGATATTTTCGGACAACATAATCGTCCTTCTGAGACCGCTATTAAGAATTTGGTCGCTAAATTTGAGTCGACAGGCTCGATACAAAATGTGTTAACACCAACGCGTGTACGACCGGGTCGTTCAACTGAAAACATCGCAGCCGTGAGCCACAGTGTTGAAGCAGATCCAAATTTGTCAATTCCTCGACGTTCTCGACAATTGGGGTTATCCAAAACCACCACATGGCGAATTTTGCGTAAGGATTTGGCTTTGAAGCCTTACAAGGTTCAACTGGTGCAGGAATTGAAGCCGAACGACCATTCAAATCGCCGTAGATTCGCTCAATTCATTCAGGAACAACCCGCTGGTTTTTCTGAAAAAATCATTTTTTCAGACGAAGCCCATTTTCACTTGTCAGGGTACGTCAACAAGCAAAATTGCCGCATTTGGGCTTCTGAAAATCCTAGAGCAATTATTGAGAAGCCGTTGCATGCTCAGCGTGTCACTGTATGGTGCGCTATGTGGTCTGGAGGCGTGATTGGGCCGTTTTTTTTTCGAAGATGAGACTGGAAATGCGGTAACGGTCAATGGATCACGCTATCGCAAGATGTTGACAACTCAATTTTGGCCTATTATTGATGACGTGGATATCACTGACATGTGGTTTCAACAGGACGGTGCCACATGTCACACAGCCAATGAAACGATCAATTTATTGCAAACCAAATTTCCCGATCGCATGATTTCACGAAACTCAGCTGTTAAGTGGCCAGCCAGATCGTGTGATTTAACGCCACTGGATTATTTTTTGTGGGGCTATGTCAAGGACAGAGTCTATACGGAGCCAATCGAATCGATTGCAGCCTTAAAACTCAAAATCCGTGATGTGATTAGCGAAATAGTCCCGCCATTTTGCCAAAAAGTGATTAAAAAATTTGATGAAAGAATCGACATCTGTCAGCGTGCTCGTGGTGGACATTTGTCAGATATCATTTTTCATGCATAATTGCCAAACTTTTCTCTTTGTAATTCAATAAAAATTTTAATCATCTTCATCAAATTTTTTTGTTTTATTTTGTTTTAAAAAACAAAGTCCTTGTTGAAAAACCCTTTAGTAGATAATTCGATAATATCATTTTTCTTGGTTATACTTGGAAAATCTAACATTTGCTACTTGGGATGAGACTGTGCGATGGATTCCCCAATTAGACACTAATATGTAGTTATGTACATAAACACACCCTATTGTATCGCATCCCTTACGAGGTTGACAGAAAGGTTTAACCACCAATTACACCTATCTTTGCACACTCTTTTTGCTTCCGTAATTGTCATACGATCCCTCATGCATTCTCTCCTGTACTCAACACTTATCTTTAACATTATGTAGCCATTTTATTTTAGATGTTCACGTCTCTGAGCAGCATTTAATGTAGTTCATTGTCACAAAAATATGCACTGTGAATGTTATTTCATTAACAAACTGGTAACTTTGCCGAGTTCTTTTGTTGCTCTCTAGTGCGGCAAACATGCGGCTGCTGTTAAAAGTAAATATAAATTTATGTAAATTTCAGCGCTAAAATGTTATTTGCATGTTAATAACACAAACTACATACAATAAAGTCACTCATAATAAGCTAACAATGTACGAGGAGTGTTATAGGTAATGTTCTCGTACTTGACTTGAAACATACAAGATTCTTACAGAAACTAAGTTTTGCATAATACAATGTTGTCACTGCAATAATAATGATTGTTAAATGCAGAAGTGGTAACCGTTAATCAAAAATTTAATTCAGTTAATCGTTATTTTGTTAACGAAAAATTAATATTGTTACTTTTTCAGTTGCTAACTTATTGAAAGTGTAATGAGCTGACAGTTAATTCAAGGTCTCTGGGTCTAGATTAAAACAATACTTCAATGCAAAAAAGTCATGACCTCTTTCAAAAAGCTATGGTAAATAAAAACTATTTAAAAAAAATCGCTGAAGAACCCTTCTCCCCCTCCGAAAGTAATAGACTTAATTTTATGGGACGCTATTTTATCGTCATCTGTAAAGTCAATCACAATTTTATGAAGGTTAATTAACTTGTTAATCCATTTATCGTTAAATTCCTGGTAAAATATTAAAAGACGTTTAGTCTCGCTGCTGATGTAGTCGATAATACAGTTGTCACTAAAGTTAATATGAGCAAGGGAAATAGTTATACGCTGCAATGTTCAAGTGACTTGTTTTATGGCCAGGGATTTGCATGTTATGAAAATGAGAAAATATTATACACCAACGTCATAAATCTCAGGACAACTACAGTAGGTATAACAACAAAGTTGCAGAAAAGTAAAATGTGACGGCTTCACTGTGTTGAAAGTTGTATAAATAGGTTTAAACTGTATATTTTGTTTCATATATTTTTAGTGTTGCATAAATAATTTCAATGTTAAATAATAAAATCACTTACAGTACAATAACATTTTGAGCAATCAACTAAATTTGTTTTAGAGAGGTACCTCAGGGTTCTTATCTTGGTCCCAATTATAAAATTAATTTATTATGTATTATATTTTTTTTATAATTTTGTTGCATAGTATTATTTATTTATCTTGTTTATATTTTTGCAAATGAACAATACAGTAACCTTTTGAGTAACATATTATATTTATTTTGGAGAAATGTGTTCTTCAGCTGACTCATCTAGGTCCCAATTGAAAAATTAAACTACGTCGTGATTTCTTATAATGTATTGCGTAATATCATATATTTACGATTAATCAATAATAATTTGTCAGTCAAATTGAAGAAGTAAGGTCAAGGAAATGATTGATCAAAAAGGATCAATGTATGTGGGTCAAGAAACGCCCACAGGCAAGGCACACTTCTGTAATGTATATTAATAATATTTTAATAAGCACCTACAACAGAAGAATAATATGATGTATAAACAACAAACACCCACAACCATCTAATTTTCCGCTTCCTTTTATTGAAAGTACATCGAACTCTAAAACCGCTGTAATAAATTATTGAGAATGAGTCTAAAATATTAGCCGATAATCTGTCTTTGATATTGAATTATGAACAGATTGGAAGCAAATCTTATTTTAAATCACGACATCTATGTTTCATACGTACATACATACATGTAGGTAATATTATTTCAATATATTATTATTTTGAAGATATAAGATGTTATTAAAGATTACCACGCCTTCTCGGATTTTTATTCAGTTTATATTTTAAGTAAATCCGTAGGAGAGCATTGGTAATAGCAACACGACTGAATATACCGCAACTTTCAAACAATTAATAACAAATAGTTATTTTTGAAACTTCCTCATTAATAATATGAACAAAGTGTTACTAGAGAGACAATATTGTGCATAAATACCACAAATATTTCAGTTTATTCATACCATCACGACATTTTCTACAAGTGGGGTAGTCAGCGGACTAACTGCATGTTATAAGCATGCAAGATATCATCTTAGTGCTAATAGAAGTTAGTTCATTTAGATGGGTGGCTTACCTCACCGCTGAACTGAAAATATTATTTCAGCCCTATCGTAAATATATTTGCATTTTCTTAATAGTTAACAATATCAGTTCATTTACTCGTATCTATTCATTAATTTGGACAATATACAGCATTACCCTTTTACAAAACATACCTACCTATGTATTATTTTTTTAATAGCATGGAGAAAACAATCTGCATCTATCTATATAATGTGCGTATACATTATAGAATGGTTAAAAATATTTGCATCGTGGTATAGCCAGTATGTAACATTTATTTTTCCCCATATTTGGCAATTCTCAGGGTAATATTTATGCTATTCTTTATTCGTTCAAATTAATATTTATTATTTTCCTCATCTGATAAACTACACTATTAGGTATGCAATGAAATATACAAGTTTATTATTGAAAACCACAGCAAATAAATAAACAATAATACTACAAAATAATATATAAATAAGTATTATTTACAAAATGAATTAACTTATAACAACCATGTTTAGTAGTAATTATGTAGATACAATATTGTAAAATATATCAATAATTAAATTGATCGCAATATTGTTAACATAAAATGACATGCGTATGCGCAAGTAATAATTTTATTATTATGTTATAAATAAGTAATTAAAATTACATGAATCAGTTGATTATTGTTTGTTAGATTGATTCCAAAGTTCATTGTGATAAGTAAAATAATATTTCCTAACACTTTCTAACAGGACCACCCAATGGAGGGCCTCAATTACTGACAGATGATTTTACTTAATGTACGAGTAGTACCTACCTACTCTAGCTAGGTGATATATTTAATTTACATTTCAAAATTGAGAAAGAGAATTCACATTCACAAGTTCACATCTCTGATAAGGGTTTTCTGTAGTTTCCCCGTTATCGAACAGAGCAAGGCAAATAAATGCTGGAAAAGTTTTTATTTACAACCGTCAGCGGCTCACAACTTTTTTATAACATGGTTGACCATACCTGATAAGAGCTTATCTCTTATGGGATAGTTTACTTTTGTATTTCTGTTACATACACCTACTTATCTTTATAATAATATTACACGTTGCATTTGCCTGACGACAAGAGTGGAAGCTTTCGAAAGCCTGCTTGCAAATTAATAAAGTTACCAGTGGAATAACAGTACAGTCGATTCTGCTTAATTGGGACACCGCTTAATCGGGACAGCCGCTTATTTGGGACAAATCTCAAAGAACAGAAACCAAACCATGAAACCAATAGTAAATTTATATGTTTAATTGGGACAACATTCCGCTTAATTGGGATACTAAATTTATGATAACAGCACATATTATGTTACACATATTCTCAAGAAAAAATATGTTAAAAGAATTCTCATTTTTGCATTGAATTAAATTGTATGTACCTACTCATTTATTAATTTAAGTAGGAATTTATTTTTTTCATAAAAGTTTATATTACATATTTGTAATTTATATGATAATTTATATGAGGTACCTATATGTAATTTACAGTTTTCAAGAGTTATTAAAATAAAATTATTGAAAAAAATATGCATTGTTATTTTATGTGTGTATTACTGGTAAATGGCCCTAGTTGCCAAAACCAAATAAATTAATGAAAAAAAGTGAACTTCGCTTAATTGGGACAGCCGCTTAATTGGAACAAAATGCCCAAGTCCCGATGTGTCCCAATTAAGCGGAATCGACTGTATTATATTATTGTTTCATTTAAACTTCTCGTTAGAATTAAGTTGAACCAATATCACAAAAAAAGATCATTATTTTTAATTTTAAACAAGGTAAAACTGGCCCTACAAAAACTATCAATAATAAGTAAATAAATGGTTATTAAGTAGGTAATTGATTTTTTCTTTTCTTGATAATGTTTGATATTCAAATGTATTTTTTTCCTGTACATTCTAGTGTAGTTATCCTCAGTTTTACTGATAAAACATCAAATTGACACTTGCAGATAACGAGTACTTTCTGATAAAGTGTAACTTATTGATTGATGGATCTTGGTGGAATTATGCAATTTTAATAAAATAGTTTAGTTTTTCCACTGTGTCTTCGTCAATTTGCGATCCAGCTTTCAAAAACTTCCGCTTTCTTATGTTATGAAAGTAAGTGAAAAAATATAAATATTCTATATTTTCAAGTGTAACTTTGTGGAAATGCATTATAAAACATAATATTTAAATTAAATCAAACACTGTTTCATTCCACTATGAGATTGTTTTAATTATTAGAACGTTTTCAACTACAATGACGTAGTCATCATCAGTAATAACACAATACAGTATAACTACATTGTAGTTGAAAACGTTCTAATAATTAAAACAATCTCATAGTGGAATCAAACAGTGTTTGATTTAATTTAAATATTATCTTTGAAAAAATATGTTTCATTGTGTATTCTTATTTATGGAATGAAAATGTTGAAATAGATCGACCAACTAGCGATCACTATTATATATTTGTAAACTTTTGTAAATGACAAAGCATATTTCTAATAAGTACTTATATAATACATATTGATATAACTTGTTATGCACATGTCTATTGCGTAATAAATTAATAGTTATATTAATTAATTAGTTAATTCCTATGTTATATTTCATCATTTTCTGTATATTTTATAATATTATTTATATATAGACTAGTATGTAATACACATTTTACTACTATGCACACTATAATAATGTTCGTGTAGATTATTACTTCTATTTGTTTCAAATACATATTCAATAAATTATTGTCTTATCTTTTGTAATGTAAGAAATAATTACGACATAAAGACACCCCTTGAAAAATTCCTTGTGTTCCATCCAACCCTTAGAATACATAATGGAGGGTAGTTTGTTCTACTCTTTACAAAAGTTTGTTCTACTCTTTGTAACTCGTGGCCTGAGGATGCCGCAAGGCGACAGCGCTCGGCAATAAGTATAATAATAATAATAATAATCTGGACAATTTATTGTGCGCCGTTTTGTGGTACAAACCAGGGATGTTGCGGATGTCGATTTTTACACATCCGCGGATGTGAATGCGGATGCGGATTTTTGAAGGCTCACATCCGCGGATGCGGATGCGGATGTTCAAGATGTTATAGAAAAAAAGTAGGAACTATCTTAGTTGGTTGGCCCCACTGTCAAATATGTTTCGAAATTGTTGCTACAATAAGTATTATGATTTTTATGGATGAAATATTTTTTTTCTTTTTTGTTATTTGCAAAAATAAAATAAAACCGGCTAAAATAAAAACGCGTCGGATCTTGTCACCAATTTTCCCATTGGTTAATGTCAAGTGCGAACGGCACGCGCCATTCGCCGGCCCCGCCCCATTTCTTTCTTGTCGCAAATTGTCTTACATCCGCATCCGCATGAACATCCGTATCGATTATTGCGGATGCAGATGTCCAAATACATGCGGAAGCTCCGCATTTGCGGATGCGGATGCGAATATTCGCAACATCCCTGGTCCAAATACATGCGGAAGCTCCGCATTTGCGGATGCGGATGCGAATATTCGCAACATCCCTGGTACAAACCACTGTCACAACAACTGTCACAAATTATTAATAGTATATATTTATTCATTAATTGATTCAATAGTGTATCTCAGTGAAAATGAAGTGTTTTTTTTATACATTTTAAATTTTACATTAAAATTAATTATCTCAAAATTAACTCACAAACATTAAATTGAATCAAATACGACATTGTTAAATTTCCCTTATTTCAATTTAAAATGTTTTCTTCTTTAATTTTTATAAGTAGGTTAATTTTATTTGAAGGCAGGTATTTAAAAAGAAGATACATTTTAAATTCAGTATCATATCACTATGAGGTTTGCCATCCATCCTGAATGTCTTAATTGTTTGTTGGTACAGAAGGGACAGCTTATTGTAAGCAACTGGTCCGCTGGCTACTCCGCTTGTAGAGAATGTCGTGATGGTATAGTTGTAGCAGTAGTACACTAGAAAACATAAAATATTTATTTATTTATTTATTCATTCTTTACAGCAAATTGATAACAATGCTTACAATTTTTTAACGAAATGCATTCAAATTACATACAATCAATATTATAGAGGGCGAGTTTATCGCTAAGGCGCGATTTCTTTCAACTAACCCAAAACATCGATGCATTGTCTATGTATCTTTGTGACATTATAATGTTTAGTTTACCTATGACAGCATGGTGCTTATTAACAGTTTTGGTCGTATGTAATATGTACACAATTAGGTAGGTACCTACCTACACGTAGTGGTAAGCTAGTAATGACAATTACTTATAGAATGTAGTTAACAGCCGCACGCTGATGCATAATATGTGTGCATAGGTACACTGTTAATATTTTATATTATATCCTAATACAATATGCATGTATATAATAATAATAATAATAAAAACAACATAATATTGTTCCTACATAATAATAATTGTCTTTGTACCTAATGTATTATACTTACAAATAATTAAGCTATTCTCTTTGTATGCAAATATGTAACATAACATTATATGGACAATTTACTAAGATCAAACTAGTTCCAAACTAAGATATTATTAATCTTGTATTATGGGTACTTAACTATCGCGACGACGCACATCTTATATACAACGCACCAAACAAATAGAAAACCCAGAACCAGAACAATTTGAAAATGAAAGAATGTCATCTTTCACGTTGTGACTCAATGGCAAGAGCGTTACCACCGAGCTACAACGGTCGTCGTATAATGTTACACGAATAGACATATTTTCAAGAACCTCTTTGCCTTTTATAATACGTAGGTAGACTTTGTACTACTACTACTACACCATCACGGCATATCCCACAAGTGGGGTAGCCAGCAGACCAGCTGCATATAAAACATGCAAGCTGTCTTCTCCGTGCCAATATAAAATCAAGACATTCAGGATGGGTGGCAAACCTCATCGCTGAATTTAAGATGTAAAGTGTCTTATTTTTTCGAACACCTGCCTTTTACAGGACTCTCGAAAACTTATGGAGAAGAGTGGGAGACCATTTTTCAACAAATGGAAATAAAATAAACTATATATCTATATGTAGTTCTATTAAAATAAAATAACTTCTTTTAATTAAATTTATTAAAATTAAAAACTGCAGATAAACAAACATAAACTAAACAATGTGAACGTAACAACAAAAAATTAAGACATTTAGACACACCGCATCGCTATTTTAAGATTTAAAATGTTCTTATTTTTCGAAAACCTGCCCTTTGCAGGACACTTGAAAACTTAAGAAAATAGTGGTAGACCAATTATTATTTGCCGGGTACTCCACGGAATGCCACAAAATCTGCTACAAAAATTCAAATTATCCAAAAAAATTCAAACAATGGTAAACTCTTTCAGTGGGCATAACTCAAATACATAAATACGGTATTTGGCAACGATTTATACCAAAGATCAACTAAGTAGTAATATTACTTACTCTATGATTTATACAATGTGTATTTTTGATATTTTGATAATTATGACTGCGTTGAGTTATGCCGAGTGTATAGCTAGTGTAATAATACTAAATAATTTATGTAAATAACATAAGGTGCAGGAAAAACCCGTTACAAAACAAAGGTCATTAGTTTTTAGCATCGTCACCTTTCAATAATAATATATACCTTCAATATATTCACTTTAACATACATAGGTACATAATATTACATAGTACCTACAGTACATAGGTGGGTACTACGATGCTCTTTCTTGTGGTGCGAATGTGAATTACTTATAACTAGAGACCTGATTTTTTTAAACGTCTGTGGGAAATGTGATGGTATAGATAGAAAAATACATGTATTAAGTTTGTTTTATAAAACGAACGATGTAGTTTACACATATGTTACTCACCAGACTCTATATTCTAATGCAAATGTTACCTTAATATACCTCATCAAAATATAATGTATTGACTCATTACACGTACATACATCAAGCATTTAGTATTACCATAATATCATTATCGACACACTCTGTTGTCTTTCCTTTGTTTAATAATAAACCGAAGCATTTTTTTGCAAATTTTATTATAGTCTCGTATCTAAGATTAAGTTACTTAAATCTCCCGTAAAGAATATATAGCTCTCCCACTTTTTTCTATTAGTTTTCAAGTGTTCTGTAAAAGGCAGGTTTTCTGGAAACATAACGAATAAGACATATCACTGATTTAGCAATGATGAAGTATGCCACCCATCCCGAATTTCTATATTTTTTAGTGGTATAGTTAGACAAAATTCATAACAGTCAAATTTCTGACAAGAAACGTAAGTAAAATTTATAAAACAAATGGATCTATAGATTGTCATCTCTCTGTTTAAGTTTGGACTTTGTAAGCAACACGCAAACAGCAATATTTAAATATTATCCTATTATAATCCGGATCTATAAAGTCATAAATTGCCAATACATATTATTTTTGTCTTTTGTTTCAATAAAACGAATATTATAATGTCTGTTTTTGTCGCATAAAAACTGAGAAAATAATGTTCAAAAAACCGAGTGATAATCCGACTAATGAGCTGTATACGGATGCGAAATTATCGACTGTTAGCAATATAACGTATTCATGAACATATTGTCTACTTTAGATTTACAAAGACTATAGATCTCCTGAAATAAATGAAATGCGAAAAATGTATTGTCTATTCCTTTATGCAGAAGGGATGTGACGCAACGGCACTACTCAGTATTCATATTTATGTGTATGTTATATTATTATATTGCAATGACCTACCAAAGGAAATACACGCTATTCAGGAATATGAAAGATAAATACCTATGTAAAGGAATACACGTTACAAAGAAAACTTTATTTTTTAACATCAAATCTATTATTTCAGCCATATTATTGTATCCTAATTTGTGTACTGTAACACTAAAGGAGTTTTGTACCCTATAATTTGATGAGATTTTTGAGTGCTCACTGCTCTCTCCCTATACACGAGATATCTCTTTCAGGGAGGTAGAATTTTGTAACATCAATTTCAGTTGTATATTGTGTTTAATTGTTGCTGTGTATGATTGTATTGAAATGAATAAAAAAAATGTACTATTTTTATCAATGGAATTATCTAATTTGGTGTCGATTTTACAAATTAACAAAAAAAAATTTTTTTAAATATAATATTTAACTTATAAGTGTAAACAGGATTTGGACAACCTGGGACGACCACCTACTCTTTTACAATAAATTAGACGTAAATAGATATGTTTTACAGTTTTATGACATAATCTACTAGTACATAAAAGTTTATGTTTTATAATTTTTATACCGTAGCCCAAAAAAATTATATACAAACTGTCAAAGGACGATGAGCTGAAATTTATAATGATCTAAAAAGTATATATACCAGTAAATCAGTCCTTATCTTCGTGTCAATAAAAAAAGACATTCAAGATGGTATTCAAGAATTGAAAATGTTGATATAAACATAAAGGTGCCAGCAAAAAGCAAGGCATTTAGAATTGGTGACGGAAGACAGTAGGAGACCTATTCTTTGCCGAAACTCCACAGAGCTAATATGTAGCATGTAGGTGCTATTAATTTTGACTTTATACTCAAACTATAAATTGTGGACATGTGTAAATTTGTAGACGTAAATATATTATATCGGGAAGATGAGTCACTTTTGATGTTTTGTTTTTGACGGATGTAGATGAGGATTTAAAATTAATCAGGATGCGAATGCGATTTTTTTTCGCATCAAACGACCTTGCCCACCTCGATTTCTTGGTGTAGTCCATTGTCAGATACATAATATGTTCAATTTTCAAGGTAAGTGTATTGAGGCATTTTTTAGATATAATATATATCAATAACAATAAATTTTGCAATTAAATTTTTCGGTCGAAATGGTTCGTTCTCATTGATTTATACCATCATGACATTTTCCACTAGTGGGGTAGCTAGTGAACCAACTGCGAATAATGAAAATTCCAGACATCTTGAATATATTTATTTATTTTGCATGGAGATAACAACCTGCATGTTCGTTACATACGCTTAGTTCATTGACTATTAATACCGTCATGGTTTGAATAGATAGATAGATACATTTTAAAAACGGAAACGAAAAAAAAACAATAATAAGATATAATATACAACCGTAGGTACAGTGAGTAAGTGTACTACATAAATACTCTTAATATTATTATTATGTATGTATGGTAGTAGCGATGGCAAATTTAAATATAGCCGGTGACTATTTTAGTGTGATTATAGTGGGCGAGGAAAAACTACGTAACTAAAATATTGTAAACTGTATTATACTATACTCTCACGCCGTATCCCAAGTGGAGTAGGCAGAGAGAACGGAACACCGTATTAATCTTATTCTTACATACTTCTTTCGTTTACTGTTCTGTGATTTTTTTGTATATTTTGTGTACCTTTTATAAATTCTACCTTTTTATAAATTGTGTCTCTTTGCATATATCGCTTTGGCATAAAGCTGTAATGATGTGCAATGATAATTTAAACAGAATAATAATATAAATTGTGTCTCTTTGCATATATCGCTTTGGCATAAAGCTGTAATGATGTGCAATGATAATTTAAACAGAATAATAATATAAATTGTGTCTCTTTGCATATATCGCTTTGGCATAAAGCTGCAATGATCTGCAATGATAATTTAAACAGAATAATAATATAAATTGTGTCTCTTTGCATATATCGCTTTGGCATAAAGCTGTAATGATGTGCAATGATAATTTAAACAGAATAATAATATAAATTGTGTCTCTTTGCATATATCGCTTTGGCATAAAGCTGTAATGATGTGCAATGATAATTTAAACAGAATAATAATATAAATTGTGTCTCTTTGCATATATCGCTTTGGCATAAAGCTGTAATGATGTGCAATGATAATTTAAACAGAATAATAATATAAATTGTCTCTTTGCATATATCGCTTTGGCATAAAGCTGTAATGATGTGCAATGATAATTTAAACAGAATAATAATATAAATTGTCTCTTTGCATATATCGCTTTGGCATAAAGCTGTAATGATGTGCAATGATAATTTAAACAGAATAATAATATTTATATACCGTTAAAAAAAATATGTCCTTGTTATATTATATTACTTTATATTATGAATATCTTCACGTTTTTGTTTTTAAATTCGCAACTTCGTGAGTAATTATTTGATTGTGAAATTAATAACAGTTTGATGATAGATATAGGCACATAATTATATACCATGTGATTATTATTGTATTATTTTTTCAATACATCATCTTAAGATAATGTATATGATTACTGATAAAACTGACTCGCCTTGTATTTGCGAGGTCCCGGGTTTGAGTTTCAAACGGGTCACGATTTTTTTCGAACTTATCCAATCCAAGGCAAAAAATTTTAATTTCCCCCAACAATTTCAGAGTTTCATACCTATATTTGAAAGTTTTTTAGCATTTCGGGGTCCAGAATTTTATTTGTACAAAATTTTGTGTTTATTCATAATCCAAGATATTAGAACGAAAAAAGATATCTTGAAACAAGAAAACATTATTTATCAAATTGTATCGAAAATGATTTCTCAATTCAAGGAAACGACTTTAATTCAAGACAATATTCTCTTGTATTGTTTGACAAAATTAAAATTCTTGAATTGAGAATTAAAATCTACTTGTTTTTTTTTTGTGTAGGCATATATCTCATTCTTCGACATCACTGCTATAAAATGAATCTATTTTTGATGCAAGAACATAAAATATATAGGTAGGTATGTACTATTCGTTCTATTTATATCGACTCCTACATTCATGAATTAATCTCATTCGAAAACAAATGAACTACATAAATATAATATTTATGACGTTCATTTGTTTATTGAGTTATATTAAAAATGCGAATAGTGTGTATTTTAAGAATAGTCGCAGACCTGGGCATCATTAATCAGCAATTTAACTGAGCTAATCGTTGGCTTATTAACCAAAAAAAATGATATCGTTAATTTTGTGAAAATGTAACGTAAGTTACACTTGATCATTAATAGAAAAGATGCAAAAAATGTTCCATGGCTGTAAAACTCTCTAGATTTTCAGTCATGGTAGCCTTTAATTACCAATTTTTACGTTTTGAGTTCTTAGTCTATGATTATGTAAACATAGCTCGATGCATTTATTCCATGTACAACACTGTCAGGCACTCACAGACTTTTCTCACACATCTTTATAAGCGATCTCGTATCTACTGCATTTATTCCGCTTTCATCCATCAATGAAAGTTAACGTAATATTGACAATAACAAGATTAACGTAGATAATTTGGTCGCATTTTTAACGAAAGTTAGTTCACGTATTAATGCCCAATTTTAAAGGCAGCATATAATAAAAGAATTTGTTCCAAATATATACAAACAACACACATAAATATAATACTAAGTACCTATTATATTTATGTGTGTTTGTACATTATAGTTCCCGAATAATCACGTGGAAACCGATAAGGAAAGATCTTACGTCAGGAACCATAATATAATACATATACCTATACAAACATGTACTATATCTATCTACACGTGGCTACGTTTTCATAACATATAGTTATATGTATAATATTTTAATTCTGATTTTATTATGAATGATTTTGACGTCATTGCGGTGGCATAACGGTCAACTGGTCTAATTTAATATTAGTCCTACATGCGTATAAGAATATTTTTAGAATCACGTGACGATTTTATTCTCTAATGACCATGGACAAGGTATTTTTTCAAAGGGAAAGGCTGATAATAGACTTTTAATAATGATGCAAAAGGATGTAACTGTCTGTTTATTAACTAAATTATTATTTTAATGATTTTATAACTATCAAGAAACCGGCGTGCGTGTATGAGAAATTGTTTGAATGTAGAGGAAGCGATATAAGTACGTAAGAATAGATCTATAGGTATGGGGTTCCATCCACTTTGTTTACCCCGCTCGGGATACGGCCTGAAGGTATAATGTATACATTTAATGTTATGCACACCGTTGAAGTCTAGTAGATGTTAATACTTATGTTGTCTATGATTTTCACTCGAGATTCTTTTTTATTTTATTTTTTTTATAATTATTAAGAAAGTTGTGGGAAGAGGTGACTAAGTTAGCACAAATTCATATGGGCTGAATGAAGGAGGCTAATCTCTGTCCTGTTTTCCGAAAGGAGAACTGTAGGACAATTGAAATGAAATGAATGAATGGTAAATGGTTTGATGACTATAATTATATGCCCCAGCCTGGTGAGTTTTGTTCATAATATCGCGGTTATGGGTTTTAAGAGAGAGATATCCAGACAGGAAGAATGATTAGGTAAGTATATATATATATATATATATATAAAATACCTACAATATGGATGAAGGTGTCATGTGACTACAAGATGTGGGAAATACACTATTGGATACGTAATATATAATTCATTATTAGGTGTTTACATAAGTAAATTCATCTTATCGCACACATTGCTAACTTCAAAATCGATTTACGTCAGTAAACCTTCTTTGAACATATGTAACAATACTGAATACTTATTTATTTATTTACTTATTTATGGTAAAAACCTTTTTTATTTTTGAATAATTCATTTATAGATTATAAAACTGTGAGAGAGACGTCTTCCGATTTATCAGGTAAGTATGTCGGATGATTTGTTCGGCGACGTCTAATGGACTCTCCATCTCAAGGGCGCGGGAAACTATGTTGGAAGGGCGATGTCTTCAACTTGTTCCTGAACGCTATTATAGATCGGTCTTTTCGAAGGTCTTCGGGAAGTCGGTTCCAGATGACGGGTCCTGCGACGCTAAAAGCCCCATCATAGAAGCAGGACTTGTTTGCTCATTGATAATAACCTGATAAGTTGAAAGACGTCTATCTCACGGGTTATAATAATCTTTAGAAGAAAGAGACACTTGTTTCAGTTAACCTAATTATTGTACGTCCATGGTAGGTACTGAACGAGACGTTATTTTAATAGACAATAACAACTTTAGTGCAGACATGATTAAGTTCGTTATTACATATATATATATATTAGGTACGAGTATATATTTACAGTAGGTATATTAGTATATAGGTATGTATTAAAAGTAGAAGAAGTACAAGTTTCATATTGATAATAATAATAGTTCCCACGACATTTCCTACAGTAAACTTTACTGCTACAATACAGCCTCTATGGTTCGTAATATTATTCAATGTACATAAGACTTACATTTATTTAGCCATACCCAATGAGGTCCCAGGCTATGAAAAGTCTCCCTAATTTTTATTTAAGTTTTCGAATGTCCTGTGAAAGGCAGGTAGGTATTAGTAAAACATCATATAAGATATTTATTTATTTATTTATTTCAATTTTACAGGATACATACAGTTGATACAAAAAATACAATGGTCTATAACATATTTAGCAATAAGCAAACGAGTGAAGATCCCTATATTACCCTTATGTGCTCTACAAAGCATACATAACTAAACACAACAGATAAAATCAACAAACAACAATTACAGTAGAATAGAGTAAATTATGTTAAGAAAAATATTAGCATAAAGCTCACAAAGCAATAATCGCAGGATTAAACAATAAAACAACAAGCAATAAAAACAATACAATGAGTCATGAAAAATAAAATCTCTCAAAATTTAAAATTCAAAATTTAACATTATTTAAAATTCAATAGTAAAATTTGTCATAAGCAAATAGGAATAATATTATCCAACACATGCAAGAGATTAGTTACCATTATATTTTATTATATTTAAAACCTTCAGTTCAGCGATTGAATATGTCTAGTAAATTTTGTCTTCCTACGATGCGATGCTTGTTGGAAGTATTATCTTGAATTAAAAAAAAATACACTTGTACTTCCACAGTGACTTTAATGCACACGTGTCGTCTTTGACAAAAAAATGGATTCTCAGATAAATGAAGATGTAATTATTAGGTTTTTAATTTCTAAATTAAGCAAAAATGCCTGCTACTGATGCCTGCCTGTTAATCTTTTACGAATAAAGTAATTCATATTTTTTTGTATTCCTGTCCGGACTATGGAATACATGCTGTATAGTGTATTATATTAAGAACACGCCATTATTCTGGTCTAAATATAGTCCTTCAATTGATTTTAACTCCGCTTAATAACATATCGCATTTAATTATTACATTACTCCTTATATATTGTGGGTACTTTATAATATATAGACCTACCAGTCACCAAGAGAGACCAATGCCTTGGCCTATAATTGCCAGAGTTGGGCATTAACGATTAATGAATACATATAAAAATTCGTTAAAATTGTGATTAACTATTAAATTAATTAAATTCAGTGATTCAATGTTAACATTTTGAAATAATTTGTTAAATATTTTTAAATATAAATTAACACTGTTTTATGTTTAACTATAATGTTTACAAAGTCTACCACGACCAAGTTTGCCTGGCGCTTTCGCCAACGAATAGGCATCATCAGATCTGAGTATAAAATTCAATTATAGTAAAACGATGACATATAACATTTTGAATTTAATTAAATCAATTTCAAAATTAGAATCACGGTCACTACATTATCAAGAGTTCGTCGGTAGCCTGGAGGTAGAGTCTCGGCCTCCAGAACAAGGGGTCCGTGGTTCGATCCCAGGTGCCGGCAAATCCCCTTTCACAGCACAAGCTTTTAGCTTAGTGTGAAAGGTGTATAAGGTTGTATTTGGGTTTATAACAAAAACCCAGATATATATTAAAAAAAATCGTAAAAGTTAAACCAGTTGTGTTTCTTTACATAAATTAATGACAATAAATATACGTCAACTCAATTAATGAATTGATTAACTGTAACTTCCGTTATTTTTTCTAATATGTAACAAGTTATCGAATAACGAAGTTAAATTTTTCGTTAATCGATATACGCTTAACTGAGTTACTTTTTTGATAAACGATGTCCTCTGTTAATTATCTTTTTCACTATACACATACACAATTAAGTTACGTACTATGTTTTGATCCTTATAGTGTCTTGTTCATTAATTAAATTCGCGCGAAGAGAAATAGGTATATTGTCATTCGTTGATAAATATTTTAATGAACTTACCGATTTTGAAATAGTTACCGATAGTTGGAAGATATTGAAATGCGGCGATTAATTTGCATCTGTATCATCCTGGATGTACTCATACATTAATCAGTAAGCCGCTCTCCAGGCTCTGTGCATCTTATTTTCGTCTCTCAATTGGAGTAATGTCGTCAGCCCATCTCTTTTTTGTTCCGCCGGTGCTTCTTTTGCTACTTCATTTGAGGATTCTAGGGGTGCATATAAAAAATACACGGTTCCCTTTATATTGTAATAAATATTTATAGTTGCGGAAAAAATAATGTAATTATTTTCAATTCCACAAAAAAATATTTCGAATTGTTTAACCATTGAACGGAACAATGATAACGTTTGTGTTTAATAGTGAGATAATTATTTAGAATAATATTTCACTTTGTGTTGTGTTTTAACAGCATAATATAAATATACTAACGTACAAAAATGGAGATTTCTCGAATATAAGACGTTTCTGGTTATTGTATTATGGAACTGTACAGTCGTTATACTGTAATATGTTTTAAAATGAGATTTGCTGTAATTCAGTTGACAGTTTAACTTATGATTATTTTTATTTTTGTTTTCAGGTAAGTGCATACAACTCATCTTACATGTTGTATTTCCCTTGACAAGAAGTCACATAGAAGTCGTGTATGTAGGTAAGTAGATAATCCAAGAATATTAAAAAAAACTTCTGTCACGTATCGATATTAGGTAAAATTATTATTATTATTTATTGTCTTAAAAAATGTCACCACTCACCTTTATAGTCTTCACCTTTACGGCGAGTGTTGTAGTGTATGTATAATGTAGTGCATTTAACTATGAATCAAATCGGATTTGGATCTAATGAATATTCGTATTTTGTCAATTATACTCGTATTGTGAATAAAAAGTGGCCAGATGGAAGAAATCACTCTCTCTTCTCAATCGTATTTCTAATTCTGGGGGTCGTTATCTCCGGATAGCCCCTCGTGGATAACCCTGCGCTATCATTATATTCTGTTTTCAGCCAGGTGTGCCGCTTAGTAAATTGATAGATTTACAGTCTGTTTGATTTGACCAGTCCAGCGCATTGTTATTCCGCTTCTGCGGGTATAATAATGTGTTGAATTATTTGCTCGAAAACGTATCGAAAGGAGTGGAAAACCTATTCTTTGTTTGGAACTCCTTGAAGTTAAAGCTAATTACTTATTAAAATAATAGTTGCTTCGTGGAACTTCGTCATATGTAATATAATATTATATATAATGATTGGATGCGAGCAGTGCATGTATATGTAACATTAATTATGTATCAGTTATTTAATTAATAATAACACACACCCAAACACTGTCTATTTATAATAACACTTGGTGGTGTCTTGATTATTAATCATTTCTGTGGTTTATTTATAAACTTGGCGATTTCCTCTAAACATTATCTATTTATACTTATACTATCAACCTTATAATTTTCTATCTAAGAATAAACGTATTTGCCTAAACTAATAATTTGTAATGTATATATTGCGACTTATAAGTATTATATCATAAATTAGAAACTGCACCGAAATATTGGTATTGGGTCCAATTGAATCTTGGGCCCAAAATATTTACAAATAAATTTTAAATAAGCACTGATCCAAAGTTGTGAAATAGTCAATTGTTATGATGTACAATACTTAAGTTTAGTTGGAGTGAGACGGCAAAGCTATAGTAATGTCATAGATTGAAACAAAGCATATAATATAAGCACGTGTAACATACATTTTTCATACCCTCGAAATGAATGAGAATTTTGCTATTATCGGTGGTAGATTGCTTATTAACTATGGAATTTTACTACCTAAACACCAACTCAGTAAATAAATAACATTATATTACATAACATGCATAAACAATTCGCACAGATGGAGCTAGTCCCAAACTAATATATGAATTATGTATTATGGGTTCTAGCTCAACGATGCATATAATTATTTATACAATGTAACAAACACATATACATGTAACACCTAGATCCAAAATATTTTGAAAAATTCTACAGTTCTACTTCATTTTACTCTGGCTGAAAATCAAACCCGGAACCTCGTGACTCAAAGACAAGAGCGTTGCTTCCACGTTACACTGGCCATCAAGTTGATCCATTTTATCCAGCCTCATGAAAATTATGACGTATGTGCTATTGAATAAATTTAGATCTTATTATTGTTGTCTTGAAGGAAACTACGTAATTCTCTGAACTAAATTCACCTCGAACCTAATGTATTTTATATTGAGTGTTGTCACCAATAATGATTACCCCATTTAATGTACCTAATAATAATATCGTACATTATCCTTATTCAGTACTAGCTATTCTCTGTACAAAAGCGGAGAGGACAATGTAATGAGTCCCCTTAGTACCAGTGCGCCGCATCAACGTTCATAAGGAGGAACTGTTACGCGCGGCTGCTCTTCATGTAGGTATTTTTTAAGTATAGTGTTTTTGGATTACAGATGACACGTTTTAAATGGACATTGACATAAATGTTTTAATTACTTTAATATCCAGGTTAGATTAATTATTTTTGCCTCTTAAGTATCTCAAATAGTTAATTATATATAATATACATATTGCGAATTGTGATTACCTATTATTAATCCTAATAAATGTTGTCTCATATTTACTTACTGACATGACAATTATTTTATCTGCACTTAAATTTGCAGTTATTGTGTGTTTCCTGCTTCTGCTATGAAATAAAATAAAAATATATATTTCAAACTTTTACATAGATGGGTATGTACATCATCTTATTATTAATATAGTTTTAAAACTACTTCAATGATGACTAATGCAATAATTAATCAACAGTAATGATTAATACATGGGCGATAAGATAAGAGACCAGAGCTAGTTATTGTTTAGATAAAAGATGGAGAAAGATAATGCGTAATTTTCTACAAAGGAGATAACCATACGGCGCCAGAAGATAAATATTTAAAACAAGTCAACGTCTCCGTTTATTGTTACGTTTAGATAATTATTATGCTTGCAATTCGTTGTTTGGTCCATTATGCTATTATGCATTTCTTATTTTTGTGACAAAGTACCCGAAAAGAAGTAAGTCATTTATTTATTTGAGGACAAATGTACGCCGACAGGCACATCGAAAACACATAGAATTAATGATAAAGAACAAAATTAGAAATAATGAAATTCCTTGTTACACAACCTTAATTATTTATTCACTGAGTCAATCAAACTGCTCGAAGCTCCCGGAAATACTCAGGCGTGTCATTAATTTTATCAATTTCTTTAAGGTTAATAAAGTTAGTAATTAAAAAAATGTTATATTGTGCTAAAAAGGGTCCAGAAAAGATCGTAATGGGATCGACCAAAGCTGGTTTAAGATCTCGCCAAATGTCCGTTATCCAGTATCCGACAATATCTGGTGGTCGGTAGTCTGATAGTATAATCTCGGATTTTCAATTGAGAAGTTCAAAGTTCGATTCCGCCCCCTGCCGACTCATTCCACCTTCATGACACAGACTTATTGCTTTCTTTAAGTTGTTTAGCTAGGGTGTATTTGCGTTCATTTAAAATCCTGAAACAAAATCACTATCCGTTACATTTCTAACAAGTATTGATTGATAAAATATATGTGACACATATTCTACTGAATATGAGACGTATCTGATAATTCACATTGACGACGTTTTAAAACCTAATTGTATGACGTCTATATTACTTTCGTATTGTAATAATATATTCACTGTCTCCAACACTCACTTCTTTTTGCGTCTAATTATTTCATTTCTTCATTAATTATAATTATATTTAATTAATGCAACACCCTAAAAAGTCAGTCATGTGTGCTCCAGTAATATAATAATAACATTTAGTTTTTTTCATACTCGTACATATTAGTCTACATTTAAGCAATAAGCCCGGCATCTCTCTGAGCGTTATTTATATCTATCTGAGAAAGTATGATAGTTATTAGAAAACAGCAATACTGAAATTGAAATTACAATGTCAATTTTTTTATTAACTATTCATACAAATTGGATGACTCAAGTCCACAAACCATATACCTACAGTCCTACATTGCATCAACTTTTTTTGCTAGAATATGTTCGATGGGAACTCTATTTGATATAGAGTAATTTTATTCAGTGGAGTACCCAGCAAAGAATTGGTTTCCCACTCTTTTATGTAAGTTTTCGAGTTAAAGACAAGTGTTCGAAATAAATACATTTCACATCTTAAATGCCCAATGGCTCCCAGACAGTGTCACTGGGAGGAATTCGTGGGGCGAACTCACCTAGGGGGAGCTGCAAGAGAGGTCGTTGCTTTCTGGGAGGGAATGGGAGTGTAGATGTGGATTTGGTGTTTTTATTATTTGTCGTTGCTAACCGACACGAAAAGAAGAAGAAGACATCTGAAATTCGGCGATGAGAAATGTCCCTCTTTTTTTCTGATTATGATTTGTTGGTTGGTGGCTGTCATCAGTTCCTTCGCGTGCTTCAACCCTATGCTGTTGGACCAAATTTCATGGCTTTGATCCATGGCCCAGTTTTTTAGGCTAAGCCTGATAGTGCTAGACGGTAATCCGCATATAGGCTCAGGACCTATTGGTAGACTCTCAGCGCCAGTTCTAGCAAGTTCATCGGCAACTTCGTTGCCTATGACTCCACAATGCCCCGGTACCCAAACCAGCCTTACGGCGTTATTCCCGCCCAGACGATTTAGAACCGGGACAGTATAGTAGTAGCAGTTGTTTTATTTCACTAAATGATAATGTTAAGGCTCGTATAGAAGTTTATTATAAACAATTATACATATTTACAAGTGGAGTCTTCATATTTATTTCGTAAGATACGTACTTGGTTGGTTTCATGTTCACTAGTATCACAGTGTTTTATATTATGTATGTCCTTTCTCAGGATATCTGATATGTCTTTGACGTTTATATAATATTTGTATTGTGGTTTGATTTTTTATATTCTGCACGTGTAGGTACATATTGTATTTTTAAATTTTAATATTTTTTATATTTTTATTTATTTATGCACATTTACGCCTTCGCCTTTTATATGTTAACTGCACAAAAATAAATATAACAACAACAAGCCAATTCAAGTAATAAAAAATAATAATCAAAATAACAAATTAAAAATATTAAAATAACAAAAATATTTTCTTTTATAAGTTTTTATATCTTTGACATTTATTTATGTTTGTTTTTTTTTACATTTTATTGATGTAAAAATTATTTGTAGATAAATAAATAAATAACATACGGATATGTAAAATAATTATTATATTTATCATCATTGTTAATTATGAACTTCATAATATTCTACTACTACTACTACTACTATACCATCACGGCATATCCCACAAGTGGGGTAGCCAGCAGACTAGCTGCATATAAAACATGCAAGCTGTCTTCTCCGTGTTAATATAAAATCAAAACATTCAGGATGGGTGGCAAACCTCATCGCTGAATTTAAGATGTAAAATGTCTTCTTTTTTTCGAACAATAATATTCAGCCGCACATAAAATAAGGTATAGACAACTCCACGTTTGAGAGAGCTTTATTGGTTGCCAGTGGAGGCTAGGGTGCAGTACAAAGTGTGTATGTATGTTTTATAAGGCACTGAATGAGGACGTAAACTGTAAAATAAAAACTCAAGAAATTAATTTTGAAGTATGCAGGATATATGTAGGTAATAGACAAAATTATACGAGGTAAGGTAGACTTTATAATAGGAGGCACACTTAGAGAGATCTAAGAGCACATTGTAATTTTGGGACTAAGTGGTTCACGAGCTTAAGATCGATGTTCTCCCTATGCACATATCGATAAGTCGAAAAACACACTTTATAAATAAAATAATTTATGCTTAAAATAAAAATTGTATAAAAAATTATAAGTAGGTGTGAGGACACTTAGGGATGATATTATTATCATTATTATATTTTAATGTTATGTCAGTTACAATTTAAGATTTATGTATGTAAATAGTAATAAATAATTCCTTAATGTTTGAAACGTCCACTCAAAGGATTTATTTTGTAATTTATTAAATCAAAATATTTACATCTCTCCGTGTTTGCTAGCAACATTGTAACACTTAATTGTATCAATAAACACTTAGTGTTGCTATTATACCGAGCAGATATTATTCATTATTTCATTAAAATAATACTCATACAGGGTAACCAGATGCCATAGGATCCTGCATTTTATGCATATAGACTATTTAAGGTCATTATTTGTGCATGATTGAACATCAAAATCTATCTATCTATCTGTACCCTCACGCCATGTCCCAGGAGGGGTAGGCAGAGAGAACGGAACGCCATATACATAGATCTATCCTTACAAACTTTTTTCGCTTCGTCCACATTCATCCAGTTTCTCATACATGCACGCCGATTTCTTTTACTCAACACGCGACCGACCTTGAGGATTTGATCTACGTGATCAAGCCACGTAGTTCTTGGCCATCCGCGCTTCCTCACACCCCCTCTTTCAGATAAATACATCCTTTTCGTCATTCTTTCATCTTGCATTCGCTCCACATGTCCAAACAAAATAAAATAAAATAAATAAATAAACCTTCAAAATGAAATATAAAGTGTATTATCTGTTACTTGATTTTTAAACTCACCATCGATTTCGGCAAACTTTAAAAAAAATAGCAGGTAACAAATAGTATAAATATAAATATTTTGTTACATAGTTTATTCGTTATTTAAGTGAAATTAAAAATTAAAAAATACGCGAACACTAGCATAATACTTTGCAGGATTTGGCATCAAGTCGACTTACACTATACGAAATGGTTTTTCAAATTTCTACTCGCACCGTTAAATTTTCTAGACTTATAAAAGCTTCATAAAATTCTTATACCAAACTGAAAATTTGGGGAGCAAAGGAGAAAAGCTGAGTATCTTCTGATATCGCTATACAATTATGAAATGTTAGAAATTTCGGCAAATATCTATACCAAATTGCAGAATATGGCAAAAAGGGTCTTTAAATAAGCCTATAAAATCGTGTGTTTTTTCGCAGTTTTTCAAAATCAATCCGCAGGATTTCGTTATTTTGAACAAAATCGTCGCAGGCTCTTCAATTTGAGTCTGATTACCCTATATTTAAAACACAATCTGTCAGCGGCCACTAATGTTTCCAAATTCTATTTTAAATCTTCAAATCAGAATGATGTCAATAGTAATTTAAATTATGAATGACGAAACATATACCTACCTACTTTTACACATTTTGATATTACCACATAAATTAATTAGGGTTGTCATATGAAAATAAAGAAATGTTACATGATTAAGATATTATGACTGTAAGGAATCATAAATAAACCGTTTGTCACTTTAACTATGTATTTTTTTCGCCCTCTTAAAATAATAACATAACATGTATAGACAATTCACACAGACCGAGCTAGTCCCAAACTAAGATGAATCTTGTATTATGGGTACTAACGCGACGATACACACATATACAATGCACTAAACACATATACATGTAACACCCAGACCCAGGACAGTCTGAAAAAGGTCATTTTTCATTTTGCCCTGGCCGGGAATCGAACCAGGGACCTCGTGACTCAAAGGCAAGTGCGTTAGCCTCCGCGCCACATCGGTCGTCTTACGTTATATAATACTTACGTTTTTTTAGTTTTTTTATTAAATCATGGTTTTGTGTTACTCTTTGTCAATTTATTTCAGAGCAATATCTTTCATTATTTAGGAAAGGTTACATATCTCATAGCTCATTGAAAATTTTATATGAAAAATTGTTAAATAGATTGTCAAATTCTTGATGATGACAATTGTGATGGATGATTTGGTTTTGGCGCCGTTACGCAGTACTTTTCAGGGCACCAGCGAATTCTGAATTTTTAAATTGGCTTCTAAAGATAATATTATGTAATTGGCTAAGAAGTTAAAATGAAATAAAATTTGTAGTAATCCACTAAATCCAGTTAATCCACTGGTTAGAATTACTATATATTTTGTTTAACTTTTTTCTTATCATAATGCACTTCCACCAAGAACCTTTGCTCGATACATGGAATTTTACTTTAATTGGCAAATTTTTCTCTGTGGAGCTAGCACATGGAGTTCCGGCAACACCAAAAGTATTCTCGAAGAAGTCATACTCACCTGCTCTTATGCTCGCTAGGCCAGTACCGAAGAGAGTAAGGTCTTCTTATGGTAGAGCCGAGGAGGTAAAGTTCTGTAAGGCACAATGGTGGATTTTGTTTAGGGCCTCTTAATTTTGAATTAAACTCAATTTACTAGTGACAGTTTCCATCTTAGCTATCGCATCTTGCCACCTACTTCACATAATTTAATTATGTGAAGTACATAGGTGGAGAGAAAAAAGAAATTATTCTTAAGTTGGGTATACTGTATATGTGTTTGTTTGTATATATTTAGTGGTGCAGCACTTAAAGCTCTTCTCTTGAAAAAATCATAAATATTTAAATAACAATTGTTGTTAATCGATAAAATGTTTACAATTCATATAAGTACAATATTATTATGTATCGCTATGTCTGTGGTCCTGCCACTTATATATACAGTGGTACCTCGACATAAGAGTTTAATTCGTTCCGCAACATTGCTCGTATTTCAAATTACTCGTATCTCAAAGTAAATTTCCCCGTTGAGATTAATTGAACTGCCATTAATCCGTTCCAGCCCTCAAAATGTCACCCCAGTTATTTTTGTTTCGTATTTTTGAGTAAGAAACATGTTTTTATGAATGACAAATATTGTACAAAAACATAATAAAAGAGAATTTAAAGAAATAAACTAGATTTATAAAGTGTTACTTTTGCTTCTTTTTCGTCACTGCTTTTTTCTTCACTGTTCTTTGCTTTTTTCGCCACGCTTTTCTCACTTTCATCTGTAGGCCGTTTAAAAAAACCCGTGTCCAAGGAGATTTGTTTCTTCCTCCCTTTCAGAATGTTCCGGAAATTAGTGAGGCAAGTGTCATTAAATAGCTCGTATCATAAATTTTGCTCGTATTTCAAAAGCAAAAAATCGCTCGCTCGACGGCTCGTTTCTCAAAAAACTAGTATGTTGGGGCACTCGTATGTCAAGGTACCACTGTAATCCACACATAAATATTTGAGTCCGTTCGTATGTATGTATGTATGTATGTATGTATGTATGTATGTACGTATGTCCTTAATGGACTCAGAAATTAGGAAGGACCGAAGTAAAATAATACACTCTATACAAGGTCTCATCTTCTGGGCAGGTTTAAGGCTAAAAACATTTTAAATATATTACGTATTGATAAAGATATTTTAATTTTAATGCGACCATGTCACAAAATTAGCAACAAAATGTATGTAAAATTAATGCAAGATTTAGTAAATAGCAATATTCACAGTCAAACATTTTTCATTGTATTGAATTAATATCAAAATGGATGTAACAATAAATACAACAATTCTGAAACTAAATATTTAGGGTTTATTTTCGTAATAAAATATCGTGTTTGCTAATGAGAAAAGCTCTTGAATTACGTGAATAAAAATTGCATATTTTTGACATATTGGGCTATTTTCATAATGGAAGACATTATGAAACCATAGAAAACTATACTGTAGAATAATAATAGTTTTACCTATAAAATCCATAAACAATGTTAAATGATTTTCAATGAGTGGGAACCTATTTATTTTCACCTAATATTTTTTACATAAATTATGAAATATTTGATAGTAAAATATTCTGAAATATTGAAGGATGCAGATAATCCATTTTTAAGGTTTTTTGGGAATAAAGAGTAAATACTTATATGACAATTTATTCTTGACTTTTTTTTAATTTCATAGCAAATACCCATTTATGCACTGCAAACCAAAAATACAAATTCGAATGTGGACAATTATAATATTTTATGATGACTACAATTTTTTCACGAAAAGGGATGTTTACCCTTTTTTTCTTATAGAAATTTGGGATGACAATCTTCGAGTTTTTACATTAAGATGAGGTTTTTAGTAGTTTTTGCACGTAGGTACCCGCCTATTTTTGTAAATAAAATATGAGCTTTCGAGGTGTCGAGCTCACATATTTTTCATTTGGAAGAGGTTTTTAGCACTTTTTCCATGTAGGTACCTACCAATATGTGGAATTTCTTAACTTCAAGCTTTTTCATCGGGACGAGGTTGTTAGTACTTTTTTTTCCATGTAGGTGCCTACTTATTATTTTTTTACATAAATGTGAACATCTGAGGTGTCAAACTTCAAGATTTTTCAATGGGAAGAGGTTTTTAGCACTTTTTTCGATGTTGGCACCTACCTATTTTTTTTTAACTAAATATGGGCATGTGAGGTATCAAACTTCATGATTTTTCATTGGGAAGAGTTTTTCAGCACTTTTTTCGATGTAGGTACCTACCTATTTTTTTTATCTAAGTATGGGCATGTGAGGTATCAAACTTCATGATTTTTCATTGGGAAGAGTTTTTCAGCACTTTTTTCGATGTAGGTACCTACCTATTTTTTTTACCTAAGTATGGGCATGTGAGGTATCAAACTTCATGATTTTTCATTGGGAAGAGTTTTTCAGCACTTTTTTCGATGTAGGTACCTACCTATTTTTTTTACCTAAGTATGAGCATGTGAGGTATCAAACTTCATGATTTTTCATTGGGAAGAGTTTTTCAGCACTTTTTTCGATGTAGGTACCTACCTATTTTTTTTACCTAAATATGGGCATGTGAGGTATCAAACTTCAAGATTTTTCATTTAGAGATTTGCAATGCTTTTTATGATGTAGGTACCTACCTATTTATTGTTACTAAGCTATGGGCATGTAGGGAGTCAAAAATTAAGTTTTCTCATTGGGAAGAGCTTTTTACTTCTTTTATCCACGTAAGTGCTTACTCCGTTTTTTTTTCAATAAGATTTTGTTGTTTTAACCCATGTATTTGCAAGGTTTTCTATTTAATTAAACACGAGCGATGCCGGGTTACATACGCTTGTAGTATAATAATCATCAAAATAAATACAACATTTCACACAAATATTCCTCATACACTTTGTCCTGTATCCACGACTCTTCGCTTACAAGGCGAGTGTGTTAGTAGCTAGTCCACCCTATCTAAAACAGGATATTGACTATGTACTGTAGGTGTATATATGTGGAAAACATATGAAAGAAGAATATATATTTAATGAATGCATAGTACACCCTATGTGAAATTAATATCTATTGATTAACAGTCACTTAGACTTCTTATCAAGTAAAATCCTGCTTCCGACACCCGATTCTGTCAAAATTCAGATAATTTTATATGTACATGTATGTGCGTATATTATTAGTATAAATACTAGCACACAGTGTCTGCAGTAATAATAATGACAACAACGTTATAATGTTGGCAGTATGTTTATTAAAGAATGTTTGTTTGTATGCCGGCCACTCTGTCTGTGGTCGTCGTGTTGAGCTTTTTGTGTCTGGATCCCTTGGTCAAACACTGTCAAACAGTTTATTTGTGTCCCTAATTAACTCTCCACTACACGTTAAAATACATAAATGCTATATATTATTTTGTGACAACATAACACTGTACATAATATATGTATATTATGACATTATTATGCGTGACTTCAAGGGCGCACCCAGAACGTTTTCAATGAGGGGCAACAGCTTAGAATAAAATTATTCCGTTATTTCTAACGATCCTATTAATGAAACTGGTAGCCTTTTATATTTTGCGTTCAACTTTCACAGTTTGGTATAGAAATTAAAGTCTAAGAGACCTCATTTTTCTTTCAAGAGTTTCAATGTGTTATAAGAATTGATAAAAAAATCAAATCTTATAATTTTTGTAAAGGTATTATCAATCATTGATTGATAATGACCTGGTAAGTCGAAAGACGTCTTTACAAACAATAATACAAGTCTTGATAAATTTTGATATATGAATATGATTTTCAAATAATCCCCAGTTTTTTTAATTTGTGAATTTTCGTAGCTCTTAGATTATCAGATTAATATGAAAATTCCAATACATATCGTTTTATCTAGTCTATGCTCAACTGGCTTCTAGGAGGGGAACAGCTGTCCCAGCTTATCCCTCTCCTGAGTACGTCCTTGTCTGACTTATAAAATTCATTACGTTTGATGTTTTGCACTCCCGATGTACGCCACAACAGTTATGATGTTTAAATGTTTTTATTATTTATTTAAGATCTTGGACTCGTAGTATTCTAGATATAAACACACAGGATATGCAATCTACACAATAAAATAATAATAATTATTAAATGGTTATAGTTTAATGTTCACATAACATTTTGTCATATTAGCTAACACCTTATAAGACTTAATAATATATATTATATTCTCTCGATTTTTAAATTCAGTTTAGTTATCTACTCATAAGGAAATGGAATAAGAACGGAGAATAGGATGACCTCAAGAAACGATTTCCTATACATTATCGTTGAGGAATAGATTGATAGATATATCTAACGCATTATTGTTTGTGAATCTAAATTTAAACTGCATGAACAACCGTAGTATGGTGTCAAAGAAGTGATTTATGGAGAAGATGTCCGTGAGTATGTTAGCAACAGACTAATGTCACTGATACAATGCATATTATTTACATAGTTCATACAGTTTGAAACGGTGTCACACAATTAATCAATGAAACGAACAGTGAATTTAAGTGCATTGTAATTGTTTTTATTAACATCTAATTATTAATTAATTAATTCGTCTCAGTAATTGTTATGTATGTTCCGTGGAGTATTTCACGCTTTCCTGTAAGTTTTCAAGTATCCTGTTGCAGGTGTTCATAAAACATCACGAATAGAACATCGTACTGCAGTAGTCAAATAAGAAAAACCGTTGAAGGTTTATGAAGGGTTGTTATGTACATCTTTCGCTTCCGTCACTGTCATACAATTCCTCATGCATGTTCTCCTGTTCAATGTGCTCTACACATATGACCGTCCTGTATAGGATTTGATTTAAATGATCTTGCCATTTAATCCTCGGACGTCCACGTCTCCGCGTCCCATTCCTCTCAGCCAAATAAATCTTCTTAGTCATTCTGTTCTCATTCATTCTTTCCACGTGCCCAAACCATCTTAAGTTATTTACATTCATCCTTGTTATGTAATTATGTAAAATGTATCTAACTATCATCAGTACCCTCACACAGCGATCTATTCTTACATACTCTTTGCACATCGCATTGGCCAAAAGCTGTTATGATGTGCAGAGTAAAGTTATAGAGAATAATAATAATACTTCTTTCGCTTCCACCACTTTTATTCAATTTCTCATACATGCACGCCGATATCTCTTACTCAACACGCGGTCCTCTATGAGCACTTGATCTTACTCAACCAATCCACGTAGTTCTCGGACGTCCACGTTTTCTATTTAAGATAAATACGCTCCTTTCTTCAATCATTCGTTCCACATGTCCAAACAATCGCAACTTATTTACACTCATTTTATGCACAACACTTCTCTCGCTTCAGCTCATACTTCTAATATCCTCATTCCTCACTCTATCACCAAGTCTTTTACTAACCATTCTTCTCAGCGATTGTAAAATATCAATGTAATAGAAGCTAGAATATTGGAAAAAAGAGGATCCTTCGAGGATTCAAATACAATGACCTTTTTTAACATAGACAGTTAATTCCAAGAAAAAAATAGTAATGCGACTAACCAAATTTTGCGACCAACATTCTTTCATATTAATCAGTCTAAACACTAAAACAAATGTTGATTCAAATATCTCCCTCAAGTTGGTTCATATCTTCCTCAAGTTCTTCATTGGCAGCGTCCACACAGCTGGATGAAAACTAAAAAAAATAAGATTAGGTATGTCAGGTATTATTATTAGTTTTTGAACATGTTTTTAAAAAAATAGTACTACGTTACTATTAAATCCATGTTCATATATTATAATGTTATCTTCTCTACATATTGCGTATCACACAAAAGCAGTAACGAGAAGGAATAATATATAGATTTATACATATTATTATCTTTGTAATATGTGCCACATCAATCATAAATCATTTCTTTTTTCATCATCCGATGATACGTAAATAATATATTATGGTTATGGCATATTGTGAGTAGGTATACCAACTACTAATCTCATCACAGCGAGGATGACTCATATAGTAATGCTCTCACAAGAAGAAGTAGAAGAAGACAGTGTGTATGAGAAGTAAACATAGCTGATTGATGGAAGAATGCCAATGATGTACCTAACTATTATATTATATTGTTGTACAAAATGTGTACCTGATGTATTTGAAATTGTATTTTTGAATCACACTATACAAAATGTAAATAACATTGAGGAAATAAATAAATATACCTAGAAGTGTATTTATTTTTGAATGAAGTTGAAGTCTTTATGAATTTTATGTCATATTCTTTGAAAACGTAATAGCTACATTACTTGTTTCCAATAATTAATTCACTCTTGAAAGATAGAGTGCCTACCTAATACTCGTAGTATCATACGACTAAACTGTGAAATGATTGTGTGGAAATAGAGAAATTGGATTCAAATAAACTTCGTTGTTTTGAGGGTGTGAAGCAAACGAACGAGGACATAATAAATACGAAATTATACATGAATGAATGACGGATGATGTATTCGGCTCCGTTTAGTGGGAGTATCCATCTAAAAAGGATGGCTCGGGAAAGTATGTTGGAAGAGTGATGTCCTCAGTTTGCTCCGGAACGTTGTTGTTAATTGATTTTTACACCCTGTCGTAGAAGCAGGACTTGTTGGCTCTGTTCATCTCGGTTCAGCATGCTGGCGGATGTCTTTATTGTATGACGGGATGTATGTATGCAAATAAATATTGTAGTACAAGTAAAAAAAACACAAGCAAAAAATTAAATACTAATAGGTACACAATATTCCTCTCGGCCACATATGCTTCATTCCTTTTTTACACATGCCCAAGCTTCTGTATGTTTATTTGTTAGTATTTATATTACCTATGGTTTCCTATATTCATTATTTAATTTCTAATTTTATATTTACTCACATGAATACCTATATATCGATATTAGTATACACTATACAGTGTAGGTAGGTATGTACGGTTAATGCTGAAAAAGTGACTCATTGTTTTGCTATCAAATGTTTCAGCAATATAGTAATAATAATAAAATCATATTATTATATTATATACTTAGGTAGGTATATTCGTAAATATATGTATGTGTAAACAATTACATATAGTAGCTGTTATATATTATGTCGCACGACTATAATTAAAGATATAGATTAATGTTTATTTTAGAAAAAGATTTGCGAAAAAATATATTATAGACGCGCATGCTTTTGTGTGGTATTTTCTTATTGAAAATTATATTCTGTCGCATTCACAAAGAATAAAATATTTAGGCGTAAAAACAAAATAGATAAATAATTATTATTATTTAGACATAAAGACGTAAAATTTAAGTAGTATTATCAACAGGCACTTCATCTGCACAATCAACAGATTACACAAACTTCCTTTTTTATCCCGTGGAGCACCCGGTAAAGAATTGGTCTCCTAGTCTTCTCCGTAAGTTTTCGTGTGTCCTGAAAAAGGTAGATGTTCAATTTTTTTTGACATTTTACATCTTAGATTCAGCGATGAGGTTTACGACCCATCCTAAATGTCTTGATTTGATATTGGCACGGAGAGGACAGCTTGCAGGTTTATTATGTGCAGCTGGTCTTCTGGCTATTTTCCAGCCGACTGTACCTCTGTGAAATAAAATATAGATTAGTTCTGGTTATTATTTAATGTGCGACATATTTCAGTATTTTCTTATCAATGAGTGACAAATTACTATGACTCATATTGTTTTGATAAAATTTTCATTAACTTCTGTGTACATGTACCAGTGTACCTCCATACATAACAATATCTATACGTCACATCAGAGAGAAACTACGCTAAGTACCTATATAGAATATAGATCAAATCGACTTATGATAATATTTTTGTATAATGCTCTTTTTGCTGAAATTATTATGTTGAAATTACATTATATTTTGTTATATCCATCGTACAAAGAAATTGTCAATCGGATAAGTTGAAATAAGCGTTTCCTTCTACTACAGATAAAACAAACACGAAAGAGGCGTCTTAGCCCAGGAAATATAGGATTTTTCAGGGAAATAATTTATAACCAGCTGAAACTTTCAGGGATGGTTCCTTGATGCTTCTGGAAGAAATCCTGAAAAGTCTCTAAAAATCTTATGTGAGCTTCTATCCAAAATGGCGGATTAAAGATGGCCGCCAAGCGCATGGCACCTTGCTAAATGTTTTTCATTATATCTTTGTAAATAAAAAACCTTTTTGTATTCTGAAAAAAGATATATAATCTGGAAACATGTTTGTTTTTGTAAAAATATATTAAAAAAGTCTAAACAAATTACAAATAATATTTTTTTGAGTATGAAATATTTTTTTCGGAATAAAAAAAAAAATAATTTTTAATATTTTACCCCATAACTTTTTATGTATTAATAAATCGTAAAAAACTATTCTTATACTTTTTCTGGCTGTGAATATAAGGTTTATAATGAAAAAATTTTTTTGAAGAAATACTGAAAAATAGTTGAGATATTTGAATTTGAATGGAGCACCAGCGTG